>CM019748.1:24844367-24978924 GCA_009761775.1 Ficus carica | reverse complement strand
AAAGAGGTTCAAGATAGCTTTCATATTTAGTTTGAATCCTTGACAATTATGAGGTGTCATTCACTTTCCCGTCTGATCAGCTGTAGTAGTGAAATCGAGAAAGCATTTCACTATAGCTGATGTAAGTCTAAACGAGTGTGCGTCAGATCCAAATCAATGTTTGTCTTAGAATCAATGTCATGTACGCTTCTGACATTTTTTTTGTTGTCTTCCCCTTTTCCCCCTTTTGCTTGAAATTTGCAGCTTTTGAAGCCAGACATATTTGACTTCATTGAGAAGTATAACCTACATGATTCTATAAGGGAAAAGGTAAAGTTGTGTTTGAACAGCTAAAGCATAAACTGGAGTTTAGGGTTTTACGGTTCATGCAGTGGTCTTCCGAGTTTTTTCCAGAAGAAATTTTTTCATGTTTTTCATTTGTTATTTTTTATTTGCACGTCTCTTCGAAGATTTGGAACTTCATGGTCTTTATAAGAAAAGAAAAGAAAAATAGATCTAGTCACTAACAATGCCGTTTTTGAAAAGGATATATTTGCAATGCCAATGGAATCAGTGAGTCTTGAAATATATCTAGGATTTGGAAATTCATGCATTTAACACAATCCTTAATAAGTTTTTTTTCCTTGTAAATTCTTATTTTGTTTTCTGTCATACTTTATTCCATTACACAGTGACCTCATTTTTTTGTGTTCTGGATTTTCAGGTTGTTCAACTTATGATGCTAGATTGCAAGCGTGCAGTTCCTTTGTTACTTCAAAATAAGGATTTAATTACTCCATCAGAAGTTGTCACGCAACTTTTGAATGCAAGAAAAAAGTGTGACTCGCGATATTTCTTGCATCTATATCTGCATTCATTATTTGAAGTCAACCCTCACGCTGGGAAGGATTATCATGATATGCAGGTATTGACAATGGATGAAACAGGTTTGGTTGTTCCTATTGTACTCATAATCTATTATACCCAGGGATCACTTGAAATCGGGGCCCGTTTGGATCAGAGGTTGAAACCCACAATTTCAAAAAAAAAAATTCAAATTTTTGTTTGAAAAAAACCGTAAAAGTTTAAAAAGTAGGTTTAAAATGGAGTTTCAAACAGGAGTGAACCTAAAGCTATTTTACCCTCCACTTATTTAGGATAATCTGTCTTATGTAGGACCAAGATAGAAGAGATGGAATCTAGACAGAAGAATAGAACTAAGAAAGAAAAATAGAACCAATAGAGAGAGAGAATTAGAATCAAAGGAGAAAATAGAGGAGTCTAGAGAAGGAGAACTCTTGACGAGGAAAACCAATAAATCTCAATATATATTGCTTAACCATTCTTTGAGTTGAAATTACAACTACTAATTTATAGACGAACTAAATAACACAAATCTCTAAATAATTAAAAACAAAATATATTTCCTCAAAAAAAAAAAAAAAAAACCTAAGGATTTCATTTTAATCTTCTTCTTCATCAGTATCACTATCCTTTTTAAAGTTCTTATACGAAGTTGGTATCAGCATATCCTTTTGTGTGCTATGGACCTCATCATCTCATGTCTTGTTTTCTGTTTTGTGGTGCTAGGTTGAGCTTTATGCAGATTATGATCCAAAGATGATGCTTCCTTTTCTTCGTAGTAGTCAACATTATACGCTCGAGAAGGTTTTGAACAGTTGGTGAATGATCAATTTAGATGAGACTATCATTATCTATGAGTTAACTCTGTAATTTGAATATCAGCATATGAAATATGTGTCAAAAGAGATCTTTTGAGGGAGCAAGTATTCGTTCTTGGGAGGATGGGAAATACGAAACAAGCTCTTGCTGTAACTATAAATCAATTAGGGGATATAGAAGAGGTACACCCCTGTCTTCTTATTCAGGAAAATGTTGCTTAACGGATAGATTCTGTTTGCCTTTTTTTAATTTTAATTTTTATTTTTAAAGGTTGGTTTTTTATGTTCTGTTTATTTGGAGGTTTTTTGTTGATCGGACAAGTTCTGTAATTGCATACAGGCTGTGGAGTTTTGTAACGATGCACACTGATGATGAACTCTGGGAAGAGTTGATTAGGCAATGTCTCAACAACCAGACATGGTTATAATTATTAGATAAAATTCCACATGTTTAGTTTTTTCTATGAATTTTTTACTAGTTATGTATATGCATGTCTGAGTGTTTCTGCTAATTGGCAGGTCGGCATGTTGTTGGAACACACAGTTGGCAATCTAGATCCTCTCTATATGTGAACATGGTTCCAAATGGCTTGGAGATACCTAGGTTAGTATGGTTAGAGCGATGTTGTACGTCGTTTGGATGAATTTCTTATGTTCCTTCTACATATGTATACATGTAGATTTGTATTTATGTACACGTGTATATAAAAATTTTGACTGAAATCTATATAAAACTTCGATGCTTGTTGCAACTTGGCTGCAAATAGTGGCACTAGTAACTCATTTTTTTGGATCATTTATGCTGATAGTTTTATTCTTGTTTTCAGGCTTAGGGATCGGCTAGTCAAAATTATCACCGATTATCGGACAGAAAACATCTCTTAGACACGGGTGTAATGATATCCTCAAGGTAATGCGTGTATCTCATTAAATTGTTTCCTTTTTTTTTTTGGGTAGAGAATTATGAGATAAGTCTTGGAATTTATCGTGAAATGGGAAACAGGCTGATTGTGTCAACCTCTTGGTTAAATACTACAACGAGGCAAAACATGAATTTACTTGAGCAATGAAGAAGACAAAACACGAGCAACAAGGGATGACAGCAGAGCTTCTCAGGCAATTGAGAAATCTCTGAGTATTAGAAACATGGGTGTCAAGTCAAAAACTAGCGGAGGTGGAAGGTGTTTGCATGTGTTTCGATCCTTTCTCCATTCAAAGTGTCTCGGTGTTGTGTTCTTCTGTTGTCATGCCTACCACACGACTTGTCTTATGGACTCCACCTTACAAGTGCCAATAAAGTTAGTGAGACCACTCGGGAGCGAGTGTCGGAATATGAGTACGATAATGGTTATGATGACGACGAAGATGATGATGCCGAATCGGGTACCCCTCGTATGCGTTGCATCCTATTGCACTACTGCTGCTAGTTGAGTTCAGCTATGTGTGGCATGTTGCTCTGCACGCTTCAAGTTTAACCGTACAGTTTTTTTTAATGTGAATAGCGCGTCGTTTGTATGGGCTCTATTGGCCTGCATCGTGATATCTATTATATTGTCTCGTGTTTTTGGTTGAGATATCCATTTGTGTATTATATGACCACCGTAAGCGGCTTTTTCTTTTCGCTTCTCTGTTTGCTGAGCATTCTTGTATCGATGAAGGGCCTACCTTCTGTTTTCAATTTCCGGTTTCTTAGCTTTCGCGTTATACTAGTTGCTAATTTTTGGAAGTGGAAATGTACCGTATTTGTTGTAATATCAGTAAAAATTTGGTTCAATACTTGTGAAACTATTACTGTGTCGTCACAATAACTTTCTATTATTGTTCTATTTTTATGGTATGTTAAGAGTCTAATCAATGAATTTCGCTAAGAATCCCCGTCTCTCTCTCTCTCTCTCTCTTTATTTATTATTATTATTATTTTTTTGAAAATGAAAATTATATTCCAAATATAAAAGGTAACACAATCACCAATTCAACACCCAAAGCCTCCTATGACATAAAACTTGATACCAATAAACAATCGGTTCAATCAGTAAATTCGAATGACGTACAAGGGTGAAGCAACCTGTAAGGATTTAATCACTTATTTTTACTAATGAGGTTTTTTGTATAGATTTGATCATGATCAATTGGATCATGAAACCAAGCGGGACTTGAAAACAACGGTATTATATTGAAAACTCAGAGAATCGAATACTTAGCCCATTTGGGAAGGCTTCCCCGTCAATAAGCACGACATGTTCCCAAAATCAATCCAAACTTACCTCAAAAAAAAAAAAAAAAAAAAAAAAAAAAAAAATCCAAACTCAACTTTGTTAATCTCGCAAGAAAAACAAGAAAAATGTTTCTTGAACCAGAGGGATACTATGGTTCACCATTTCATCTTATAGAATAGAAGGAAACTAAATATCCATGGACAGTGGTTGCAAGCAAAACTTAGAGATAATTTCACAAACTTTATTATAATATGTAGAGTTCGAATCCTCTAATCCACAAATTCAAATATATATATACACACACATGGAGATGATCAGACAAGCAGAAATCACCGTCTCGTATGACAATGCTAGTCCAGATTTTAGTCGTTATGATGACTACTCCAATATGCTTGTCCGCACCTAATCTCAGGACAGGAGGATTTGGAGTGGTTAATATTAGATTGAAAGTGGTGAACAAGAACCACGGGACACTCGCATTAAAATAATTGTCATAAAGTTCTATACTGAGAAATATCTCAGATAATCCAATAGCTGAGAAATCCCACTAACTGATATATGTGGAATTTAAATTATTTATTTAATTAAATATAATCGCATAGATAACATTGTCACATGAGCCAAGCCAATACGGGCAACCAATTGGATCATCCATAGATTCAAAGTCCAACAATAATAATCACGGATGGTGATATATAGTATTGGTCCAATACCAATCAATGTAATTAAGACAATGGACATAGTTTTTTTTTTTTTTTTTTTTTTTTTTTTCAATTATTGATTGGACATTATCGTTTATCTTCTTCTTTTTCTTCTTATGAAGTTGTTGATTGAAAATGAAATATGGTAATCACCAATGGTGATGTAACTAGTATTGATCCATACTAATCAAGCTAGTTAAGACCATGGACCTTAAAAAGCCTATTTTGTTTGGACACCCTTAACTTTTTGAATTTTACATTCAGTCCCTAATTTCGTGGCACTAAGCCCTTGGTGCTTTTGATTTTTTGGCATTGTTGGCTCTTCTTTGAAAATGTAATACGATAGTCACCGATGGTGATATATAGTATTTGGTTGGACATTAACTTCTTTTCATTTTGAGAAGATCTGGTTATTGTTGTTGCCAAACACTCCACAAAATGAGATACAATCTAAACTTCTTCTTTTTTTTTTTTTAATTTTATTTATTTATTTTTTTTTGGGATGTAATTTCTGAGTGATGGAAAAAAATGTGAAAGAGTTTAAATCTTCATACATTGTGTCATTTTGAGACTTATATTTAGTTATTCTTGCCGCCAAATACTAAAAAAATGAGATACTATCTATTTTTTTATTAAAGTAATTTCGGAGTAATTATAAAACAATAATAAAGAGTAAAAAATGTCACTTAAAAAAAAAAGGGTAAAAATATAATTTTAAATATCAATGATGTTGCAGAATAGATGACATTTTTTTTTTATTGTTTGAAATACTAATTTCAATTTTTAGGGCTAAAGAGGACCAGACTTTTTCATAATTGATATTAGATTACCTTAACAATCTCCCATATCACCTATTGGGCCATAAGTTGAATAACCATTGGCTTGTTTCTTCGAATTGGGCCGAGACTTGTTCGCTAACTTGGTTCTCATACAACCCGTTTTTTTCTTAAAAAAAAAAAAAAAAAGAATAATAATATTAATAATAAAAAGAACTTTACTCTTACTGAATACTAGAAAATTATAATTCACTATGTAAGAGCATTTGTTGCATGCCGTGAAATTTAAAGCATTTTGTAACAAAAAAGCTATGGTGCTCTTTTGGTTGACTTTGATTCTTTTTACCTTTGTCGCTCCCACAAACTTTATGAAAATTTTCAAGTTGTTAAACACTTTTGTACTTTAATTTGATAATTGTATTGGTTCTCAATCAATAAATTTATTAATTTTCTAGCATTATTGTAGTTCCGAAAATAATTTCACAAAATTGAATTTGTTAATCTCGCAAGCACCAAAAAAAAAAAAAAAAAAAAATTGTTCTTGTACCAAAGGGATACCCCGGTCACAATTTCATCCTACAGAACAGAAGAAAACCCAAACTACATATCCATGGATATTACCGCACAACATACGCGGAAATCACCGTTTCATGTGACAACGCTAGTGCCGATGTTACTCCTTTTGATGACAACTCCAGTATGTTTGTCAAAAACCAATCTCCGGACAAGAGGATTTGGAGTGGCAAATGTTAGGGAGAAAGCTATGAACAAGAACTACGGGACACTTTCGTCGGAGTTTGTCACGAAGTTCTACACACAGACACTTGACCACTTCAATTACAGGCCAGAGAGTTACAGCACCTTCCAACAGAGATATGTGGTGAATTTCAACTACTGGGGTGGTCCCAATACCAGTTCGCCAATCTTCGTCTACACCGGAGATGAAGCTGCAATCACGGTTGCGGTGTCTGCTGCTGGTTTTATGTTAAATCTTGCTTCTCGATTCAATGGTCTATTGCTATACATAGAGGTCAGTGGCTTATGTTCTGTTAACAAATTAGTCTTTGATTTGAAAACCGATTTAGGCTCTTTTCTTAATAGCTTGAAGCTTTTGAGAGAATTGATGTTTTGAGATTAAATCCGATGATATTCTGTTAAGATTCCATACGAAACTGAAGTGAAACACTTGAACTGAATGATTTTCTCGTTACAGCATCGCTACTATGGGATTCAATGCCATTTGGATCCGCCGAGGAAGCTTTCAAAAACGCCAGCACGCTCGGATTCTTCAGCACCACACAAGCTTTGGCAGATTATGCACAGTTGATAACTGATCTAAAGAAGAATCTCTCTGCGGAAAGTTGTGCTGTTATCGCAATTGGCGGGTCCTATGGCGGAAGTATGTTCACAGTACACGTACTTAACTCTCAACTCACACAGAATTTATTTCACATATGTTCTGCTCATGATTTGTTCTTTTTAGTGCTTGCATCATGGTTTCGCCTAAAATATCCGCATGTTGTCGTTGGCGCTTTGGCATCATCCGCTCCGATTCTCTATTTCGATGATATTACTCCACAAAACGCGTATGGTGTCATCGTCACGAAGGATTTTAGAGTAAGATGCCTAAAGATCATGGAGTACCCTTGATGTCTAAAATATTCCTATATTTTTTTTTCGTTTCCAAATTGTATTTAAGAATGAAATTTCTTTGTTATTGGCTTTTGGTGCAGGAAACCAGTGAAAGTTGCTATGATACAGTAAGACAGTCTTGGTCTGAAATTGATAGAGTTGCAGCAGAAAAAGGAGGACTTCAGAAGCTTAACACTCTCTTTAGTAGTTGCAGGTTATGACATTTTTTTTACTTTCTATAAATCCATTGGGGATTTGACTCATAAGTTCTCTATTTGTGTCCACTTTGATGTCTCTCCAATAATAATATGAAACGAATTTAATTAACATGACTTTTTAATTGATGTGATATGATATTATAATTAAAAAATTTATATTAAAAAGAAAATTTTAATTGATTTATCATGATATTATTAAAGGGACATAAAATAGACACATGAATTAAATTCGTCAGATAGAAGAAGACCGGAGTCAAAACAAAAGTTGAGGAATAATATAGAAAATATTAATTAAAAAATTTTAATATGGAAATATAGATAAAGTTTTATTTTTAAGTGTTGACTATATGTAGCTTTGCCTATGAGAATGAAGGGAGCGTTCTGTTTTCTCCTATTCATGTGTTTACCAATAAATTAGGAGTTTAGTTTTGTGGACAAATATCGTTGAAGGAATTAAAAAAGAAATCCAATGTTAAGGAGAACTAGACTTTGGTTCCATTTTCACTTAAAAAAAACTACAGAATTACCTAAGTAAATCCGAGTACCCTTACTTCAAGTCCCAATTAAAGACTCCTGCATTTTGATTGTCTCATTAGTAACTGCGAAATCAGCCCTCTTATTTCAGTGTAGATGTATATTAAAAGATGAAGTTTTTAGGAGGGATTATAGAAGGATAATCAATTTTAGTCGGTGATAAAATGAGAAAAATGTAAAAATTTTAAAGGAAAGATTAAAAAAAACAAAATATTCACCGAGGTAGAAGCCCCTGAGGGGGCTATTTTACGCTTAGGTTTGTTTGATTGTTGTTGTTGTTGTTGTTTTTAGCTAAATTTATTATATGCTTGTTTTGGAACCTGAGGTGGTTTTTTTTTTTTTTTTAAATTTTTAATTTTAATTTTTTGAAGGCCCTTTAATTCATCTCAGCAGCTGAAGGACTTCTTAGTACTCTTATATGAAGCTACAGCTCAGTATGACAATCCTCCTAGTAATTTTGTGAGCTCTATATGTGACACCATTAATGGAGCACCAAAAGGAACTGATGTTCTTGGCAGAATTGCAGTAGCAGCCAATGCTAATATTTTGCTACCATGCCCTCTTGCTTTTCACTATTTATACAATCAACGATACAATGGATGGATATGGCAGGTATTTCTAATTGGTGTTTGTATCCGTTTTGTCAAATTCCGTTAAATTCACATACATTTTTTAATGATAAAGTTTTTTGATATTACATCCATCTTTTAAAATTTTCCTTATTTAACGAGAGAGCAATTATCTTTAGGACGAGTCCATGTATCATATGCCACGAAAAATAATCTGTCAGTAGTAATGGATCCAGAACTTTCTTTTGCTGAGAGATAAAGTGAAGGAACAAAAAAAGGAAGAAAAAAAAAAAAGAAAAAAAAAAGGAGGAAGTAGTCTAAATAATAAATGGGGGCATATTCATGAAAAAAATATAACTGGGTCAAAATAAAAATCCTTAAAAAAAAAAAAAAAAAAAAGAAAAAAGATAGACTGCATTTATAATTAAGAATTTTTGAGTTTAGCTTGGGTGTCCCAGGTCGTCCTTGAGTAGTTGAGTACATCTACCACTACCTATCTTTAATGCCAGGGCAGGACTGAAAATATGTTATAGTAGGCCCTCATTGTCTTGAATGATATCCGAATTGTTATAATTATATTAAAATACAATACGTATTTAAATTAATTAGATCACTATTGAAATTAAACTATTTGAATGTTTTCCTATTTTAAAACAGTCTAACTTAATTTTGACTTTTTAAACATTCATATTTACTTTTATTTTATTTTTCTGCTTTTTTTACTATTCAAATAATATCTGTAATAAAAACTATCTAAACATATATATATATATATATATATTTTAATCTAAATACACATTCTAAATTCAGTTTAATTGAGTTTTTTAAAGTCACATCCCGAAGAATTACAAATTTGATTTTATGTGGTTGTAGACATGTACTGAGATAATTATGCCAATTGGTTGTGGTCCCAATGAGACAATGTTCCAAGCATCACCTTTTGACTTGATCAAACACACCAACAAGTGCAAAGATCTCTTTGGTGCAACCCCAAGACCTCATTGGATCACCACAGAATTTGGTGGCCATGTAAAACTTTTACCTCTTTCCACTTTATTTATCTCTTTAAATACATAAATTTATATATAAAAAATAACAAAAAAGAAACTGATAATAGAGGGGGAAAAAAAAAACATTTTCAGGCTATAAAATCTGTGCTTGGAAATTTTGCAAGCAATATCATTTTCTCAAATGGACTAAGAGACCCCTACAGTGCTGGAGGGTAAAGAACCATATTTCCTCTCTCTCTATTTAATTATATACTTATTATTATTGTTTATTTATTAAGACTGTTATTTATTTCTTATTGGTAAAGTTTTGCCATACAGGTAAAGTGAAGATCACATTAGACAGTAAAATTGTTGGGTCTAATATTATTGCGCAATGGTTTTTATACGATGACATGTATTTGATATTTGCATCACATATCATTATAAACATACACTTTTCTTTTTAGATAAATTGAAAATCCGATTTGTGTTGTATTTTTCCCTACAGGCTACAGTTATCCTTCTAGTTTAGAAATTAAAGAAATTTTAAATTTTTTATAGTTCCTCACTCGAGCTGGTCATAACTATGAAAATTTATATAATTAATTTTCATTTTTAAAGAAATTTATGAGAACGATGTTTGTAAGAAAGGGGAAAAACCAAAAATTTATAAAAATGATGTTTTATAGAAGGGGAAAAAACACAATGCACATGGAGAAGATTTTAAATTAAATTTTTTTTTTTGGTTATTGAACTAATCTATATATTTTTCATTTTATCTATTAAATTTCAGTGTCTTGGAGAACATTTCTAGTACTGTTGTAGCTCTATATTCTGACAAAGGTAAGTATAAATCAGAAAAGTGACTTGAACTTCGGATAATATAGTATCACATCACATTTCCATAAATATACATATATGTATATAGTTCACACACAAACATATATACATATAAGTATATATATATATATAGTATGAGGGATCACGACGTTTTGGGGCTTGGTATGGCAATCAGGTGCACATTGTTTGGATATACTCACTCCTACACCAGATGATCCTGACTGGTTAATCTCCCAACGAGATAGAGAGATCCAAATCATTGAAGTCTGGATTGCAGAGCACAAGATGAGGAAAAGTTCTATTTATCATTAGCGGTGATCATCACTAATAACTTTTAATCAGACCGAGATTGACATGTAAAAATGTATGAGATCCTATTCATAATAACCTTCGACCGGTCAACACCATTGTGTCAAGAACTTAGTATGAACTTTTTAGTTTTGACGATGAAGATCTTAGTATTAGCGAAGTGAAGCACTATATTTTAATAAGATTATGATGATTGAATCTCGCTTGAAAGCTCATGACATCAAAACTTTGCAGTCAAAGTTCTGACCGAGTGGCGCTCTGGCTTCAAGAGAAATCGTGTGTGGCGAGCACCACATGAGTGGTTTTGTGCGGACCGAAGAATCTTCTACACATTTCAATTTACTCCCCTGTTTTTTAAATTTATAAACTTGACCCCAAATCTTGAAAGTCATGACAAATAATCCCAATTGAAATTTCAATTATTTTATTTATAATGCTATTTGCTACAGTCCTCCCACTAAAAATAAAAAACAGATTTTTTTCCCTCTTTTTTAGATGAAAGAACAAGACATATTTAGTACAATCGCTTGTACTGTTACCTGTTTTAACCTAAAATTTTTAGCGCCCACATTTTTTGTCATCTTTAAAAACACTTCATCAGTTACAAGCGTATTAAGTGTTTTTGTCATGATGGGCCTATGCTGTGAGACTTTTTTCTTTGTTTTCTTTTATAAGAAAAATTACCCAAAATAGTCATTGTTTTTTATACATTAACTAACATGACACAGATTTCTCATTCTTCTTCAACATGACACAATTTTAGTGTTAATTTGTGTCATATTAGTCTAGAACTAGATTTTGTGTCTTATTAGTACAATGATCTTTAAATTTGTGTCATTTAAGTGCTTTCCCCTTTGTTATATCGTAATTTATTGTATGGTAAATTTTTAGGATTAATAAGGATGATGTCTTCGCTATATAGGATCTACCTTTTGGTTAATTATTCTTGTGTTATGTTTCTAATAACGGATGGGGTTTTCCTACCTTTTGGGTTTAATTATTGTGAGACCACCAAATCAGTGCTTGGGTGGTGTTTTGGTTAGCTTCTGCTAGATTTGATTATATACATAGTTGATGGAGGCCCAAGTAGTATTACAAAATCACGATACTTATCGATTAGATGCTTCCATCCATAAGGATTTTGTGCAAAAGAGCCTTACATATATTCAATCTTAGTGTAATGAGGTACTTTCTTGTTACCGGGTCTTTGACTTACGTCTCTTTCCCTTTAAACATCATCAATCTCTATTGATGGAACTAGCATCAAAGAAGGGTTTTATCCAGCGGAGAAGCTGGGGGGTGTACTGAAATTTTTTGTTCTTTTAAATTCACTCCAATTTTTTTTTTTTTTTAATTTTTATAATTAGTCCCTACTAAAAATAAAAATTATCATATAGTTCCCATTAAAAAAAATAATTCTCACATAATCCTTACTAAAATTAATTTTAAGTTTATAATTTTACTACTTTGCCCCCACTAAAGTTAAAAATTCTCACATAAACCCACTACAATTAAAAATTCTCACGTAGCCCCCACTAAAATTTATTTATCATGAATTTTTTTTTTTAATATACATTCGCATTGGAATATATTTCTGACTCTGCTCCTGGTTTTATCTCATGTATTATGGAAGTCCTTTATACTATTTATCGGGTTCGTATCTCTATTTTTTGTGGAATAAATTTCTCCTTAAAAAAAAAAAACAATATTAATTCGTCGAGAAGAGCCTTTGGATGGAGAAAACTGATTTGAACAACTTAATGCTATCTAACCCTAGCAATATTATATATTCCTCTCATTACTAACGCGTCGCTTTCCATTGCGTGCCCCAATAATTAATAACATATACACGTTCAACCATATGTATCTGTCAATCAGTATAGGGAGACAAATTCATTTTCCAATACTCTATACACACACACACATATATGTATAAACTATAAAATAGCAGTCAAAATGTAATCCTTGATGGTGAGAAAGTACACACATATGTAGAAAGCAACAATATTGACTATATATATATGACTAGATAAAAGACAATGGTGTAGGGATGTAAACGTGCACGCCTGCAGATAACGTTTGAATTTTTTCTGGTTGGTGCCTTCGAAAAAGTATTCTAACGCCAAAATGTGGAAAGATATATGAAAAGAATTTTTTATTTTTTATTTTTTATTTTTTGTTCTTGCACTTAATGTGTTTTTGGTCAATGGAGTTGCAACAAAGAGGATTTGAATAATATTCTAATAAGACAAAAGAGGACCAATCTTTGCTTTTAAATCAATGGAAGAGGACCATTTATGGTCAATGGAGTTGGAACAAAGAGGATTTGAATAATATTTTAATAAGACAAAAGAGGACCAATCTTTGCTTTTAAATCAATGGAAAATTGGTCCTCATACTTGTGTTTGAAGAGATATAAATTCCACATAAAAAGCATATTCCAAATTGTTTATCAGTGGAACTTTGGTCCATATTTTGCTTCAATTTTTTTGGGTCTCTTTTTTTGTGTTGTTGTCGAAGATGTCTTTTTTAATTTGCCTAGTCAACAAAGATCTTTTTCTTTTCAAATATTGTTTGGGATATTTTGGTTTTATCTTTTATATCGCTTGTATCAGATAATAGTGTTTTTATTATTATTATTTTTTTTTTGAATTTGGGATGGGGAAATTCGAACTCTACACTTTTAAATAGTTAAGATATGTGAAAAGAACCACGTATCAGATCATAGTTAAGATACTTTGGTTTGAACTTTCAATTCAAAATATATATAGAATCAAATCATAATCTGCTATAATTACAAAAGATGTGGCTACCAATTATACTATATATATATATATATATATATTTTCCTTTTTTTGCTCGCAAAAACCAATTATACTATATATTGATTATATATATATGAGTAGTTATAAATCGTGAAGGTTATCATCTCAAAAACAAAACAAAAAAAAAAATATTAGGATTGGGAGATTCAAATATATACCTTATATTAGAGTCCATAAAAATATTGTCAAAATATATTCACAACTATGATTATTATAAGAAATTATTTAATAAATCAGGTGTATCATGTAATCGTGATTACATGGTGCATAAGTTTAATAAAATTTAACATTTCGGCACTTATGTCATCTTTTTGTTTTATTCTTTTGTGTATCACATTTATTGTTAAATGAAAATCATAATAAATATCTCACCTAAATTCGTTAGCTTAGTCAATTAACATAAATATCCTTTTCTAAATATTATTTCATGTATTTAAATTTCTATTTTGAGAAAAAAAAAAAAAAACAAAACAAAGAAACTTTCCTCGTCCCTCTTTTATCTTCTTTCTTTAATGCGTGAGAGTTAGGTTTTTTTACTCATTTTCTTCTCTTGGGGCCGTACTCCAGTGGTAACCTTTGGACTGTCTCTGGTTTCCCAGCCCTAGGGATGGATGTGAGAGTTATATGGTGAGAGTTCTAAAAGAGATGAGCCCGTTGGAGGAGGATAGGCGTTGCAGGAAGGAGCAAGACAAAGAGGTTCTGCAGCGGCTCGACTTCGTCAACCCAGTTCTCTCAACGATGTGGATTTTGTTTTCGGCGAGGACTCTTTCTATGTGATTGGTTTTTTTGTTTTTTAGGCTGTAATTTGGTGTGTAATAATGGCGATATTTTTGCCGTCTTTTATCTGAGTGTTGTATTTTAGTTTGTCAATTCTAATAATGAAGGTGGCATCCCCACCTTCCGCGTTGATTGTTTGTCCATCAGATCTGAGTCTTGGCGTTGTTTTGGTCCTGCTAGAATTGCTTCTATGTGGAGTTAGTGGTGGCCCTAGTACTACTGAGTCTTGGCCCTCAGTCGATCGGGATATTCTATCAATTATTGTGGTGTTGTTAAAAAAAAGCCTTATATATGTTCGATTTCAGTGTGTTAAGGTATGCACCCGGTATCGGGTTTCAAGCATACGTCTTTCCTTTTGAGCGGTATCAGAAATTATTGATAGATCCCTTCTTATAGAAGAGTTTTGTCTCATGTAATACGAAGTCATTTGTTATATTTTATGTTTTTATATCTCCTTATTAAATTTAATGAAATTCCTATTAAAAAAAAATAGAAAAGAAAAGAAAAAAACCAACCTTTACGATTTTGTTTTCTTAATAAACGAAATCTTGAAGGATTTTCCCACCTTAGTATAGAAGGAACGAGGAAATTCACTTATTTGAATAAACAAGAAACTGAGAAGTAAGGAAAAAAAAAAAAAAGTAATTTCATGATATATCCTTTAGTAAATAAAGAAGAAAACCATTTTCACTCTCTCTTTTTTGGAATTTGGGGATGGTCACCTTATATCTGTCGCGACTGTCACATAAGAAAACCATTTTGGATATGAAGTTTAAACATATTAATGTACTCTTTTAAGTTTTAAGATATTAGCCGCGAATTATGTTTTGTTTTGTTTTTTTTGGAAGGTGCACTATCATATTGTTCTTAAAAAAAAAAAAAATAAATAAATAAAGTTCTCGTTCTCTAGTTTCATCAAGATTCAAGTGTGAATGTTTTGTCAGGGAAAACCCCGTATATTAAATGCATCTTTTTCTCCCTTTTTTTCAATAAAAAGAAAATAATTTTTTTTGACAGAACAGGCAAAATGCTATAGAATTGATCACATTAGATATATGATATATAATGAGCAATTCTGATATACTAAAGTAGGAATTTAAATCTATAAACAAATTTAACAAGTAGAAGATTATATGTCTTTACTACTACATATATGTGAGATACTGTGGTGATTTTCAATCAGTAAATAAGATGACACAAATTAGACCTTACAAAGAGAAACATAAAATGAAAGATGAGATGGATCAAAATATCAAAATGTTAAATTTTTATTAGACGGGTGCACCACGTAACCATGGAAACAAATAACATGGTACACCTAAGTTATGAAATAATTATATTTATCTACAAGATTAATAAAGTGGTCAAATTATATAGAAAAAAAAAAAGGTGTCATTCAAATGTGTTTTTTGTGGTTACATGTATAATCTAGCTAGCATTTTCATCCAAGATTGCATCATAAGGTGAATAATTCGAATCCTCCCACACCAAGTTCAAAAAACAATATTAATAAAGTGTGTTTTTCTACATGAAATACGGGGTAGGTTGCATTCTTTTTTCTTTTTCTATCTTTTAATTTTTTTCTTTATAGAAAAAAACTTTATCTACATAGTTAGAATGCTGAAAACTAGCAAATACAAATATTTGTATATATAAGTATGTCTGTAAATATTGAATAGTGACCGTAGATATACTCTAGAAGTATTTACATAAAATGGTCATTTTTGAACACCTCTGTTAAAAAATGTCTGCGCTTATTTACAAATTTGAACGAATTTTGAAATTAAGGTTTTTTTCATACCACAATTACCCTTCCACAATTTATGTTTTCTGAATTTTTTTTACATTTAAAAAAAAAAACATTTATTCACATTATTAATGCACTTTTCTGTACCCTTTGATTAAATGCTGTAATTTTATTTTAAGGAATTAAACTAAATCCCTTATTCATGCTAACATTTTGTTCCTCTTTTAAATTGATTTGAAAATTTGAGATTGGTATTTATTGTTTTTTAATTTTTTCACGTATTTTTCTATAAACACATTCAATTCATTGTTAAAAATCTGAAACCACATTCATTTTTTTTTTTTTTCCTTTTTCCATCCATCTGAGATTCTCCCCTTTTTTTTTTTTTTTTTTCACCCGCCTTGATTTTATTACTTGTTTATGTTTGACATTGTGTTCATTACAATGATGTGTTATGCATCATACGATGTTTATCCTTTAAGGACTTGACCATTATAATAAATTCTCTTGATCAATAATAACATGGTCATGGTTTATATGACAATGAACCTACTATTTATAGAAGAATTTCAAATAGCACAGATTTTTATGGCTTTTTGGATTACTTTTATATTGACTGTGTCATTAAGCAAAAGCAATCTATATATTTACAATATACTATTTCACAATATATTAATCGTATTAATATAATATTGACAGTAATTAAAAAAATAATAATACAAAATAAAGCGTATTCATGGAAAGAAATTTTAAAGGGGTTCAAATAGGTGAAACTAAAGGATGACTGTTCTTATAGATTTTTAAATTTATATTTTGACTATTTTTTAGGACGAAATCTACATTTTTGTTCCTTAAATTAGATTAAAGGGTATTTTGTTAGCACAACATGGTCAATTTTGCTTTTTGTTATATTTTGCAAAAAAGTTTAGTTTTAGATATTTTTTAAAAACATGGTGATAATTTGGCTATATATGTAAATGGTCCTATAATCTAACGATAATTGCACATTTGATTCTATTACAAGGTATAAACTGTAATCAAGGAGAGGTTCCCCTACGTTCTTTAATTCGTCTTATGGTCGAGTGACAGCCTTGCCCCGAGCAGAAGTGCAAACTGGGTAATATGTCTAGAAACTCGGGGTTGTGAATGATAAATTATTTATTAAGCAGCTGTATATGTGTTAGTTACTATAGCATAGTAATTAAAGTTAGTAATTAAAGTTACTTATAAAGTAAATCATTTCTTTTCTAGTGAATATGATATATTTATTTTAACATTCTCGTAAATATATATGTTATTTATTAATTAAATCATTTATTTACTAGTAAATATGATATTTTTTTTTAGGAAGTAAATATGATATATTTATTTTAACAATTTCGTAAATATGTTATTTATTTACTTTAGCATCTTTGCTGTGCTAGTTACTGTGTAGTCCCGATATGGTGTTAACTCAGAATCTTGGATAAATTTTTTTTTTTTTCTGTTTAATTAATGGCCAAATAAGTACAGCGCAACAATATATATTTTTACGCCAAACTCGAACTCTTTTTATTATTTTTTTTCTTCTTAAATTTAAAACACAATCAATTTTTTGTTCCTCCCTGAGTGCACTAATTAATACAGGCTGTTTGGATACAAGTATTCTCTTGTATTCCAAGGAGAAATTTGATACTTTTTTTTACATGTTTTCCTGATCATATGTACCATTAACAGGAATGAAATTTATGATATTAATTTGTAATTTTTTTTTTTTTTAAGAATCAAAGTGTAACTTTCATTAAATGGCCAAATCTGCCACAACCACAGAAGTTAAATAACGAGGTATAGCATCTGAGAAAGTATAACTATTAAGGCTAGTCAAAGCGAGACTAGCAAGCTTATTGATTTGTAACTTTTTAAATAAAAGGAAATTTGAGAAAAGTCTTTAAAAACTAAGGGGGTGTTTGGTGTGTAAGTTTGAGTTGAAATATTTTAGTTTCAATAGTAATTTTTGTTGACTTTTCAGAAAAAGACAAAAAACTTTTTCAGAAAAAGACCAAAAAAAAAAAAAAATACAGTTTCACTTGAGTTAAATGAAAGTGTTAAACAGGATCTAAAAACCCTATTTTTAAAAATTGAATACGTGTTGAATTTAACGTGAAAAACATGACAGTTTTGGCAGCTAGCCTCTAATTCTGATGCATTGACTTTGGGGTCTTGGCTATAATGAGGAAAGTATATCGATTAGTTGCTCTCTAATCAAGGGAAATGATAAGGAAAATGCCATTAATACATAAATTAGGATATCCATTAAGCAATACGTAATTGAAGTTTAAAAGCATAATTTATAATTAAGCACCAAAATATATAGGGCGGCTTTATAAAAAAAAAAAAAAAAAAAAAAAATATATATATATATATATATAAATAGAACGACAAGCAACTACATAGATATATAATAAGTGGACACATGAGTCGAATCTTGAAGAGATAAATATTAGTTATCTTGAAGAGATAAATAAAACTAATAACAAGAATCCAAAAAGGGGAATGGGAAATTCCATGTTCATTAATCAATCAACTCTCTCTTTTGCAATTACGATCGCTTCTTTGTAAATGTATGAACCAACAACAAGATAAACTCAACTTATTTAAATATTTTGAATAATTCGAACAGACATGTATAAATGTAAGTTGAAAATTGAAAATTAAAAACTAAAAGATAAAAAGATAAGTCACTACCATTCAAATTCATTTAAAAAAAAATCATATTTTTTAATTTCAAATATTGTAATTTAAATTGGTCATCAAGCTGTCAACTTGTCTCTGTCTGAGATCCAAATCTGTCCTTTTCCATTTATCGGCTACACTAGCCAAGATCAATACTGCCGGCCGAATTATAGAATTTTACGAAATATTATTAATTAAAAATTTTATCTATTAATTCATAAGTTCCCAAAAAAAAAAAAAAAAAAAAAAAACTACTAACATAAGTTCGCAAATTATATGTATACGTAATATTCATCATTGCGTCATCAATGAAAAAAATACTTAATTTCCATTTGCTAGATTGGAGACCTCTCGAATCGTTTGGTGGCAGAAAAATCTTCAGAGATACGTTTAAATGAAAAAATAAAAAATAAGATTACACATATTAGTAGCGGAAACATTTGTTTAAATAAATAAGAACAATAAATTAAAGGATAGATTAACGTATTAATTCACAAAAAATATCATGAAAATAGCTTTAAAATCCATTGATTTACATAGAATATAAGAAATTAACATCAAAATTTATTGATTCACAAAAGGAAAAGAAAAAAGAAAAAAAGAAAAAAAGAAAAAAAAGAAAAAAAGAAAAAAGAAAAAGAAGAAGACTAAATACTAAAAATTTATAAAAATTCCTCCCGTTATATGTAATGGGCTAACATATCTATAGGTTAAAATATATCAAATGGAAACTGAAAACTACAAATAAGAATTAGAATTCCGAAAACTAAAAGAGATTTATAGCTAAATAGCCCTTTTTTTTTTTTTTTAAGAAGTTATTTAATAAATGATCAAAGTTTTTACAAATTAGTTAAAAGGCTATTTTTTCTAAAATATTAATAAATTTTCTTAAATGGTCAATTAGTGATTGACCATATAACAGCCAATTAGTAATTGAGTTACGGTTAATTATTGATTAACCATAACTTAAATCACCAAATTTCATAATCGATCACTGATTGACCATTAGTCGATAACTGATCGATCATTAGTCAATCACCAAATTTTATAGGGTGATCGACCATTAGTCAATTAATGATCGACTAAATCTGAAAAATGGCAAATGACCATTTTCCTAAAAAAAAAAAAAATGCAACCCGACCTAATTTTCCAAACTAAAAAAATAAAATAAAAACAGAACAATGACTTGTGTTTTACCCAAAAGTTAATCCCAAATTATACTTTTTAATTTTGAGAAGATTCCTAATTTCCTTAGATAAAATATTTTTGTAAAATTTTTTATTTGTCTTTTTCAATAAAAAAAAAATTGCCTTCTAATTTCAACACGATTTGTTTCTCAATATGACTTCATCATATTATCAAGAAAAAAAATTTCAGAAATTAATTTGGCTAGAGTAAGGGTATATTTGTCTTTTTATTTTTGTTTTGTTTTTCAGAAACAAAGTGTGAAAGAGATGAAATGTAAACAAGTTGTTCAAATTCAAAAAATACCTATATGGTTTTTAAAGATGAAAATGATAAATTGAAAAAAACAAGTGAAATAGAAGATTAATTAAGCATCCCATTGTGGTTGCAGATATAACCTATCACTTATATCACATTTACTTCACTTAAAAGTGCAAAGTTCTAATTCTTTAACCCCCAAGTTAAAAAAAAAATAATAATAACAAAACAAAACAAAACAAATTAAGAAACAAAAAATTAAGCGCCCCCCATTAAAAACTATTCAATCTTGGATTTTTGCTAGCGGAACTTTAGTCCTTCCAACACTATATAAGAAAATGCAAATCGGAAGCAAAAGATACAATATTTCAAACTCTTAAAAACCATTTTAGCCATGAAGAAATCTTGTGTGTTTTCATGGCATTTATGCCTTCAACTTCTCTCTCTAGTACCATTCCTCTTCTTCATAGACTCTATTTCTTCTGCTTCAAAGTTTAATAAAATTCCAAGACTGAGTCCCATCGGCGATCACGAAATGTTTCTGCGTGACCCCGAGACTCTATCAGCGGAATCGAATTTGGAAGAACTCGAAACTTTTTTCTACAACCAAACGCTAGATCACTTCAACTACAGAAGTGAAAGTTACTCAACTTTCAACAGAGATATTTTGTCAACTCTAAGTACTGGGGAGGCTCTAATGCACCAATTTTCGCTTACCTCGGAGCAGAAGGTCCTTTGGAAGGCGATCTCTCCGTTATTGGATTCCTCACCGATAACGCTCCCGAGTTCAAAGCTCTCCTAATATACATAGAGGTATATACATATTTACAGTGACGAAGCCAATTATACGAATAGGGACATGCGTTTTCACTCACATTTTTAAAAAATTGATTTAAAGACTTTCACTTTTAAAATTTCTTTGTAGAATTCCGGTTGTGCTCTAATTTTAAGGGGGTGCTTGGTTGAAGGTAATCAAATGTAATCAGATACCTGACAATCTTTTTAAAGTAATCAAATTCCTAGGAATATTAGATTATAGTGTTTGGTTTTTAAAGTTAAATTTTAAAAGTTGAAAGGATAATTGTGTCTAAATTATTTAAATTTTAAGATTACCATGATATTTAGATAAGGGGTAATCTGAAACCCAAGGGGGGAGGTGGGTTTCAGATTACCCCTTTATAAGGGTATCTGAAACCCATGGGTTTCAGATTCTCAGGTATCTTAAAATAAGATAATCTCATAACAAACATGATAATCTTAAGATTCCTATTCCTTTATAAAAGATTACCTTATACCAAACACCCCCTAAGAGATATATAGCCCTGTCCTTATTTAAGGAAAACCTATTTATAATTATTATAGTTTTATAGGGTGAAAATTGACAAAAATTTCTAACTCCATAACTATATATACAGAAAAACAGTTTGTATTAGACAAATGTTTTTGACCAGGTATACTGCTATAAATAAATATTGTCTGTGATTGATCAGCATAGATATTATGGGAAATCAGTTCCATTTGGGTCAAGGGAAGAGGCACTGAGAAATGCAAGCACTCTAGGGTATTTTAACTCGGCTCAAGCTATAGCAGATTATGCAGAAGTGCTCCTTCATGTGAAGCAGAGATTTCAGGCAGAAGAATCTCCGGTCATTGTTGTAGGCGGATCTTACGGAGGAAGTTAGTAATTATATCCTACCTATTATGCCAAATTTTCGTTGAAATATTTAAATACGTATACAACTGTCTTTTGACTATATATATATATATATATATATATACACATACACACACAAAGAACAATATTTTAGACCTTTCAAAAAAAAAAAAAATTTTAAGTGAGGTTGAATATCATATATAAAATAGACTGCAAGTAGGACTCACTCTTTATTAGTTATGATTTTCAATTAAAGCATTTATCCGTTTATACATATATATATATATATATATATTAGCAAGAATTGGAATTACCATATAAGTTTTAATATGAAAATTCTTTGATAGGATACAAGTTTAAATGTTGTTCCTCATTTTTTATCTTATTGACTTTTACGTTCCATAATGATTTTTTATGTCATCTAAATTTAAGAATTTGACTATTTTATACTAAGTACTAAAAATACTTAAAAACTAAAGGTATCAAATAACATTGGAGGCCAAAAAAAAAAAAAAAAAAAAAAAAAAGACTGCCTCAAAATTTGCGTGCTTTGTTTCTTCATTTAGTTGGGATTTCTACGTAATTTATCATTTTAGAACTACGCAATTGTAGTAGAATAATTTTTATATATATATCATTCTCCTAATTATTAATATTTAACTTAGCAACCTTAACTTTTTTCCTCCAAAAAAAAAAAAAAAAAAAAAGAAACCTTAGCTTTTTTCCTCCAAAAAAAAAAAAAAGAGAAGAAACCTTAACTTTTTTTTTTTCTAATTATTTTTCTCAATATATTTTATATGGCAGTGTTGGCTTCTTGGTTTAGGCTGAAATATCCCCATATAGCACTTGGAGCTCTTGCATCATCAGCTCCAGTCCTTTACTTTGACGATATCACACCACAAGATGGATACTTCTCCATTGTCACCAAAGATTTTAAAGTAATAATATTACATACTATTCCTTCACCTCTTGCTTTGAATATCAGTTCCATTACTTATGTGTACATATATATAAATATATGTTGATTTTTATTTCCACCATATGTGCAGGAAGCTAGTGAGAGTTGCTACAAAACCATACAAAAGTCATGGTCTGAAATTGATAAAATTGCTGCTTTGCCAGATGGCCTTGAAATACTTAGCAAGAAATTCAATACGTGCAGGTAACTAAACCGTCTACTATGAAATTTTGTTATGTCATATATGTATACAATAATCTAAAAAAAAAAAAAGTTTATAGTCTAGCACTAAGGGTCTATTTGACAGAGTTTTTTAAAAGCTGTTTTTTAACTTTGTTGGTCCAAAATCCATTTTTTAATGTCTTTGGATGATTTATTATAAGGGCTTTTAGCCAAAGTCCTAGATAGATATTTTTCTTGCATATTAAAATTACTTTATCTTCATAAGCTCTTTCAAAAATGTGGAACTCAAACAATTACTGAAAATGTCAAAGCTTTTATCTCTCTTATTTCATTGACAAAAAATAAAGTAAAAACTCCGTCAAACGGGTTTAAATCTTGTTGGATACATAAAAACATATATATAGGCATGAGTTTCTGAAATTTTTTTTAATGAACAAATCGTATATAGTCCTTTGAAGGATTCTTCAGTGCTTAAGAATCACCTAGAGTCAACGTATGCGAGTGCTGCACAATACAATCATCCACCAAGATATCCAGTGAGTGTGATTTGTGGAGGAATTGATGGAGCTAATGATCATGAAGATATTCTTGGCAAAATA
Organism: Ficus carica; assembly: GCA_009761775.1. Classification (NCBI taxonomy): domain Eukaryota; kingdom Viridiplantae; phylum Streptophyta; class Magnoliopsida; order Rosales; family Moraceae; genus Ficus; species Ficus carica. Next base: position 24,955,581 of record CM019748.1, on the reverse strand, counting down.
TTCTCTGGCCTTTCTGCTTATAGACCTAATAGGACTTGTTATGTCAACGCACCGAGAAATCTTACCGAAACTGATGTTGGCTGGAGTTGGCAGGTAATTAAAAGCACAAATTTAATTTCTTTTACTTATATATATATATATATATAAAATATGCTGAGCATGGAGTTTTTTTTTTTTTACTTATTATTATTATTTTTATTTTATAGATAACAAAAGTTCCCATATTTAGACCTATATAATACTAGGGAAAATACAGTTCTCTTCAAATGGAAAAAAAAAAATACGTTCTTAAAAGTTGTGGTGAATGTGGTCCTTAAGGAGATAATTATTCTTGGCATGAAAATGTTGCGTGCAATCATCACATATCATGAAATAAGAGTTTTGTGCGCTTTCCTTTGCAATTATTATTCTTCACAAACGCGTGTGTGTGTGTGTGTATATAAATATATAAAGAATTTTCCTTAAATATATACAGAAACTGTGTGTCCTGCATGCATTGAAAAGTAAAGGAAAAAAATAAAAAACAAAGATCAACTAGATGTCTAAACCCATTAGTAAGTTTACATTTATGGCATGTTTACTTATCAGGAGTAGGGAATGTGAGTCAATCGCTTGTTACCTGCGCTTGTTTACTTGCTCTTTTTTTTTTTTTTTTTTCCTGGAATGGGAGTGAAAATGGTGGGTCCCACACCAATTTGGGATTGAGAAATGAGATTGGCAATCCCATGCCCTCTCCGGATTGTGACTTATATTTCTACTATTAACATTAAATTACCAATTTATTCTTAGTTCATTTACAAAAATTATATTAAAAAATAATAACAACTTATATTAATAATTTTTATTAACTAAATATAATATATTTTATTAATTTAATATCATATAACTATCCTAATTACTATTAACGTTATTAAAGTAAATAAAGAACTTTTTTTTATCATAATGTATTATTATGTTTCTATTTTTATATTTTTTATACTTTACTTATTTAAATTCATTTTTTTCTCTTTTTAATTTTTTTAAACAAAAAATTACACAATTTAATTTTATTGCTTTAATATCATAATGATTATTTTACTTTTGATTAATAGTATGATAATAAATTAAAAAAAAAATTAATCATTTTTTTACTTTTTGAAAATACAATAAATAAAGGGGTATACAAGTAAATTTACAGCAACTAACTCCAATTCCTGTTCCAAGTAAACGCATCAATGAGATTGACAGTGATTCTGACTCCGATTCCTGGAACCCAAGTAAACAAAATATTCTAACTTCGAATCCAGATTCCAAATCTAGTTCACTCCGAATCTTACTCACTTCGATTCATGCTCACTCCGATTAGGAGTAAGTAAACATGCCATTAAAGTTTAATTTTTTTGTGTGTGGGGGGGGGGGGGGGGGGGGGGGGGGGTGTGGAATGAATCAACTGATGGAAAAAAAAAGTTGGTGATATTAGGTCTTAAGTTTAAAACCTAAAAGGTTTTTTATTTTTTTTATTTTTTAATTTAATGAAGTAGATGCCCATAGATAAAAAAAAAAAAAAAACCGAATTTCAACATTCGAATAGGACATCCAGTCTCCAATGCAATGTTGTTTCTAATGCTAAAATTATCAATTACCACATATCTCCAAGTACAGCAGAGGTTAAATTTGGTGGTTTGATTGTTACAATAACATAATTGAATTCATTACAACAAAATAATTTTGAATTTATTTTAAATTAAAAATTTATAGTTAAATTTCGTGAAATATGCATTGGAGAATAAAAATGTCACTTTTTTTTTTTTTTGGTTTAGATATAATCTTGGAATTGACATTTACATTGAATTAAGTAGATTTTCACACTCACATTCTCTCTCTCTCTCTCTCTCACACACACACACACACACACACATATATATATATAAATATTACGTAGACATATATAGATATCATATGATGACTAGTACTCTAACGATTACACAGACACGTGAGAATAGTATTGTTATTTTATTTATATTATTATAATAATAATTATTATTATTATTTTGTAAATAAATAGACATGCAGCGAGATGGCGATCCCCATAGGCATCACCAACAATACCATGTTGCCGTCTTCCCCTTTTGTTTTAGAAGAATTCATCGAGGATTGCACTGACTATTATGGAGTTCCTCCACGCCCTCATTGGGTCACTACTTACTATGGAGGCCATGTATGTATCTATATAAATATATATATATATATATATAACTGTTTTCTCCTCTTCAAGTCATACACCTTTCAAGAAACAATTAGGATACAACTTGTTAGGAGTAAAACAAAGCTAGGAAAACATAGAAATTTCAATTTTACATAATCGAAGAATTTTTGTGATATTTATAATACAATTTTTCATGACATATCTCATTGCTCTTTACTAAAGAAATCGAAGAAATTTAGGTTCATGAATTCAATACTAAATAAAATTTTCTAAATGGTACTAATGGTTAGTACTCGATAAGTATTGGACACTTCCATTTAGAACGTGATCTTTTCGTTATGTCGGAGTGACATTGCACACTGGTGATGTTCTTTAGCAGTGGTTTGACTAAATCTTTACCTGAAAAGTTTTTAGAATCGTTTTTAATTGATTGGATATTATTTCTATTTCTTTCTAGCATCAAATTAGTTAGCACTTCAAGTTTTTTCATGGATATTTTGCAGGACATAAAGCTCATACTCCACAGGTTTGCTAGCAACATCATTTTCTCCAATGGGCTGCGAGATCCTTACAGTAGCGGCGGGTAATTATCAACTAATTATCTGACCCAAATAAATAAATAAGACTAGCAAAGAAATCTGAATCCATGAACTAAAATTAATGGTTGCCTTAACGGTTTTTTTTTTTTTTTTTTTTTTTTTTTTTTTTTCACTTATTCTATTAGGGTTTTGGAGAACATATCAAACAGCGTTCTCGCCATATCGACTACCAATGGTGCGTGTTTAGTTAATTTCGATTCCCTGTCAGAACATGTTAAAGGGGACTTAAAGAAAGAAAAATAATCTTAGTTATGGAGAGAGGTTTGGTGCTAAGACAAAATTTTGATTTTGCAGGATCTCATTGCTTGGATATTCTTCAAGCAAAGGAAACCGATCCCGATTGGTTAATCAAGCAGCGAAAGATTGAGGTCGCTATCATTAAAAGGTGGATCGTCCGGTACTACATTGATCTTAAAGTCTTGAAAAAGTGAAAATCAAAGGCTCAAAGGGAATTACAGTGTTGAATGAATAAAGTTCGCAATCGAAAACCAGAATAAGATCTTCAAAATTACATGCTCGAATTCATAATTCAAACATGTAATTTGATGAGAATTACATTAATCCCATGAGAATGGATATCCCTTTTACTTAAGAACGTAGTGTCTCATTGAGTAAACAATGTTAATGTAACGACCCGCCTAACACAGGCCGTTACCATACATACATGCATACATAACGTACTTATTTACTTAGCGTAATTAGCGGAATTTTTTTTTTTTTTACAAGCGTACTAACATATAGGGAATAAATACGCGAAGATGTTTATCGAGCATATAAACAATAAGTAAGGAACGATGTTCTAACGTTAAATAAAATATTCATAAAACAAAACGCGTAGCGGTCAATATTCCCACATTTCACAGTCGCTCCACCACGCTCCTCTATCTTGCATCATTGGTTGCCCATAGGTTGCTTACCAACAGCATAAACGTAAAACGTGAGCTTTCGCTCAGCAAGTACAACATAATTATCCGCGACACAACTAACATAACCTAACATTTCATAATCTTGTCCTAGCATAACATACTTTATCATGCATGAGCCATTTATGCTTCATTATGCTTTCTTATACTTTCTTATACTTTCGTAACAATATTCTCATCTTAACCTAACTTATCTTGCTTATGAGCCCCTTACATAAGTGACCGTACCGGGCGCGCAACTATGGAGTGGTTGGGACGGCCAGTCCATTTCCAACTAAATCCACAGTCCAACCCGACCTTGGACGGGTCGGTACGTCACAGGCAAGCTCGCTTGCCATCTTACTTGGTCTTGTTCTTATTTTTAGAATTAGTGAACATGCCTCATGATGTCACATAATCATACTTTGTAATCATCTTAATATAATCATGCTTTAAAGTTGGCATATCATAATATGTATCAAACCAAAAACTTAGCATACCATAAATTAACAAACATCATATCCTAGCAACACATGTTTCTAGCATATGTTACACATCAAACATACTTGGGTAAGTATCACAACAAAGCCTATGCTGTAGGCGGAGTTGTACTTACCTGGATTGTTATGTCCAAATATGTCTGTTCCCACTTAGGATGCCAGTGCAGGTTGACTCCTGCTCATTGAAGGACATAGGTAAGAAGCCTTGATCATTATAGGATGTTGGTAACCTAACCAACATTCATGCATAATCCTAGTTATATGTCCCCTTCATATCATATAATAGCTTATTGGGTTACTACAAGTAACCCTAGTGGTTAATATTACCCTCCTTAGATCATACTTATTAGGTTACATTGGGTAACCTTGGGCTTTGAACCCAGTCCTATAATTCGGTTATTCTACTCGATATTGTTGGTTATCCTTTAGACTACCCAACTTTTAAGAAAATTTAGGTCTATAGTTCAGTTTATTTTCTTTTATAAAAACTTGGTGTTTTAACCACCCCTTTTCCCAAAAACCCTTTTTATTTAACTTGTAAAACTTGGTTTCTTAGAAGGTATTTGAAAAGAGCTTGAAATATTGGAACTGCCTTTGGAACAGTCCCCATAATCAAATTATCAGTTTTTGAGCAAAATACCATTTTCTTGCATTGTTTTTCAGAAAATCTTGTACAGGAATTTACTGTTTCCTACACAGTTTTTAGAAGCCCTGTTTTACTTTAAAATCCACACTGAATTTGAAAAGTTATCTTCATGAAAGTTTTAGATTTCGAAAAATTCCTAGAACTTTCATGTTTTACGAAAAAACCCAGTTCGGCCTCTAACCTCTTCGTATTCTCCTTTGAAACTCGACTGGCCGTGTATAAAGTCTGGGCACGTCAGTCCTCGGGTTTTTATGAAAACGGAGGCCATTGGAGCCTCATTTTGGATGTCTGCAGGTTAACCCCTAGGAAAAATTGTTTTGAACAACTTTCATTTTTTAAGTTTTCTCAAATTCGGCTCTAAAGGCCTCAAAACCAGCTCTCAAGAAAACTGAGCAATACTTCACCCGAATCTGGCAGTTTTCTTGTTTAGGTTCATTTTACGTCCTATTTGCGTAATCTACCTCAACCGAACACGCGGGAGCCTAAAATTCAAACATGCAACGTTTTTCTATCGTAAGGTTTCTTTAAACCCAATTTCCATCAACTCCATGCAAACCCTAATTGACTTTGGATCAACCAAAGTTTGCATGGTTCTAATACTCCAATCAATTTCTAGCAACCTAACATACCATATCCATCCACATACTAGAGCTTACTTAGGGACATACAACAAATTGAGTATTTAGCATTCAAAATCACAAGAACTAAAGCAAGCATGCAAATCAAAATCAAACCACCCTTAATCTAGATCAAGCACAAAACTCTAAATCCTAAACTTGGGCACAAAATAAAATTGAGCTTAAGCTCTTACAAATTCAACTTGAAATACAATTGAATGCCCAAAGGAAAGAGTTTGGGGTTTAGGGATGATTACCTTGATTAACCCCAAAATTTTAGGGTTAGGGTTTGGTTTTCAAAATTTCCTCCCTCCTTGGCTCCACCAACCGGTTCCTCCTCCAAAATTTGCACCAAAGTTTGAGTTGATTTCTTGGTTCTTGCTCACCCTAGGATTTTTCGGATTTTTGAGAGAGAATTGGCAAGAATTTGGCTATTTTTCCCAATTTTTGAAGCCAAAAACCACCCCCCCCCCCCCCCCCCCTTGGGCTATTTATAGGTGAAATTTTGGACCCTTTTGCAAATATTTTTAGCTCACCATTTGCTTACAAGTCCTTGGAGCAAAACTAATTCTATTTTGACCCCAAAAGGGCCGGCCACCTCATGCCCTAGAATGATCCAAGATTTTCCAATTTTTACTTAATTCCAATAATGATGTCATAAATGGGAGCTTTGGTGATGCAAGCAAAAATTAAGGCTTGTTTGCCTTTTTTTCTTAAAAGCAGTCCACTTTAATGCCAACAAAGATATTTCTAGTACTTTGCTCACTAATACACAATACTGTTTTGCTCCAATGCGGTCCAAAATTTATCTGTGTAAAAACGGACTGTACGAAAAAAGTTTCTTTTTACTTAAAACTTTTTGGTCCAATAAATTCTATTTAATGTGCTTGATTTTTCTATGATGGTTTTAATCCTCATTTATATTCTCTTGTCCGTAATTACGGCTTTTGCAGTGTATTTTCCATACTGCTCATCATACATTTGCATTGGTCAAACCTTTGACCATTTTTAATCAACCTTTGACTTTCTTGGTCAAACTTTGACCAACATAAATCATGGATTTTCTTCCCATTTTTCACCCAAAAAGGTTATTTGCTTCACTAAGCAATTCATTATTGAGTCTTATAAGGTCATAAGAGCTCATAAAATTAAATAAAATCCTAATCAGGATTATGCATAAATACCTTCATGGTTCAACTTGAAATTCTTTACAAGAAATCATAATATTAAAAATTCAGTTATTACAATCTACCCTCCTTAAAAATTTTCGTCCTCGAAAATTAGAATAATTCGGGGTAATTCTTTCTCATCTCATCTCTAGTTCCCAGGTTGCCTCTTCAACCTTATGGTTTCGCCATAAAACCTTAAGCATGGGAAATGGTTTTGTTTCTTAGGACCTTTTCTTCACGATCCAGAATTCGTACTAGCCTTTCTTCGTAAGTTAAGTCGGTCCAATTTCCACGGGTTCTTGGCTAAGCAAATGAGAAGGGTCTGGTACATACTTTTTTAGCATCGAGACATGAAAGACGTTATGCATTGAGGCTAATTCTGGCGGTAGGGCAAGCTTGTAGGCTACTTTCCCAATCATTTCCAGGATTTCAAACGGTCCTGTATACCTTGGGCTAAGCTTTCCCTTTTTGCCAAATCGCATTACTCCTTTCATAGGAGAATCTTAATAAACACAGCCTCTCCGACTTGAAACTCCAAGGGTCTTCTTCGCTTGTCGGCATAACTTTTCTGTCGGCTAAAAGCTACGTCGAGTCTCTGCTTAATCTTATTGATGTCTTCAGAGGTCTTCCTGATGAAATCGATCGTTGAAGCTGTTTCTGCCCAACTTCCTGCCAATGAATAGGAGATCGACATTTTCTTCCATACAATGCTTCAAATGGAGCCATGCCAATCGAAGCATGATAACTGTTGTTGTACGAAAATTCGATCAATGGCAGCTTCTGATCCCAGTTTCCTTTGAAGTCCAAGACGCAAGATCTTAGCATATCCTCTAGCGTCTGGATAGTTCGTTCTGATTGACCGTCCGTTTGGGGATGAAATGAGTGCTGAACTTCAATTTCGACCCCATAGCACTGTGAACACTTGTCCAAAATCGAGAAGTAAAACGTCCGTCACGATCTGAGATAATTGATTTTGGTACTCCTGTAGTTTGACGATATGAGATACATAAGTTTCAGCCAATTTCTCCACTGAAAATGTGGCCTTGATCGCAATAAAGTGGGCCGATTTGGTTAATCTATCCACAATAACCCAAATCACATCATTCCCACTTGAGGTTCTAGGCAATCCTACTATGAAATCCATAGTAATTTGTTCCCATTTCCACTCAGGAAACTCTATTTTTTGTAAATCTCCTCCAGGATGGCGGTGTTCAGCCTTAACCTTCTGACAAGTTAGGCACTTTGACACAAACTCTGCTATCTCATTCTTCATATTTGGCCATCAATAATTCTCTCGGAGGTCCTTGTACATCTTGGTTGCTCCTGGATGTACTGAGTATGGCGTCTTATGTGCTTCAGACATAATTTGATCCTTTAAAAATTCGAAGTTAGGAACACAAATTCTTCCTTTGAAGTAAATGACACCATTAGCAGAGGTCTTGAACTCCTTATTTTTTCCGCCAAATAATTTCCATTTCAGTAAAAAGGAGTCCTTTTCCTGGTGCGCCTTAATGGATTCCAGCAAATCGGACTGTAGGGTCAAAGAAGATAGTTTCCCGGTTATCACTTCCAGGTTGAATTCAGAAATCTCCTTTTGTCGTGGTTTCGAAAATGCTTCGATAGACATCAACATGCCTACCGATTTCCTACTTAGGGCATCAGCTACCTTGTTCGCCTTTCCGGGATGGTAAAGGATCTCACAATCATAGTCCTTTACAAGCTCCAGCCATCTACTCTGTCTCATATTGAGCTCCTTCTGAGTGAAGATGTACTTGAGACTTTGATGATCCGTGTAGATTTCACACTTGTTTCCATACAAGTAGTGCCTCCAGATCTTGAGTGCAAACACTACCGTTGCGAGCTCTAAATCATGAGTAGGGTAGTTCCTTTCATGGATTTTTCAGTTGTCGTGATGCGTAGGTTACTACCTTCCCATTTTGCATCAGGACAGCTCCTAATCCATTTTTAGAAGCATCGCTGTAGATTACAAAATTTCCTGCTTCTACATCAGGAATTATCAACATCGGTGCGCTTGTCAGCTTCCTTTTGAGCTCTTGGAAATTTTTTCGCACTTTTGAGTCCATTCAAACTTTTTCCCTTTCCGGGTAAGAGCTGTGAGTGGTGCAGCAATCTTGGAAAATCCTTCGACAAATCGTCGGTAATATCCAGCAAGGCCAAGAAACTTCTTATTTCCGTGACATTCTTGGGTGCTGACCATGCACTGACTGCCTCCACTTTCGTCGGGTCTACCGATATTCCTTCCTTTTGGACCACATGACCCAAGAAATGAACTTTCTCCAGCCAAAATTCACATTTCGTGAATTTGGCATACAGCTGGTTTCGCCTTAGCGTCTCCATCACCAATCTGAGGTGACGTTCATGTTCAGCCTTCGACCTTGAGTAAATCAAGATATCGTCAATAAAGACAATAACAAACTTGTCCAGATATTCCTTGAACACACGGTTCATAAGGTCCATAAAAGCAGCTGGGGCATTAGTTAGTCCAAACGGCATAACCAAAAACTCGTAGTGCCCATAACGCGTTCGAAAAGCTGTCTTGGCGATGTCTGACTCCTTAATCCTAAGCTGATGGTAGCCTGATCGTAAGTCGACTTTCGAGAACACTACTGCTCCTCTAAGTTGGTCAAAAAGATCATCAATTCTCGGAAGGGGATACTTGTTCTTGATTTTGATCTTGTTCAGTTCACGTAATCAATACACAAACGCAACGATCCATCCTTCTTTTTGACAAACAGAACAGGCGCTCCCCATGGAGAATGACTCTGTCGGATGAATCCCTTGTCCAGCAGTTCTTGCAACTGCACTTGAAGCTCCCTAAGCTCAGCGGGTGCCATACGGTAAGGTGCCTTAGATATAGGTGCAACTCCAAGCAATAACTCGATTTCAAACGAGATTTCCCGTTCTGGAGGAAGTCCTGGTAAATCCTTCGGAAAGATATCCACATATTCTTTTATAATGGGAACATCTTCCGGTGTCAGCTCCATTTCCCTATCTTTATCCACCATGTTAGCTAAATATCCTTGACAACCATTTGCTAACATCTTCCAAGCCATCATTGCCGAAACCAATTGCGTGGTTGGGCTCCGCGATCGTCCAAAGAAATTGAACTCCTCTTTACCGTAGGGGCTAAACGTCACACAACGCTTGCGGCAGTCAATCTTAGCGTTGTATTTACCTAAGAAGTCCATTCCTAAGATCACATCGAAATCTTGGAGCTTGATCGCGATAAGATCTACAAATAATTCTCTGCCGCAAATAACTATGGAAGTATTTTGTATCCAAAGTTGGACCACAAAATTTCTCCGGATGGCAGAGAAGTTTGACAGGTTGTTCTAAAGTATCCACACCTCTTCCTAATTTCTGGGCGAACTCTAAAGATACAAATGAATGAGTGGCTCCAGAATCAAACAAGGCAATGGCATCATAGGTGGCGATAGAGATTTGACCTGTTACCACATGCGAAGTCCCGGCTTCAGCATCCCTTTTTGTAGGCATAGTGTTGGGATCTAAATGTGCCCTAAGGATAGAAAATCAATATTAAGGATTTTCTGTAAATATGACATTTTGATATTAATAAGAGGAGGTTATTCATGTTTAATAAGATGTGTCCTATTTACTTTCATTTGTTGATTGTATGGTTATTTTGAGCAAACATAAAATACTCCTTGACTGTTGGTAATATATCAGATTACCATATGTATACGGGGTATACATAGAAGACGTGGTAATTTAATAACAGTCTAAATAAATAGTCCGCAATCGATGGAATAAGATTTGGGGATCTTATTCATGATAAGATTGTACAAGTTGTCTACTTCCTTGGAGGGATGGTTTGTCTTGACCATCGGATAGGTTCCGAGTAGAAACTTTAATGTATACCAGTATTAAGGTATGACATTGGACTAGACCTAAAGTGTTAATTGTTTCGATTTAATAATTCCGTTTATAAGAATCAATGACACTTTGATTATCATCCTGCATTAATCTTAATCCTGAAATGATTACTTAAATTCGCATCCATGACTTTTGTACTTTAATGCACTACAGGTGAGACACTGTTAATTCATGGTCAATATACTTGTGTTTTGGGTGCATGACTTATGGATGGAGAAATCAAGATTCATAGGTACGGAATCCATAGCTATCTTAATGATAGTAAATGTTATATACTTAAAGGCATTATTCGGGGATTGAAAGATAGTATAACAAGATCTTGGCCATCGGTTTACTTTGTGTTCTCTGGTGGTTTACCAATTGTATGGTTTTATAATTGATGATTCTTTCAATAGAGAATAATGGAACTTTAAGTTAAAATGATTGAAAAGGTAAAACGGAAAAAATCCTTAATTCAATCATGGATGACATATGGGGATTAAGCAAGCGATGAATAAATCATGGAAGAAGTACTACGTGAGAGAGCTTTCGTAATACGGTATGTAAACAGGAGTTCAGCTTCAAGCTTTTAGTGGAATAGTTTTGAAGTTGATAATTGATGAATAATTAATCTGGGATTAATTTTTCACAATTATAGGAGCCTCTTTACATATTTCCATCGGGTCCCTCTATTAGCTCGCAAAGTTCCATAAAGCGTCTCGGGATTTGTTCCTTATGAGATCGGTAAATTTAAATAGAATTTAGTAATGTCTATTAAGACATGTTACTCTCTAACATGCAATCCAGAAAGGATTGGACATGTAAAATTTGTAGACAAATGATTTGTCAACATGTGATTGGTTAATTTGAATTTTGGAAATAAGATTGTATTTGGATTATTTAATTTTGGAAAAACAAATTTTTCTCTCCTAATCTCAATAAGGTGCACGGTTTTTAGATAGGTGGAGGGAAGAAAAATTTTTTTCAAAATAATTCAAATAAATTCCTAACATTAGATTATTAATTGATTTAAATAATGTAGATTATTTCATGTATTTTTCTTTCCTAATTAAAAGTGGTTCACGTTTTTTTGAGGAAAGGAAATTTGAAATATTTCATTGATTTAAATTAATTAATATGGTTAATGTTTATGGAAAATATTAATTCAAATAAGTGAATCTTATTTAAATTCAAAAAGGTTTAAAAGGAATTTGAATCTAGATAGGACTAGGATCTTTTGACTAGTCTAGATTCTTGATTTAAAATTTGAATCACCAATCTAGCTTAACAAACTCAATGTGGCCGAATTTTTGAGGAAGATTTCCTCTTTGAAAAACGTTTTTAGGTTCAATGAATCTAGCCCTAAAGTTGTGTGATCTTTTGATTCAAAATTTATCCAGAAAAATAATAATAATTATTTTTTTTTAGATGAATTTTGAAAAAGGATTGGACTTCTATATAAAGGCTAGGGATTCATGAAAAACTAATTTTGGGTAATTTTTCAAGAGCAAAAAACATTTTTGGAGAAAAGGAAAAAATTTAGTTTTTCCGGAACATAAAAAATTCGGCTATCTTGTGAGAAAGAAAAAGAGAGAAAATTCTATTGAACCAAAACTGAGAGGAAGGTTAAACCGAGTGATTATTTTCATTAGGAGGTTAACTGGTTCTTGTTTTGCAGTTTTGAAGGAAGAAGGTTGATCATATTCTCAACGAGGTACATCGGAATTGAGAAGGAGGGATCTAGACTTCGAAAAGCATTACCGGTCGCTTGGATCCATAGAACGTGTGCCCACACACACTCTGAGACGTGGAACTCGAGAATAATAGAGAAGACACGTTGGTCAAACGCTCTAGTAATTCCGGAATCCAAGAATAAAGGTACGCTTGATCATAAATTTAATTTATTGTTATATGCATCATGAGATTCTTTTCCGGAAACGGCATAAAATTTTTAAACTTCCGCTTCCGCCGTGCCGTAACTCTGATTACCGATCCGATTTTTCCAACACATAGATCCTGCCTGGCTTGGGGCTCAGGAGCCTCTAGTCTGCCCTGGGCAATTGACGGTCCTTCAAGCCTTACTTGGGCTGCATGTAGTTGGCTGTTGGCATTCCGGCTTGGGTGTGGAAGGTTCTGGGCCTGATTATTCAGAGGGCAATTTTTTGCATAGTGCCCCTCCTTCCCGCACAGGTAGCAAGCATTTGTCCCCATTCGGCACACTCCAGGGTGTTTTCTTCCACATTTAACACACACCGGATATTCAGTGTTATTACCCTCATTTCCTCTGATATTCCTTTTCTGAGGGTAATTCTTTTGCTGATCCTGGCCCGAGGAATTTCCCTTCCTTTTGATCCTCCCAAACTGTTTGGAACTTTGAGCAGGAGTATTGGTCTGGCTTTTCTGACTTGGCTCGGAACTCTGACGGGGCTGCACCTGCTTTGCTACAGTTCTTTCTTCCTTTCTTGTTTTAAAAATTTGAGCCCTAGCCTCCTTATCCTGGTTTATCCAATACTCGGCTCTTATGGCTCGACTTATACAGTCCGACACCAAGGTAGGCGGACTACTACCTGCACTTACTTGCTTGGAAATGTCTGTTCTGAACATTTTCATCATTCGCCTTACTTTTTCTTTCTCATTTGGCACCAATTCTGGGCATAGACGGGCTAGTTGTTCAAACTTCTTGACAGCTTCCATTACCGTCATCGAACCTTGTCTCAAGTTCGTAAACTCGTCCTGTTGGGCTGCCAAAATCTCCTGGTTGTAATACATGGATCGAAACTCAGTTACGAAATCCTGTCAGCTCATAGTGGTAACGTCTCGACGCATTTGAACTGTCATCCACCAGTGTCGCGCGTCTTTTTTTAATGCAAAAGAAGCACACAGAACTTTTTCTTGCTCAGTCAGCCTCATGAAGTCCAGAATGACTTGAATGTCGATTAGCCAATTATCTGCCGCTATTGGGTCTGTCGGCCCCTCAAATTCAGGCGCTTTCATCCGCCTAAATCGCTCATACAGCTAGTCTTCCCTTACTGGCGGTGAAACCATCTGTCCTTCAGCCGAGGCTATAGGAACTTCAGCATTCAGAGGAACCTCTGGCTGAACTTCTGGTTGTACTTCCGGTATTGGGGGTATTCTAGCATCCTGAAGAGGAACCTCGTTAACTTGGGGTCTCTGGTTCATCCGAGCCAACTGTTCCCGTAATCTAGTTGTCTCTTGCTGCTGTTCTAGCAGCTGTCTTTGTAAATTGGCTACAATAGTAGCAAGATCCAGCTCAGGTGGGTTTACAGGTATGGTTCTGCGTCGTGGCGGCATCTTCTAATGTCCTATGGGATCATATGAAAAGATATTATTATACCAGAAATATCTTTTCTTTCATGCACATATTATCACATCATAACATAATATGTCATAACGTTATCATTTTAATCATATTATAACATAATCGAATCGTAATCACATCGTAACATAGCTTTCATAAACATAATTCACTACCATACTTGAACTGTCTTTTCGTATTCTAAAAAAAAAAGTACATCATATTTACAATACTCTAAATACATACCTGTTTCATAATACTTTATATACATGGACAAAAAGGGCAATGGGAGTGTCTAACACTTCACCATCGTACATGATCAAAATGGCGATGGAAGTGGCTACCACTTTCCATCATATATCAGTACAAGCCTACTATTCAAAAAGGATAAGCGAGTACATATCAGTCCTAAGGTCAAAATAAATATACATGGTCATCCTAAACGATGATCTCAACTATCATCTAGGAGGGTGCGTCGGAGTCGGCCTCCCAATCTCCGTCGTCAAAAAGGATCTCCTCTGGGTCGTCTCCAAAGTCCTCCTGATACTCTAACCATCCTGCCTGCTCTAACTCGGGCGCCAGCTCCATATCCTCGTCGTCGCCCTCCTCGTCACTGGATATATCTATGACAAGAGGATCTGCTGGTGGATCCGCTGGTATAACCTCAACATCATCCTCCTCGTCACTGGAGATATCTACGATAGGAGGATCTGCTGGTGGATCTGCGGGTATAACCATAATATCGTCCTCCTCCGGGCCCTCTGCATCCGGGTCACCCTCAGCATCCTCCTGCTCCTCAGCCTCATGGGCTGGCACCTCCTGCTCCGGAACTGCGGGGATCGGCTCCTCTGGGGGTGCTGGACCTACCTCGTGTAATGGCTTTCCTATGCCAGCATCGTCTACGGGTGCCTGATGATCACCCTCAGCGGCCTCCGCCTGCTCAGCGTCAGCGTGTACCTCAGCCCCTAAGATATCCTTAATCATATGCCCAACAGTCATCCTGGGCGTGGGAAATGGGACATACTGGCGAATACGACCAGGTAACCCATTTCGCAAAATCGTCAACGCCTCCATCACAGGGTGGTCTATGTCCTGAGGAACGTAGGGCAACATGGCCTCCTGAAATCTCAGGCAGTAATGAGCCATGGTCTCGAGAGGGTATGCGTGCCACTCAAGCGTATAACTGTGGTAGCGCGTATAATACATATCTCTATAAATGTCGGGATCACGCTGAGGCGCTCCTGGTCCGTAGTCCAGTATCGGTCAAAACCGTGCAGTCACCAGCGTACGGAAATATACCCATGTCCGACTGGGCAGCTGCGGCTCTCCTACTAATATCCACCAAAGACGGGCGTCGCCAATCAAACATCGACTACTAAACGAGACCTGCACGCGATCCGGGATATGACTAGTACGGAAAATTAGCTCCTTGTCGTATAACCATGCTCCTAAGGATATCGTCCGACTCGTACCGTCAAATGATAACGGATGTGCCTCATAAAAGGAGGTCACTGCGTCTCGATCCCCATCGATGAGTGCCGGGTCCATAGCAACAAGTCTACCATATCATAAACACATAATAATTATTTATGCATAAAAATATAAATTCAACTTACAATGATGGTGGCGATGGCAGGCAGACTGTGAAATGGTATAGCAGGAAACCGCTCTGATACCAACTCTGCAACGACCTGCCTAGCACAGGCCATTACCATACATACATGCATACATAACGTACTTATTTACTTAGCGTAATTAGTGAAATTTTTTTTTTTTTTAACAAGCGTACTAACATATAGGAAATAAATACACGAAAACGTTTATCGAGCATGTAAACAATAAGTAAAGAACGATGTTCTAATGTTAAATAACATATTCATAAAACAAAACGCGTAGCGGTCAACATTCCCACATTTCACAGTCGCTCCGCCACGCTCCTCCATCTTGCATCATTGGTTGCCCATAGGTTGCTTACCTACAGCATAGACATAAGACGTGAGCTTTCGCTCAGCAAGTACACATAATTATCCGCGACACAACTAACATAACCTAACATTTCATAATCTTGTCCTAGCATAACATACTTTATCATGCATGAGCCATTTATGCTTCATTATGCTTTCTTATACTTTCGTAACAATATTCTCGTCTTAACCTAACTTATCTTGCTTATGGGCCCCTTACATAAGTGATCGTACCGGGCGCGCAACTATGGAGTAGTTGGGGCGGCCAGTCCATTTCCAACTCAATCCACAGTCCAACCCAACCTTGGACGGGTCGGCACGTCACAGGCAAGCTCGCTTGCCATCTTACTTGGTCTTGTTCTTATTTTTAGAATTAGTGAACATGCCTCATGATGTCACATAATCATACTTTGTAATCATCTTAATATAATCATGCTTTAAAGTTGGCATATCATAATATGTATCAAACCATAAACTTAGCATACCATAAATTAACAAACACCATATCCTAGCATCACATGTTTCTAGTATATATTACACATCAAACATACTTGGGTAAGTATCACAACAAAGCCTATGCTGTAGGCGGAGTTGTATTTACTTGGATTGCTATGTCCAAAATATGTCTGTTCCCACTTAGGATGCCAGTGCAGGTTGACTCCTGCTTCATTGAAGGACATAGGTAAAAAGCCTTGATCATTATAGGATGTTGGTAACCTAACCAACTTTCGCACATAATCCTAGTTATATGTCCCCTTTATAACATATAATAGCTTATTGGGTTACTTGTAGTAACCCTAGTGGTTAATATTACCCTCCTTGGATCATACTTATTAGGTTACATTGGGTAACCTTGGGCTTTGGACCGAGTCCTATAACTCGGTTATTCTACTCGATTATTGTTGGTTATCCATTAGACTACCCAACTTTTAAGAAAATTTAGGTCTATAGTTTAGTTTGTTTTCTTTTATAAAAACTTGGTGTTTTACTACTCCTTTTCACAAAAACCCTTTTTATTTAACTTGTAAAAACTTGGGTTTCTTAGAAAGGTATTTGAAAAAGCTTTGAAATATTGGAACTGCCTTTGGAACAGTCCCCATAATCAAATTATCAGTTTTTGAGCAAAATACCATTTTCTTGCATTGTTTTCAGAAAATCCTGTACAGGAATTTACTGTTTCCTGCACAGTTTTTAGAAGCCCTGTTTTACTTTAAAATCCACACTGAATTTGAAAAAGTTATCTTCATGAAAGTTTTAGATTTTGAAAAATTCTAGAACTTTCATGTTTTACAAAAAATCCAGTTCGGCCTCTAACCTCTTCGTATTCTCCTTTGAAACTCGACTGGCCGTGTATAAAGTCTGGGCACGTCAGTCTCGGGTTTTTATGAAAACGGAGGCCATTGGAGTCTCATTTTGGAAAACTGTCCGCGTTACCCCCTAGGAAAAACTGTTTTTAACAACTTTCATGTTTTAAGTTTTCTCAAATTCGGCCTCTAAAGGCCTCAAAACTAGATCTCAAGAAAACTGGGCAATGTTCACCCGAATCTGGCAGTTTCTTGTTTTAGGTTCATTTTACGCCCTATTTGCGTAATCTACCTCAACCGAACACGCGGGAGCCTAAATTTCAAACATGCAATGTTTTTCTATCGTAAGGTTTCTTTAAACCCAATTTCCATCAACTCCATGTAAACCCTAATTGACTTTGGATCAACCAAAGTTTGCATGGTTCTAATACTCCAATCAATTTCTAGCAACCTAACATACCATATCCATCCACATACTAGAGCTTACTTAGGGACATACAACAAATTGAGTATTTAGCATGCAAAATCACAAGAACTAAAGCAAGCATGCAAATCAAAATCAAACCACCCTTAATTCTAGATCAAACACAAAACTCTAAATCCTAAATTTGGGCACAAAATAAAATTGAGCTTAAGCTCTTACAAATTCAACTTGAAATACACTTAAATTTCAAATTGAATGCTCAAAGGAAAGAGTTTGGGGTTTAGGGATGATTACCTTGATTAACCCCAAAATTTTAGGGTTAGGGTTTGGTTTTCAAAATTTCCTCCCTCCTTGGCTCCACCAACCGGTTCCTCCTCCAAAATTTGCACCAAAGTTTGAGTTGATTTCTTGGTTCTTGCTCACCCTAGGATTTTCGGATTTTTGAGAGAGAAATTGACAAGAATTTGGCTACTTTTTCCCAATTTTTGAAGCCAAAAACCACCCCCCCCCCCCCCCCCCCCCCCCCGGGCTATTTATAGGTGAAATTTTGGACCCTTTTGCAAATATTTTTAGCTCACCATTTGCTTACAAGTCCTTGGAGCAAAACTAATTCTATTTTGACCCCAAAAGGGCCGGCCACCTCATGCCCTAGAATGATCCAAGATTTTCCAATTTTTGCTTAATTCCAATAATGATGTCATAAATGGGAGCTTTGGTGATGCAAGCAAAAATTAAGGCTTGTTTGCCTTTTTTTCTTAAAAGCAGTCCACTTTAATGCCAACAAAGATATTTCTAGTACTGTGCTCACTAATACACAATACTGTTTTGCTCCAATGCAGTCCAAAATATATCTGTGTAAAAATGGACTGTACGAAAAAAATTTCTTTTTACTTAAAACTTTTTGGTCCAATAAATTCTATTTAATGTGCTTGATTTTTCTATGATAGTTTTAATCCTCATTTATATTCTCTTGTCTGTAATTACGGCTTTTGCAGTGTATTTTCCATACTGCTCATCATACATTTGCATTGGTCAAACCTTTGACCATTTTTAATCAACCTTTGACTTTCTTGGTCAAACTTTGACCAACATAAAATCATGGATTTTCTTCCCCTTTTTCACCCAAAAAGGTTATTTGCTTCACTAAGCAATTCATTATTGAGTCTTACAAGGTCATAAGAGCTCATAAAATTAAATAAAAATCCTAATCAGGATTATGCATAAATACCTTCATGGTTCAACTTGAAATTCTTTACAAGAAATCATAACATTGAAAATTCAGTTATTACACCAGCGGCCCACTGAGCAAAGCAGGCAGATAGTGAGCTACTTGCCTGCTGCTAATAAACTGGCATTGATTCAAAAAAAGAAAAAAGCAGAAATGTGGTAAGAAGCGTAAATAAAAAAAATAAAAAAAATAAAAAAAAAACCTGTTAAAATTTAGTCATGATCCTTTGAGAACACTTTATTACGACATTAAGTATAAAAAAAAAAAAAACGTGAATCCAAGGGATATTGGGAACTAATTGGGGCTAAATAAGGACTAAAATGAAAAAAGTAAATAAGTAACGGGTCAAATTATAAAATCTGATTAGAGTATAATTAGAAAGCATCTTTGTCACCCTTAAAAAAATATATTAAGCTAAATAAATACAAGAAATAATATAGTTTATGTTATAGTCAAATGTACGACCTTAAAAGACATAAATGGGGCTTAAATGTAATACTTTTATTTGATCATGTCTAGAAATGTAATAAGTTACGAAAGCCATTTTGAGAGTTTAGGCACACTGTAAACATTATTCTAAGACTCTAGGATAAATTTTTAAAAGCTATCCAATAAGTCTAGATTAAAAAGGGTATGTCTAGTGGTAAAATTGTAATTTTATCAAACTAATGGGTAAAATGGTAATTTGATGGGGAGAACGTTTTGGGCTGTAGATAGAGGTTTTGTGAACCTATAAAACTGCAAGAGAGATTACTAAAAGCTAAAGTCAAAATATTTAACAAATTTAAGCTTAAAAATGCTTGAATCATCATAATAGGGGTAAATTAGTAAATTAGTATTTGAGGCCTCGGTGACGAGAAATGAACCCGCAACTAGGCTTGCTGAGATGCCATGTAATTGTTGACCAAAACTTGATAAAGACAACAAAGTGTAATGGGTCTTAACCAGTCCAAAACAATAATAAGGCCAAAATACTATTTGAAAATGGTTTAAGCTAAGTACAAGTAAATTGGTCGCAATAGACCTAATAAACCCATAACCCACAAATATGGCCTAGTAAGATGTTGGAAGACCATGGTTATCCATGGTCACGTAATGGACCCAAATATGAATAGAGTGGAATTAAGTGAAATAATGGATAAAGAATTAGGTATTAAATAATTAATCACTAATGGGTTAATAATTAATTAATTTAAAATTTAAAATCAATTAATTATTAATTAAGAAATTAATTTATGATAATCATATAATTAATAATTAAGGATGTTATTCTTTTAAGGTAAAAAAAAAAAAAAAAAAAACTTAGAGACAAATTAATATTTAAATTGAAATTAATTATTAATTAAAAGAACACATGTTCATAATCGAAAACGATTCAAAAACCTTATTCTAACTGTCAAATGTCAATTTAAAATTAGGACACCTTATCAACTTGAGGGTAGAGCTAGAAACAATCTACGCGGATACATAGTTACGTGATTTTCTGTAAGTATAGACTCCACCTACAGTGTGGTTGTTTATATGATATGCACGATGTGAGCTTAATGTTTATTTTTGATGATATGATATGATGCTATGATGACGTGTTTATTTACACGCTTTACTAAAGTATGCCATGATGATATGTTTACATACACGTTTTATTGAACATGTCATTCTTGCATGCTCACCATATGGCTTAATATTTAAGAAGTGAAACTAATGATGTGTCGTACCAATCTTCGACCGAATGGGAGGATATTCGCCTCCGGCCAAATGGGAGAAAATAATGATCAATGAAGTAAAAGTTATGACCTTGGGTGCCGACAGATTAGGTCGCTCCCCCGTCTTTCCCATTTAAGGTCGCGCGCACCTCAGTATGAACACAAGATCCCATAAAATGTTGAATGAATAAATGAATAATTACACAATCTACCATGCATTTTCAATTATATGCATTTGTGGGATTGCACGTCTATGCTTACTGAGTTTATCTCACCCCTTTATGTTTCCCACTATAGATAATTCAGGCAAATTGCCTATGAAATATTAAGCATTGATGGACTGGTGGTGTGGATGCGTGATGGGTGAAAGTATGATGGGTTCTATGGATACCACCCGCATTCTTATATTCCGCACATGTTTTTGAGGATTTGTTAAATGTTGTTTTGATTTTAGTACATTTTAATACTTATGTATGAAATACTTAATTAGACATCGGTATGACTAAGTCTGAAATGTTATGTTAGTATGTTTTGTTTAAAACTAAATCAAATTATTATGACTTTTAAAGAATTATTTTTTCCATAAATAAAGTTTTCAAAAAAAAAAAATTTCCTGAAATTTTGAAGACCTAGAAATAAACTAATAACGATTTAAATAAAATGAAAAACCAAATAAACAAGTTTTAAGTGAGGGCCTGAGAGGTCAAGTCGTCACCCAACTAATGATCTTTATAGCTATTCCGGACATTGTTAAATCTTCGTTAAAGGAAAACAAAAAAGAAAAAAAGAAAAAAAAAAAAAATATATATATATATATATATATACAGTCGAATTTATTATACGATGAGAAAATCAACATTGTGACAACTTATTTATTTCTCGCTTATTAAAATTGATATCTTGAGATTTAGAGAAAAACAAATAGACCAGAACAGAGGAAATACAGAGGAACAAGCTGAATATTTGTTCGAAGCCACCACATTTGAACAAAAGTATTTTCACTCATAATGCACTAAATCCTTGCTCATTACTTCGGAACTCAAGCAATTCTAAATATTAATATTATTCAATAGTAAAGGATTTCAAGCCAATTAACTTTACTCAAGTCTGTCAATTTCTCTCCTCCAAAAAATAAAAAAAGTTGGTCAATTTTTCTAAATTCAGACTCTAAAGATGAAATATGTTTTTATATAGTTCTGTTCTACAAACAAAACGTTAGAGAAAACCAAAAAGTTTCCCCTCCAAAAAAAGAGCAAGTTATTTAAAATAAATAGGCGTAGAAACATGGAAATTCTATGAAGCAAATTCTATGATGTTTCACTTTTTTGTTTCATTCATTTTCTGTTTTACCAACCGCCCATGTTTGGTATTACCTTTTAGACGTCAGAACAAGTACAGATTATCTTGACTTTGGAGGAAAGTAAATATCAAACTAATAATGCCCATAAAAACAAGTAATGCCATTGAATTGTTTTGCAATTACAACTCCAGATTAATTAAATAATGTTGAGAGCTTTGATTGGCTTGTTTCTATGATTTTTCTTCAACCAAACAACACGGAATCTAGAAATGCGTAATTTGTAAAATGAGAAACTTCCATCAACACATTTTTTTTCTATTTTGGTCCATTATGAAGAAAAGTTTTATAGCCAACTAGCAATTTATACATTAATTGTCATCTTTTCCTGTCTTTCGGGGTACTAATAGTTCAATTGTCTGTCGTTCTTGTTGTTGTTGTTGTTGTTGTTTTTTTTTTTTTTTTTTTTTTTTTTTTTTTTTGGTTAAATCTTTTTTATTTTAGTCAATCGATTTCTACTTTAGGGGTAGAAATTATAGTATGTAGTTTCCGAAATTTTTTCGAACCAAACACCACAGTGCTGGCTTAGTGGGCACTTTCATGTCAAATAAAGTTACTTCCCTCCAGTCAACTCAGTTTACAATCGTTTATAAATGTTTAGCAACAAAAACAATATCATTGTCCCAATATATATATATATACTTGTAGCCAAATACTACATTTTTAGCTATAAAAAAAATGGAAGCTAATTGTGGTTAATAACTTCCATGGAGTATTCTGACAAAGCAGTATAAAATTCATGATTTCTGCAAAAATGGCCCTTTTTGGAAAGAACATAATTATTAGGCCAACTGATCATTTATCTCCAGCTCACAACCAAAACACTAGAAAACTGATACCTCCCTTGAAGAATATTCTTGTTAAATTAGTGGAATAAATATATATACAAATTTTCATTTCTTCACTTGTCTATTGCCAATTCCTTTCCCACACTGCCAGAGTCAAGCCATTAGAATTTATGCAATTGGAATGGTGATGCTCTTGAGTCTTGTCTCAAAGTTAATATTTTGTTATGGCATTGGCATCAATAATTAATTTGATTTCTTTATTTCTTTAAAGAAAATTCTTTTCCAAAACACAATTATTGTTTTTTTTTTCCCCCTAAATACCAATAGTTATAAATCAAACGAAAGTCATGTGAGTACTGATTAAGCCACCTTGTTTCTTTTACAACAATTATGGGTTGAAATCAGTAATTTACGGAAAAGCACCCGACTACTTTATGGTTTAACAAAGTTTAATTATAATTCAAATATATATTATCAGATTGAAGAGTAATATAGACAGATGTACGGTTAGTTTGGATTGTTGTACTTTTATCATAATTTTTACTTTTACTTCTAGCAAAAAAAGAAGTAAAAGCTAAAAGCAAAAGTTAGAAATTCTAGATTATTCAAATAACTATTAAAATGCATTGATATTTGTGTAAATGATATTTGTGTACTTTTATCGAACACAATATTTATATTGTAGTTTGTGTAAAGGACTTTTGGAGAAGCCAATAGCACTACCAAATTAACCCGTATTCCTGAGTTTGACACTAAAATATATAAACTTTTCACAATTATGCAGCTATTCAAAAAGAAATATGGAGATATATATATTTTGAAGTTAGGTGAGGGGGAATTGGAACTTTTAAATTTTTGATGAAGTCAGGTGTAGATTATTGGTATATAATTAAAGTTTCTTAAACATAACTTGACTCGGTAAAATTATTATAGTGTTATTGTCTGTGTTAATATCAACCTATAATATTAGACATTAAGAAAAATTGGGATACATTTACCACAAAATTCACATTTCATCAAAATATGATGTCACTAAAAAATTTCTGGACGTAATATCCTTTTCGAACAAAATCTTTTCCAGACATTACTTTCCTAAATTCAATATTATGGGGTTTGGTTCTTTTTACCATCTTAATAGGTTAAATAGTTCTTGCAGCATCAAAAAAAAATTTCCTTATGATTTGAGTTTAACTCTTTCCAAGTAACCAACACGTCGTGTTTCATTGGTTAACAATATTTTTCTTTTTTAATGATTTATTTATAATTCCAATGATATGAAAGTTTTAGGCTTCCATCTGCTTGAACCAAAAAACAAGGTTGAATTAATAATTCGAGTTGCCATGAGAACTACATATTATTTTTTAAAAAATACACTTTACACATCAATCAACTAAATGCCGTGGAAATTTTGGTGATAGATTGTTGGTTTGAATTTCTTCAAGCAATTACAATTGATTTCTGTCTAGTGGACTCTTTCCATGTGTTTGGGATATGCAAATGATTCTATATAGCACATGAAGCAAAACTATATAATTAAAGACAATTCGTACATTTTTTCCCTTTTCTTTAGGATTTATGTTTTGCTGACTAATAAAATATCCTACCCAAATTAAAAAAAAATTACAAGAAATTTGATTGGAGAATAATATGATTGAACATATATGGCAGGACAAATTTTTTTCATGATATATTTTTAAGTATGACTATAGGAAATTTAATGAGGATCTAACCGTTAAAATTGCTAACTAGTAAGGAATACTTTTTCCATAACCAGTACAAAATATTGATTCGCATCAATTATATATGACGAGGAGTATTATACTTAAACTTGCAGGTTAATTGGCTGCATAAAAAATAAAAATAAAAATAAAAAGAAAAAAACATTAAAAAACATTTTAAAAAAATGAAAACAAAGGAAAAAAAAAAAAAAAAAAGTAATGTAGCCATAAAAAAAACACTAAGCCCGTGAAAACAAGCTGTACTGCCATTGAACTTGTTGCAATGATCTACTCTTCATTTTTCATTTCATTTTTTTTTTCCCTTCAAATGCAAATTGTTTTTACACAATCCTAAAGCTGTCTCTGGTTATGCTTCATGGAATTTCGAGTAGGACAATTAAAATGTCAGGATGTAAATTATGTGGATGTTTGAGAGCTTCAATTGACTTGCTTAATTTTTTGATATTTCTTGAACCAAATGAACACGGTATTAAGAAAATAGTTGAGTTTTTTCATAGGTTTCTATTCTGCAGTACTTTCTTTTCATTTTTTGTTTTCTAAGTTTGCTAGTTGTTTTTCTTTTTTCTTTTTAGGTTTTTTTATGATTTAGCTTTGTAAGAAAAGATTAGGAAAATAATTTGATCATCACTTCCAAATTATAGGAAATTAAGTTGGAAATTAAGGTATGGAACTCAAATGTACTTCTAGGTTAATATATAAATGGAGATAAAATGATGGTTGTACATATATAAGTGAAAAAAAAAAAAAAAAATTCTGAAGCTCAAAACATCAAGGCAAAGACTTGTAAAAAGAAAAGGGAACATTAGATAGATGGTCGAAATTTTATATTATAGATTATGGAAATAAAACATTCTAGTTAGTCATTTATTTGTTTAATTGTCATTCCATTTGAGATTCTCTATTCCTCAATCCCATTTTGAAAGAGTGGATTATCTAAACAATTGTATTTATTTAATTATTTATTTATTTATTATGTTATTTAGTTTAAGATTTGTGTTTGTAATTATCAAAATTTCAGGCTTCCATTTGCTTGAACCAGAAAAACAAGGTGCTTTAACTAAATAATTCTAGTTGTCATGAGAACTACACATTGAAAACAAACAAATACACTTACGATGTCAATAAATTACTAAATTCCATGGAATTTTTTTTATTATTATTATTTTTATTTTTGTGATAAGTTGCTGTTTTGAATTTTTTTCAAGCAAATTACAATGAGTAGCTGACTGGTGGACTTTTTCCGTGTCTTTGGGGGCATGCGTTCAAATAATTCTGTATACTGTCATCTCAAACTGGCCGCGTGAAAGACAGTAGAAATTTCATGGTATCATAAGAAAAGATTAATGTTAGAACAGTTTTATTTTGAGATTGGAGGAAACAACTACCACTAATAGAATAGGGAAATATAGAAAAAATATCTGAATATTTGTTTAGCCTAAATGACACTAAAAGCCAGCAAAGTACTAGTGAAAAATGGAAGATAAATTTGTTTAAAATATTTTGGCCGTGGAAGTTCTATCTTATATGAGGCAAAAAAGTTTGAAGCAAAATAGGTATTATTTATAGAAAGGATTTCTCATCTTTTTTTTCTTTTTTTTTTTTTCCCTTTCGATTGCAGTACAAGATTAAACAAGTTTTCTTGTTGCAATTATCTATTCCTCCTCTTCAATTTATGTTTCTTTATTTATTATTATTTTTATTTTAGTGTACATGATCGTTTTTACCAACTCTAAAAGCAAATCTAACATCTTTCCTTAGCTGGGAATTCTCAGTAGGATAATGAACATGTTAGGATATAAATTATGTAGAAGTTTAAGAGCTTCGATTGACTTGTTTTGTTGATTTTTCTTGAAACAAACAACACGTTAGAATATAACATTAGTGGACAAATCTATCTAAAAATGACAAACGTTCTAGGAATTCTTTTGGTCCCATTATCATTGAGTTGCTCTTTCACAGTATTTTTCTTTCAAGAAAATAACGAGTAGCTTCCTAGAAAGTACTTGTTCAATGGTGTTTTTTGGTCTTTCGGGCTAGAAGTAGTTTCCATTGTCTACTTTTTATACTCTTTTTTTTTTTTTCTTCTTCTTTTGTTTCTTTTCTGTTGGAAATTATCTTTTTTTCCAAACTTAATAACGGACTATTTATCAAAGATTTGTCAAAGACTCAAAGATTTAATGAAAAAAGAAGATTGCACACTCTTAGATTATGAATCTATCTCACATTGCTAAGTTACTAGACTGTTGTGGCATTTATATGTGGATTAGGCTCTGTTTCCCTTTGACCTAGCTTTTCTACATGAGTTATATCCAAGCTCATTTTACATGATATCAGAGCCAAATTTTGTAAGCGACGGTGGGTTTGGATGTTGGCCCATTTGCATGATACATTAGGCGTGAGAGAGGGTCTTAGATTTGTCCCACTAAGTTAGTATGTCGTTGTGGTATTTATATGTGAATTGGGTTCCTTCTCTCTTTGTGTTATCTTCTGGGGATGAGTTTTGCCCAAGTCCATTTAACACACACAATCTTGGAAGTTGAAGATTGGAATTCATGTGAAGAGCAATATTAATGAAGTTTGAAGCTATATATGGCCAAACACAAGACCAAGGCTATACGAAATTTTGAATTTGTAATAAACGTTACCGGTAATTGGAAATGTCTGGTCTATATCTCTACAACTATTCTATTTCATCCACCATCTGAAAAGGTTTGAGTTGATCAACGTTGATAAAACTCAATATTTCTAACGAAATTTTGTTACTAAGCGTCCATTTGTATTGCTTTATACATGTTTGGTGATCTTGTTTTTGTTTTTCTATATTTAAAATTGTTATCAAGCATTGTTTTTTATTTTTAAAAGTAAAATTGAGGAAACAAAAATTTCATTTTTTAAAATTTTTTTTAACAAAAATTATAGGTTGTAATCATTAGCAAGTTTATCTTGGTGCAAGAATGGGATCAGCTCTCGTGTTGGATCAAGGGGTCAAGATCACTCTTTGTCTATTTCTCTCACCTAATTCTCTTTGTTCATTTTATTTTCTCATTCTCTCTCATCACTTTCTCGCCTAACTTTCTCTCTCCTCATTATCCTCCTTACTTTCCTTCATCACTTTTTCTCTCCTCATTTTTGTTCACTCAAGTCCAATTCTATAAGAGACTATGCAAGCCGAATGATGATGCCATTTAGATGAGCAGGAACTCCCCCTTTTAAGATTCATCATTCTTGACAGCACCCATTAAATATTCACTTAGGAAAACTCAGAGGAGAGGGGAAAAAATAAAAAATAAAATAAAAAAATAAAATAAAATAAAATAAACCTAATATAGCATGATGCAAAAAAAAAAAAATGGTAAATATGGCACAATGAAACACATTATTTACTACACTAATATACCAAATTACACTGTATTTTACAAAAAATATTACATACGAAACGGTGCAGCGAACATGTTAAGTAGGGACAATTTCATAAAAGCGCAATTAAGTCGGGCACATGACATTTCCAGCAATTTTTTTTTTTTTTTTTGACAGAAATAGCCATAAACTAGTTTTACGACATAAAATTATAATACATACTTTGTGGTTATGATTTTTGTAAACTCATAATAACATAAATATTAAGTACATTGTGTTGTACTTAAAGATTGAAATAAAGTAAAAGTGAAATGGTCTTGATTGTCTTTCCCAAAAGAGAAATAATGTTGTTTCTCTTTCCCAAATAATATTATTTTTGAATAACAGTAGAGTTCATGGTACCATGAGAAAAATGAACAATATAAGAACAAATTTCGTAAGGCAATTATTTAGATATGGAGACAAAAGTACCATAACTCAGGAATACAAGAGGAAAAAGCCAAGTATTTGCTCAAAGCCATCACACAGGAAATGCAAAAAGTAATTTCACACATAGTGCACTGAATTCTTATACAGTAATTGACTTTAGAACTCAAACAATCCTATATAATATAATATTATTCAACAATAAAGGAATTCAAGCAGATTTAACTTTCCCCATTTGAAAGTTTCTCAATTTCTAAACTCAGACTTTGCATATTTGATAATATAGGACATAAGTATTTTTTATATATATATTTTTCCACTACAAACAAATTATAAAGGAAACCAAAATGGAAGAGAATTTTTTTTTTTTTTTTTTAATTATTAGGCGCAAAGACATTAAAATTCTATGATACAAATTCTATGATGTGTCCCTTTTTGTTTCATTCATTGTCTTTCTGCTTCATTGATTTTTTCTTGAACCAAACAACACGGTTGAATATTTGGCAACATGAGTTTAAAATGACAAACCTTCTCGGAAGACTTTCGGTCCAATTACAAACAAAAAGTTTGTAGCTAACCACATATTCAATTATCATCTTTCCGTGACTTTCGGGATAGTAGTTCAATTGTCTTTTCTTTCCCCTATCATCAATTCATTTATGCTTGAAATTTAAGGACTATCACCTTCTTTTAGTATAAATTAGGTCAAATGAAAATTTTTGACCACTAATTTAAAAAGGTTGATTTTTTTTTTTTTTTTTTTTTTTATGCAAACAACAGGAGTTACTTAAATGTTCATTGACCATTCAGAATTGTTCTTATTGGTAATTTGGTGAAAACCAAATGATTCATAACTGTTTCCTATAAGTAAAGAATTTTTTTGGTGCCCTAGCTATCCCAGAATTTTTTTTAAGGTGTATTTTTAATAGGTTTTAATGTGATTATATTATGGGCTACAAGGGGGAAAAAAAACTTCTAATATGATGGGAACATTCATAACTTTGGGCCGTCTATTATACCTCTTTATTTATTGTCCCCATCAACTTTTCTAAACATTCCTTTTCTTTTCAATTTTGTTGCTGTTCTTCATTGACTTCTTCTTTTTTGTGTCTTTTCTTTTTAGATTCATATCCATATTTTACTTGTAAAACGATTTAGTGAGACTAATAAAATCTAAAGTTTTAGATGTATCTTTTTTATGATGTAATGTTTTTTTCAATAAATCAAAACCTTGATTTTTTTTTTCCTGAAAAATGAGAAAAAAATTCCCGATTTATTTTTCAAAAAATATGATAAAATTAAAGTAAAAAATTTATATGACTTTTTATCATCTATGTCACGAGCAACTACTTTCAATAACAACTAAAATAAAAAACAAATATGAATAGTAACTTGATATATATATATATATAGACAATACTTCATGAAAAGGATACAAATAAAATTATGATTTTATTGAATTTCACGTAAAATAAGATATCTTAACCAAAAATATAAAAAGAATAATTGAATTTCTTAAAAAAAAAAAAAAAAAAGCAACGAACCTAATAAAAAAAATATTTGTTTAAAAAATAGAGGGTTATTTATAAGTTAGTGGGAAAAAATGATAAATATAAGAATTTAATTGTAGAGACTTTTTTGGAATAATAAAATGGGTGTAAAAAGTAATAATTGACAATTAAAATTTTATTTGTGGGTAATTTAAGAAATGGGTAGGAAAAGTAGATAAAGAGGTGTTAATAGACGTCCCCTAATAACTTCTATGGATGCAAATAAAATTATTCAAAAAGAAAGATAATTAAATTTTTAAAAATAATGCCAATGGTAAATTTTTTTAGGGATGATATTTTACCCACGGATACCCACCCTTCATAAGGCAGGTATGTGGGATAGTATATAGGTGCAAAGGTGGATATGGGAGTTAAGATTAACCTCCTATGTTGGTGCGGGGCATGGGTAGGGGAAGCTCCCCCATACCCGTACAATCTCCGCATATATTCCCTTATAAATTTATATATTCATATGTATTTATATATGTAAAGTTGAACTTTAGATTCAAATAAAAGAGAACTTTCATTTAAAAAAAAAAAAAGGAAAACGTCCATTACAAAAAAGAGGAAACTATCAATTAAATTTCTAAATTTGATATTTTTTTTCAACTATAAATATATTGCTACCTTTTAACCTAATTCTTCGGCTATTTATCCCTCTAGCATATTCTCAATTTTGTGTTTAGTTTCTTTAACATATTTGAAAGGCCACTACATAGAGTAACATATTTGTTTTTAATGTATTAGTTTGTTTTATGAATTTAGTTTTATGGACTTCTGAATTTTGTATTTATTTTTTATAATTTAGTTTTATTTTCAATTATAACTATGTAGTTAAATTTTATGAAAACTTATTTTAATTTTATTTATTTATTTTTATAATTCTTGATGGATAAATGGAAAAGTTATGGATATAATACTGTCAGTGGATATTACCCGTCCCCACACCCGCATTAAATTAGGCAGGTATGGGGACGGGAATGCAGGATAAAGAAGGAGGCGTATATGGGGGTGGGGGAGGCATACCCGCACCCGCCCCGCCCCATTGCCATCTCTATTTTTATTTTTTATTTTTTTATATAGGGATTTGTGGATAAATAGAAATTTTTAAGAAGTTTTGTAATAAATGACCGAGATTTTGCAAAATTACGAAATGTCCATTTTAAAAAAATATATCAATTAGTCAATCATTGATCATGTTTTATTAATGATTGACCAATATTATTATGTATTTTTATTGATTTAATATGATTAATCAATTAATGATTATTTTATTATAAAAAATATCTGACTATTTATTTAAATAAATGTTTAAAATTCAGCACCAATTCCTGCTAGATGACCGACTTCTATGCCCATGCCCACTTGTCGTTCAACAGAGTCGTGGTAGACAATCTTTTTGTTTTAAAACTATGTAACAAAACCAGGGGCGAAAAACTGCCAGAACTAATGACTAAAAGAAAAGGTCACATTAGGAAAACAAAGAAAAAGATCTAATACTCTTTGATTTGAACCTGTAATCTCCTATGCAAATCTCTTTCTTCTCATAGGGTTAAATAACCAACAAGTCTTAAAATGATTTGTTCTTTTGAATTTCCTGAAAACCAAACATCACCTTAAATGATTTTTTTTTTTTTTTAAATGTCTTTGGGAGTAAAAATTGTACACTACGTTTAATATTGAAGCTATTTTAGCTGTTGTTAACTGTTTTAATTCAAATAATGACGTAATAATGTTGTTATTCTTAAAAATAAATATAAAATAAATTGAAACAGCAATATACCATAACAACACAAGCACATCGACATTGTGAATCTACTTAGTCGATGCAAAAGAGAAACAATTATAAAAGAAAAAAAAATCAAAATCAAAATAAAAAAGCACAATAAAAACATCTCAAGTTAACTAAAACCAGAGACAAATGAAATTTAACTTTTATTTTCCTCCAATTTTTAAAATCAATTAAGGGACACTAGACTAGCTAACTAGCCATACGTCTGTGTGCATGACTAGTAAATTCAGTCAGTCAAGAAGTGGCCGAGCTTCTGTAGGAACGGGGCCTAAAAAAAATAATAAATAATAAAAAGAGAACGTAATCATTAAGCCAACTGGTCATCTATATATTTATATATATATCGGTAGTGCTTAACATAGAAAAGTATATAGCAATACATTTTGTTCTCAATTATGCTAAGTTTCATAGTTGGGCATTTCAATATGAGACTGGGTCTCTTGTTCATGCTAGTACTGATACTTGTATTGAGTGATGAGGGCAAGGCTGCAAAAACTCAAGTGCGGTGCATAGAGAGTGAGAGACAGGCTCTTCTCCGCTTTAAACAAGGCCTTGAAGATCTTGATGACGTCCTCTCCTCCTGGACAAACAGCGATGAAGATTGTTGCTCGTGGAGACGAATCAGGTGCGACAACCAAACCAATCATGTTATCATGCTTGATCTTCGTGCTAAATTTTTCTATGATTCTGGTGTACCAAGATGGCCTCGTCTAAGTGGTGAAATCAATTTTGCCTTAGTTGAATTGAAACATTTGGAGTACTTGGACCTCAGTTTTAATGATTTCCAAAGTATTCCAAAGTTCATTGGTTCTTTTAGAAGGCTCATATATCTCAACCTCTCACGTAATCCTTTCCACGGAGCTCTCCCGTCACAACTTCAGAACCTATCAAAACTGCAAGTCCTTGATATTAGCTCTGTCTATTATCAAATGACAGGCAGCCTTGAATGGCTATCTTATCTCCCTTCTTTGAGAATCCTTAAACTTTCAAATATCAATTTCACAAAAGATGTGGATTGGCTCCAATCAATTAAAATGGCCCCTTCCTTAACAAGCTTAGAGTTATGGAGTTGTCAATTTCCAGAGGTAGATACTTGGTCTCTGTCCCCCATAAATTCTTCCAATTCTCTCAAAACACTTGATGTTCATGAAAACATGATCCACCCAAAAGCACTTCCCTGGTTGCTCAATGTTAGTACCAACCTTGTTCGTCTTTCTCTGTCTGATTCCAACATTGGTGGTCGCCCACTTCCAAGTTACTTTGAAAATCTTAGTCCTTCTCTTGAGTACATTGAATTGTCCTGGACTGGGGGTGGAATACCAAAATCTTGGCGAGATTTTTGCGACCTAAAAACACTACGTCTTTTCACAAACGATGCACCACTTCATGATCTACTAGGAAGCCTCACAGGTTGTGCCGCAGATTCCTTAGAGATATTGGATTTGAAATGCAGTGGAGGAGTAATTCCTGATATGAAAATATTCCCGTCCTTGAAAGAACTCTATCTTCCTGATAACCAATTGGAGGGCCCTTTTCCGAATAGTTTATGCCAATTCTCAAAGCTTCTTGTCTTGAACTTAGAAAACAACCTACTCGCTGGACCATTACCTGATCTTTCACAGATGTCTTCCTTGAGTGAGTTGAGATTGGCCAACAATATGCTCAACAATACTTTGACAGAAAGTTTAGGCAAACTCTCTAATCTTAAGGTCCTGGATCTTTCTTTGAATGCTTTTACTGGGGTTGTTTCCGAAGTTCACTTTCAAAAGCTTTCCAAATTGGAGGAACTATCCTTATCTTTCAACTCCATAACACTGAATATTAGCTCCAATTGGCTTCCCTACTTTCAACTGGCTACTATACAATTAAGTTCTTGCAAGTTGGGCCCATCGTTTCCCAGGTGGCTCCAAAACCAGCGAAATCTTACCCTAATTAATCTCTCCAACTGTAGTATTGCTGATGCCATTCCTAATTGGTTTTCCAATCTGACTTTCAAATTACAATATTTAGACTTGTCTACCAATCATATCCATGGCACTTTACCAGATTTTCCATTGTGTTCAATTCGTGGATTTCCTGGTGTAATAATAAATTTGAGCTCCAACAAAATACGTGGTGTTATTCCACGTTTTGTTTTCAATGCAACTTTCTTGTATCTTTCAAACAATACTTTTAGCTCTGGGACTTCGTTATGTGCAACGCTAGACGTGGCAGCAACATGGGGTCTTGACCTTTCTAATAATCTATTATTTGGAAGCCTTCCTGATTGTTGGTGGAAATTTCAGAATCTGATTGAACTCAATTTGGAGAACAATAAATTGTTCGGTGCAATCCCTCGCTCACTGGGTTCATTAGAGAGACTTCAAATTTTGCGTTTGAGCCGCAATAACTTCACAGGTCCTTTGCCCTCATCGTTGAAGAATTGCACTTCACTGGAATATTTAGATGTTGGAGAGAATAATCTGAACGGGAAAATACCTACATGGATTGGAGAGAGACTTACATTTTTGGTGGTCCTTCGTATAAAATCAAATAAATTCTATGGGACTCTGCCATCGAATATGTGCCATCTCCGCTGGATTCGGATTTTGGACATTTCACTCAATCACTTGTCTGGTCTCATTCCATCATGCATATACAATTTCAGTTCAATCACGAATCCAAACGTTTCCATGGGTTTTACTACATACCCTCGACCCCAAGGTCTAGACCTATATGCCATGTTAACATGGAAAGGCGTAGATCGTCAATTTGGCCTGAATATTCAATTATTGAAGATGATTGATCTTTCAAGCAACCGATTGACTGGAGAGATCCCTAAAGAAATGGAATATCTTGTAGAGTTAGTTCAACTAAACCTCTCAAGGAATAATCTTAGTGGAGCCATCCCTCAAAAGATCGGACGGTTGACTAAGCTTGATTCACTAGATTTGTCTCACAACCAACTTTCTGGTAGGATTCCGGCAAGCATGGCTAATATGTCTTTTCTAGATAACCTGGTCTTGTCATATAACAACTTGTCCGGAAGGATTCCAACTGGCACTCAACTACAAAGCTTTAATGCTTCGTCATATGCTGGGAACCCTGAACTCTGCGGAGAGCCTCTAACTACTGTTTGTCCTGGAGATGAAAGTTTAGATTCAGGCGGTGATGGTGAAAGCAATGCTGAAGATGGCGGAGAATGGTGTGACATGTCATGGTTTCGAATGGGAATTGGAGTTGGATTTGCAGTTGGATTCTTTGGAGTTTGTGGCAATTTGTTGCTCATTACTTCTTGGAGACTCGCTTATTTTCAGTTCTTGAACAACTTGGGAGACTGGCTTTATGTGAGATTTGTTGTCAACTGGGCTAAGCTGAAGAGAATGTTTTCCATATTCTAGCAGGTAATAACGAATTGATTTATTGTTTTTCTTTGTTTCCTTCTCTCTTCATTTTAATTTGCTAATGTATTTCCCTGTTTTTTATTGTCATAACGCTTCTGTTGATAAAGCGAATAATAACGAGCCAATTCATCAATCAGCAATGAAGAAAGAAGCAGAGCGGTGGCTTCAAGTGTTCGAATGCTGAAAAAGAGTGCTGGTTCTAATGTTTTCTGTTAGTCATGCTTGTGATTTTCCTTTACTTTAATTGTTTTTGTAATTTTCAGTTGCACTTGGAGTTGGAGTTTGTTATTTATGTTATGCTAAGATGTTATTTTAGTAGTTTCTGCATACTATTTTCCCGGTAATTTTAAGACTTATGAGATAAATAAGTAAATTAAGTAGTTTAAGTAAGTTAAGTAATGGCCACGTAAGGCAGGTCGTTACATTTTCTATCCAAAAATGAACAGTAGGTTGCAAAAGTGCTACAAATTCAAAGTTGAAGGGAATAGATATTACAGTTAAAATTTGAGTAAAGTATTATATGGGCTATAATCTAGGGATTAACGATCCCCAAACCTTTGGAGTATCTTTTTGATGGGCACCTCTATCTTATGGGGAATACGCTACTGATAGATCCCGCCTAGTGTCCTCCTCCTTCTCCCACCCCCTTCTGACTTGCGGGAGTATACAATGACAACTTCCAAACACTCTTGCCCGACCGTGAAGGTGGAAAATTTCCTGTATTCAGTACGAGCAAAGTGGAAACTGCTCATACCTTTTGTACTTTGGTATTCGCCTGTCACCCATAATCCAAAAAGACTAACATCAATATTGTTCACAATCAATTTTCGGATTGAAATAATACATGATATAAGATGCATCTACGCTGGTAAAACCAAAAATAAAAATAAAAAAAAAACTTTCAGAGCGCGTGACGGTGAAAATAAGACAGCTTTGACTTTCTATTTAAAGAAAGGAAATGCCTGAACACGATTCTGTAGCATAGCTAGGCTTAAGGCCAATTACTGACTATACTGACTACTTACTATTGTTCTAGCGCGGGGAAAGTCTTCAAGAATGTAAAAACAAGCACCGTCCCTGATTCTGCTTATTGGAGAACTAATCTAGTAGAAAAAAAATTGACCGGCGATTTTTGACAGATAGAGTAGGGCCAAGCCCTTCTAAATCGATTCCAACCTTCTGCCGGTCACTATCGTTTATTTTTTAGCCAAAAGCAACACGCCAGAGATACCGCTCGAAGAGTTTTGGTCAAATTTGTGGAATAATTAAATGGATGCAATTTGTCGTTTATTGACCACTCCATTGACTCTCATTTTCCAACATTGCCGGACTTTAAAAAGTTAGAATATTTAATGCCATTGGAATATTTATGTTTTTTTATTTTTTATAATTACTAAATAAGGTCTTTGTGCATAAAATGCTAACAATTTCTGGCATTTACTCTTCCAGCTGCCAAGAAGACTTACCTCAGAGAAATTCTCAAAGAAATATAGTACTGATGCACTCTAAATTTCTCTCTTTGACAATTTACCTGTTAAATTTTAAATTTGACAATTTACCTTTTGAATTTTCTAAATTATTGCACTATATCACATTCAGTTATTTTACCTTTTATTGGAGTTTAATATGGTAGGATATGGGGGAAAAAAATCCTACAAGAGGATACAGTTTTAAAGCCATCACATTATACAAAATTACCTGAAGAATATGACAATTTAGTGAAAGTTCATAAATTTTGAACTTTAAGTTTTCTTCAATTTTCAACATTGATAAAGGGCCACTAGAATAGCAAGCTAACGAAGCATATGCCTGCAAATATGACTAGTTAAAGTCAGTCAAGAAGCTGGAAATTTCTGCGAAAATGGTCCCTTTTAGATAAGAAGATATTTATTAGGCCACATGATCATTTATAAATATATATATATATATATATATATATATATAGAGAGAGAGAGAGAGAGAGAGAGAGAGGACACATGTATAATCTGAAATTCTCTCTACCCCACAACCAACACAGTAGAAAAATGATACCTGTCTTGAAGAATTTTTGTTAAATTTGTGGAATAAATATATACAATCTTCCATATTTCTTCACTTGTCTATTGCCAAACCCTTTCCAACATTGCCAGAATCAAGACGTTAGAATTAATGCCATTGGAATTTTAATTGGAATCATTTATTAATTTGACTTCTTTATTTCTTTCGAGAAAAATATTGTCCCAAAATACAATTATTATTTTTTCTTGGATTCAAATATTCTCTCAAATAGTGTCTAAACGATAATATTATACCACATCATTTTTAAAAAGTTTGAAATTCTTTATAACTAATTTTTTATATCTTAAAATCTAACTTCATTTAATGATTTGTCAAAATATAATTGGTTAGATACTATTTAACGCACCAAATCAATCCATTTTTCCTTCCTAGATTTCAATAATAATAAATCAACTTCCGCCTAACGATAGTTATGTGAGTGCATTGACCAAAAGTAGCTTATTAAGCCACTTGTTTTTCACAACAATTATAGGTTGATATCAATAGTTTACATAAAGCATCCGAAAAATTTTATAGTTTAACGAAAATTAATAAAAATTGAAACATATGTTGTCAGATAGGAGACTAATATAGACAGATGTATTCCTGAGTTTAACACTGAAATACATAAACTTTTCATAATTATGCAGTTGCTAAAAAAGAAATTAATATATTTTTTTTATATATATTTTTTGTGAAGTTAGGTGATGGGGGATTGGAAGTACTCTTCAAGATTAATGGTGTAGAATTACCGCTATATAATTAAAGTTTCTTAAATGTAACTACTTGACTTGGTAAAATTATCACACTGTTAAAGGTGTGTTTGGCAAACAAGTTTAAACTCACATTTTTTATCTCAATTTTTGTCTTTTTCTGAAAAATCAACAAAAATTATAACTAATTTTTAAAAAGTCAACCAACTCAAACTTAAAAATCTTAACTCAAACTCATTTACCAAACACCCTCTAAATTGTGCTATTTGTATTAATACTGACATAAATAATAGAAATTAAGAAATTTCAGATGCATCACCATGAAATTCATATTTCTATCAAAACACGATGTTTTCTGAATAAAGTTCTTTTCTAACAAAGGCAATTAAGTAAAAAAAAAAAAAATTCCGGACATTGCATTCCTAAATTCCAAATCATCGCTTTGGTTCTTGTTACCATTTTAATAGGTTAGACAGCTCTTGCAGCATCATATTATTATTATTATTATTTTCATTATGATTTGAGTTTATTTCTTTCCAAGTAAGTAGCACATCGTGTTTCATTGGGCAATAATATTTTACTTTTGTAATGACTTATTTAGAATCTAAACGATATCAAAGTTTCAGGCTCCTATTTGCTTGAATCAAAAAACAAGGTGCTCGAATTAAATAATTCTAGCTGACATGAGAGCTACATATTGATTAAAAAACCAAATAAACAAATAAACTTTCAATATCATTCAACTAAATGCCATGGAAATTTTTGGTGAAAAGTTTCTATTTTGAATTTTCTTCAATGAAATTACATTTAGTTTCTGTCTAGTGGACTCTTTCTGTTTCTTTCGGTATGCAAAAAATTATGTATACCACATGAAGCAAGACTATGTAATTAAGGAAAATTCATTCATCTTTTCCCCTTTTCCTTAGGCTATTCTTATTTACAAGATATTTGATCGGAGAATAATATGAATGGACATACAAAAAATCTCCAATGACGTTATATGTGTTTGATAAAAGAATAGTTTATTTTTAAAATATCTCTGATTAAGATGCAATTTACTTTAAAAAATTATTTAATTACTATTTTACTCATAAATCACTTATGTGATCAGAATATGTTCAATTTCTATCTTTTTTTTAACAAAATATTGACAGAAATATTGATGACATAGCAATAGAAAGTTCAGGAGATGATAATGTAATTATTAATAGTTGCTACACCAACTATTAGCATAAGTATGCAAATCATACGGACATTAACTGTTGAACTGATCTTTACTCAAAAACTGTTGAATTGATGGCACTCTAATTCAAATAATGACGTAATAATGATGTAAATATTAAAAATAAAATAAAAAATTGTAACAGCAACGTACCATAATTATCAGAGAAAAAAAAAAAAAAAAAAAAAAACCAACAACAACAACAACTTACCATAAAACAGAGCAACATAAGGACATGGACATTGTGAATCTGGTTAGTTGATCCAAAAAGAGAAAAATGATAAACTGAGAACAATCACCAAGTATTCAAAGCAAGGTCTCTATTCTCAAATAACATACCCATGCAGCCCACTATCATAAAAATCAACCAAAGTCTTCAAAATCACCACCCAAAATCCACAAAGCCACAATAGTCGTCCAGGAGAAAATTTTGGCTTAGTGATCCTCCACACTTACTTGAGAGAGAGTGAAGAGAATGGAAGAAAGCAAACCCTCAAGCTTGTAGAGAACTCCTCCAAAACGAGCGGCTTCGTAGTGGGCTATGAGGATGGAGTGCAAGGTTTTTTTTTTTTTTTGGAATATCACAGCCTTTCGAAACTACACCCAACCCCTCACCATGTGATAACTCCAAAGTAATGACATCCAAGAATGATCAACTTATGATAATGGGTGCAGGACAAAATTAGGAAAAATTATTTGGAAGTTAGGCTAAGTTGTGGGTGACAAAGAAAATGATAATTTAGGCTCAAAGGGGTGAACTAGGGATGACCTCATGCACAGGTTGGCTTGAAAGGCTCAAACGGTCTAAAGTATGCCTAAATCATGTCCTTGATGCTATGTAACCTAGGATTTCGCTTTGAGTGACAATCAAACAAGTTCTAGAGCTCTATGAGGTCATGAAAATCACTTCATTCACATAAGCATTCTCTAAGCAAGCAAAACAGTTACGTGTTTAAGGTTACGTGCTTAAAAGTGTCAAAGAACCATCAGTGAAGTAAAACCAACATGGGATCAAGCACACACGTAGACACAATGTTCATCAATTTCCATAAGCTACAAGAAAGTTCAATCATACTCTATCATTGGCCTCAAATTAAATATCAAACCTAATCATCATTCAAAAACCTTTTTTTTTATTTTTATTTTAACGACATAAAAGAAACAAATAAACAACCTAAAGCAAATAAAAACTAAAAACGAACAAAACAAAACGATCCTAAGACAGATGATCCACCCCCAAACTTAGAAACTGACATTGTCCTCAATGGAATAAAAATAAGAAGATAAAGTACAGAGGACTTCCCTGATCAAGGGGGTGTCAGTGTCCCTCGTCATCGTGCGCTGCCTCCTCTCCAGTCGATGCAGGAGGATGTGAAGCAAAGCTCGGGACTGGGGGGAAACGGTATGGATGGTGGGCCGAAGTTGGCAGCTAGCAATTGGGCCATGACGTTTTTGTACTGAATCTGATATGCGATGAACTGGTCAACTCGGCTCTCAAAATGAGTAAATCATTGCTGCAGCTGGGTCAACTGCTCGGCTGCCGGTAAGGCTAATGGTGGAGGATGTCGGGGTCGCCTGGAAGGATATGAACTTGGTCCCGCTCCTCTGTCCCTGCTATGAAGACCGGATATGAAGATATGATCAATCTCTGGCTTGGTTCCCAATTCTTCTCCACCAATTGGCAAGGGAATACCAACCTGCTTGCAAAGTGCAGTTATCAGAGACGGGTGTGGCAATCCGCCTGATGTAGAACCACGAAGTGCCTGCTTGATCGATTGTTGGATCAATCGTCCCACATCAATGGACTTTCCACTTAGAATATCATACAAAAGAATTGCTCGATCCTTGGTCACATCGCTAAAATGAGTGATCGGCATCAATTTCGCTCCAATAAAGTATAACCAAGCCTTGGTATGCTTATCTAAGGCGCTTCCCATGAACGATACAGCAACCCCCTCATTGAGTCTCCATTCAGTTCTTGAGCCAACTAGAAATTTAAGCACTTCCTCGCAATCTAAGTGTTTGTCGAGGTATATTTAGAATACTCATCATCGTCGATATCGTCGAGACCGTAAAATTGTTGATGGTGGAGCGATCAAACGATATTGGTTTCCCCCGTACAACCGTCGTATGGTCTGCACTGTACTTCGCATTTGCGTAAAACTCTCGAACCAAAGGAACACTAGCTTTTTGAGGATGAGCAGTGAAAGTCTGCCACTGCCTCTTTTCAATATTGTCCAACATCTGACACTCATGGAACGCATCAGGTTTGAGGCCCCTCTCTGGAACAATACTTTTTAGAACAACTGTATCATTATAATATGTGGCGGCTTCACTATTGATGAACTTGATCCTGTACATAGGATGAAGAAGCAGCCGAAACACCATGTTGACGTTTGGGAGCTAAGGAGAGCAAGAGCAAGCACCAAAAGTTTCACCACATCAATATTCACAACTCTAAACTTGAAGAAACAAACGACCATAAAACGTTCCCAACACCAACCTGCTCTCGTCAATTCCGTAACAAAAACTTATTATGGAAAATTGCAAGTGCACAATATCGTAAATAAGTAATAAAGTGATACATAAAGTATCGTTCCCACGAAAACTGTCGTTACCAATTACCAAAATTATATTAACTCCAACTTCATTTGAATAACCGAAAAGAGATGTTTAAAAAAAATATATCAAAATAAGTAAAAAGACAAAAGACTCAAAATATTAAAAATATAGGATTTTCGATTTCACCAGATTAATCATATTCAAATCCTCTAATCCAATTAATCAACGTCTATTCCCTATGTTGTCAGCGAATCTCACTAATATAATCATTAATCTTTCTCAAACATTAATAATTTATCTCATAATAAGCTCGTTATCACCTCTCGGCCTCAAACTCTAAACCTATCACAACTCATTAAGAACAAGAAATTCAAAGTGCTGCACAAGTTTTATAACTATCTCTAGCTTATGACAATCTCATGGTAAGTTAAATAAGGGCTTATTCAATTATCATTTCTCAATCTCAAATTAATTACCAAATCATGCAAAAGTTGGCCAGAAATTCACAGACATTAAGCACTGAGTAATTTACTTCAACATAGAATTGGAATAGACATCAATCAATTGAAAATAGAAAAACTCAAATAATCATAATCTAGATAGATCATATCTTTAGAAAAAAATTACTTTATAAATTAAAATAGAAATCTGTAAAATAAAAGTTTAATTATTCTCAAATTACAAAAATAAAAAGATAATTAAATAAAGCAATAAAACTCAATTTAAAGGTGTCATAAGTCTCTAAAAGCCTTTTTCTAAATTTTCTTCTCCCTCTATTCTTGATAATTCAAGACGATCTCTTCTTAATTTTGTAGAAAACTATAGCAAAAACTTAAAATATTTTCTTTTTTCTTTTTCTTCTTTGGTTTTTGGCTTCTCTCGCAGCCAAAAGACACTCAGCACGAAGCCTAGGACTCCTATTTATAACCTCCCAGCCGCCGCCTTTTGGTATCAAATTTTCCCCTTTTTTGTTTTTTATTTTTTTTATTTTTATTTA
Organism: Ficus carica; assembly: GCA_009761775.1. NCBI lineage: Eukaryota > Viridiplantae > Streptophyta > Magnoliopsida > Rosales > Moraceae > Ficus > Ficus carica. Next base: position 24,913,207 of record CM019748.1, on the reverse strand, counting down.
TTTCTTTTCTTGGGTTGCAACATCTGATGCGCAGTAGCCCTGGGGCCCACACAGAAAGACAGGTGGTGACACACAGTTGGAAGCTGGAAGAAGTGGGACGCATGTCGAGATGGCATTAGCTAGAGCTCAAAAGCGCACGGACGCATGGTGGAACGCGCTACACTGGATCCCACACGGCCTGATGGCGCTGACAAGGGCTCAGCGACGCGCCTGGCTGGGCGAGTTTCGCATACTCACGCTCTGGGCCACATCTGAGGTCGATCGGACGGTTGGAAACGTGAGTGGCGCACGAGTAATAGTCGCGCGAGTGATCGAAGTCGGCTCCGAATTTCCTTTTGTAATTTTGAATTTCTTTTATCCCGTTTTAGCTCCAAATTGCTACTTTTAACATTATTAACATAATTAACCTACACATTTGGAAAAATATAATAAATTTGGGAAAAAATTAATATAAATTACTAAGATTATAGCAAAAATATAAGTTTAAGAATGCTAAAATAACTCTATTTTATAGAGTTATCATACCCGCAAACTTAACATTTTGCTGACTTCCATAGAATTGAGTTCTTGCAAGTTGGGTCCATTGTTTCCAAGATGGATCCAAAACCAACGAAATCTTTCCCATGTTGATCTCTCCAACTGTTATTTGGAGGCCTTCCTAATTGTTGGTGGAAATTTCAGAATTTGTTTGAACTCAATTTGGAGAACAATAAGTTGTTTGGTGTAATCCCTCACTCACTGGGTTCTGCATAGTATCTTGAGACTTCGTGCTTGAGCCGCAATAACTTCACAGGTCCTTTGCCCTCATCGTTGAAGAAATGCACCTTTCTGCTAGTTCTAGATGTTGGAGAGAATAATTTGAAAGGGAAAATACCTACAGGCCTTAGAGAAAGGCTTACAGATTTGTGGTCCTTCGTTTAAAATCAAATAAATTCTATGGGACTATGCCACCAAGTCTGTACCCTTTCCGTTGGATTCAAGAATTGGATGTTTCGGTCAATAACATGCCTAGTGTCATTCCCTCATCACTACTACAAAATGTGAATTCCACGACGGCACTTCCACGACCGTTTTTAAAAAAACCGTCGTGGAAAATGCGCAAAAACACGGAACGGAATAGAGTTTCCGAAAACCGTCGTGAAAGCCGTAGCTTCCACGACGGTTATTCAAAACCGTCGTGGAAGCACCCTGCTTCCATGACGGTTATTCAAAACCGTCCATCGTGGAAGCGGGGGGCCTTCCACGACGGTTTTGAAAAACCGTCGTGTTAGGTACGAAGGAGGAAATTTTTTCAAAAAAAAAAATTTTATCAAAAAATTTTTATTTGACCTACCACGACGGTTTAACAGTCGTGGAAGATCAAAAAAATTTTATTGAATTTTTCACCCTACCACAACAGTTTTTCCCAAAAACTGTCTTGGTGAAAAAACCGTCGTGGTAGGTCAGAAAAAAAAAAATTTTGAATTTTTCACCCTACCACGACAGTTTTTCCCAAAAACCTTTGTGGTAGGTATGAATGCGGGAATTTTGAAAATTTTTGAAATTGTTCAACTTTTTGGACCGTATATTAAAACCCAAAAAAATACCCTATTTCCCATCCCATTACATTCCGAGTCTTTTTCACTCTCTAATACAAACTCTAACTCCAAACCCAAAGCCACCCATATCCTCCCTCCATTTATTGCTCTCCGCTCCCTCTCTACATTCTCGCCGCCATTCCTCTCTCTCTCTAACTATGAGTCTTTTTCCCTCTCTCTCTAGCCGCCATTCCTCCCTCTCTCTCTAACTTCGAGCCTTTTTCCCTCTCCCTCTCACCGCCATTCCTCCGTCCCCTACATTCTCAACCACTCCGCCCGTATCCACGCTCGACAATCCAGTAAGTTGAAATGTATATTGCTTGGGTAAGGCACGGATTTGGGAATTTTCCATCCAAAATGTTAATTTTGTTGATTGTGGTTGTTGATTGTGAAATTTCCGTCCAAATGTCAAAAATCCACAATGTTCCTTCCAAAATGTTGATTTGATCGATTGTTGATTTGGGAATTTTTCGTAGAAAATTGTCCAAAATCCGTCCTTTCGGTGATTGTTAATTGTCGTTGTGATTTAGATTGCTTTAAAATTGATTGGGTAAGACACGGATTTGGAAATTTTCCAGAAAAAATATTGATTTTGTGAGTTAAATTTTCCGGATTTATCACCCGTGGGAAATGAAATGAATTCACAATTTTTTTTTTCGGGGGACCCTACCACGACGGTTTTTTCGAAAAACCATAGTGATAGGTGGACCTACCACGACGGTTTTCTTGAAAAACCGTCATGGTAGGTCCGCCTATCACGACGGTTTTTTGCATAGAACCGTCGTGGTATGTTCTTAAATGTTCACATTTAGACCCTATTTTTTGCCTATTTCACGATAGGTAAAAAACCGTCGTGGAATCTGAAAAGATTCCACGATCCTGGATTCCACGACGGTTAGAAAACCGCCGCATGTTACCACAACGGTTAAAAACCGTCGTGGTATCCACATTCTGTACTAGTGCATGCGTATACAATTTCAGTTCTTTCACAAATCCAGAATCTAATATTTCATATTATTCATTCAATGAAAAAACTTGAATTCTGGAAGCATATGCTGTGTTTACAAGGAAAGGTATAGATCGTCAATATGGCGATAATATTGGATATTTGAAAATGATAGATCTTTCAAGCAACAGATTGACCGTAGAGATTCCTAGAACCAATTATGTTTTCTTATAAATCGATTATGCTTCCATTATGAACTTATTATCTTGCTTAACATATGGGCCCTTTGTGTACGTACCAAATGCATGCAATCCACAGAAAGTTAGGGTTTGCAAGGTCCCTAACAATTCTGGGAATCATATACATAACCCTTCACGATCTACGGAAGGTCTTAGAATTTTTTAAACATACATAATCCTCCATGATTTGCGGGAGGTTGGTACGACACTTTATTGTCTTGGTTTAGTCTTAATATTGCCATGTGATTTATTATTAGTAAGCATGCTTACATGATGTCACAATAATAAAACATAAATCATATTAACACATGATGCTTTGAAAAATATGCAAAGTAGTAAAAACATTTAAATTAAGGCATGAGTTTTTGAAAAACATACAAAGCAACAAAAATATTTTGCTCATGTTGTAGGCGGAGTTGTACTTACTAGTCGTCTTACGCTCTTCGTCTATCGTTTCATCAAGGCATAACAATAGGTCATATTCCTGTTTCAAACATGGCAGAAAATAAGAGTCGTTATATCTTCTTATAAACCATAACGTACTAGATCAGTATCCAATCCGATTACCTTTGTTAATCATAGATACAAATCCTATCATAGTAAACTGGTATCCTATCCGATTACCATTGGTACCTTGACATAGTAAATCGGTATGCTATCCGGTTACCAATGGTAATCATGGATACATGCCATAACATAACAAATCGATATCCCATCCGATTATCATTGGTCATATATTTGTTGCCATATTCCTTAACAAATCTTAACATACACATCGATTAATTAGTCGGTCTCCAACCTGACTACCATTTATCATAAAACCGTTACCATTTAAGAAATCTTGGCCTTCTCTCATTTTCTAAAAAAAAATACCTTATTTTCATAATTTCAAGTATTATCTTGATTTAATACTTAAAATTGCCTTTTAAAACCACTTATAAAATTTTAAAACTCTTTTAAAATTGTTTTCTTTATGAAATCGTGATTTCTTTTTAATCAGAATATAAACTCATGAAACTTTGAAAACTGCTTTTGAAAACAGCCTTGTAGTTTGAATGCAGGTGTATGTGCAGGAATTTTCGGTATCATGCACAGTTTTAAAAATCATGTGTAGGAATTTCCTGTACCCTGCACAGATTTGAAAGTCCAATTTTATCTTTAAATTTATTTGGAATTTGAAAAAGTTTTCTTCATGAAAGTTGTAGATCTCATGGAAACCTACAACTTTTAGTTTTTGTCAAAAACCTGAATCTGTCTTTAACTTATTCATTTCTCCTTTTGAAAAATTATGACCGTGTACATTGTCTGTACAAGCCAATCTCGGATTTTGATTATAAAAAAAAACAGAGGCCTTTGGAGACTTATTTTTAAAAACTGTTCATGCTACCCCTATGGTTTTCCATTTTCTACAACTTTACAGTTTTAACTTTGTTCAAATTTAGCCTTTAAAGGCCTCAAAACTATATTTCCAAATTATTGTCTCATTTGATCCGAGAATTGGCAGTTTTATATTTAGTTGGTTTTTACGTAAAATTTCACACACCCTACCTCAAACGGTTGAAATTGTGAGCCTACAATAAACATGCAGCGCGTTACGTACATAATCAACATTCCATGCACTTGTTCATCTTACTTAGAAAAACCCAAATAGGTAATCTTACTTAGCTTACCGATTTCGGTTTTTAGGTTAATTCCTTAACCTCCATACCTCAAACATCATAACCATAATCATCATTCATAAAATATTCTTACTTAAGCATGTGAGGACATTTCACAAACATAAGATAGGCATACATAAAACTCACATTCTTTCTAGGGCATAACATCACATGCATGCATAAACTTATCAATCAAAATCACCTAAACCTAGATCTAACATATACTAACCATACAAGAACCATAACATATAAAAATAAAAATAAAAAAATGAGCTTATGCTCATACAACCCCAAACTTGAAATACACATAAATTCCTTGATCAAAACTTAATAAAATTCTTAGAGGGGTTAAGAGGGATACCTTTAAAACTTGAGGGGTAGGTAGATCTAGACTTTGGGATGAGAAAATTTTTCCTCCTCACTTCACTAATCACAACCGGCCATTCTCTTCTTCTTTTTATTTTTTTTATTTTTTCCGGTTCCTAAGGGCTAGAGGGGAAGTTGGGAATGAACTAAAATTTTTGGGGCTCAACTAAATGGTCCAAACTCAATCTCACATCACCTATTTATAGGTGAAAAATACCTAATTTCCTACTATTATTTTTATTCTTAAAATTACATATTTGTCCCTAAAAATAAAATATTTGCTCTTAAGTCTCCGTGAGGTGGCCGGCCATGTGGCTGATTTTGGGGCTAAAATCATTTCATAATTATCAATTTCCCCACATTTTCAAAAATCCCAAAATTCACATATGTATCTTTACTTACTTGGCCTCCAAGTAATGCCATGTTTAGCATTCCCTCCTAATACACAGTTTATTTTCTTAATAATCCAGATAGTACTAATACTGTTTTAACTATAAACAGTACAGTCATACTGAACTGTAGTTCAGAATTCATCTGTACTTAACTGGACCGCGTATGGATTTTTCTTAAGACTTGAAACTACTAACCCCTCATTGCTCAAAATACTCCTCCTAAATATTCTAAAACAATCACAAGCCTTATTCCTAACTCTGCATCCGTAGTGACGGTCGACTGCAGTATATTTTCAATACTGCATATTATACTACAGTACCGTCTTATACAGATCATGAGTTATTCTAGTCATACTTAAGCCAGAATAAAAACATAAATCACGATTCTGCCTTTTTACCAAAAGACATCATTCTTGACATAATAAACTTATTATTGAGTCTCATAGCTAATTAAACGAGAACTCAAACATATACTGATAATAAAATTATGAATTTCACATTGATATTCATAATTTTCATGAAATATTACATAAACATATAGTACAGACTTAAATTTCTTTACATATAAGGAAATCATGAGTCCATAAAAATTTCAGTTATTACACCCCCACCCCCTTTCTCTCTTTTCCCCTTTCTCCCGGCCCCCGGCCCCCCCACCCCCAACGGGGATCCCCAGAGGGAGGGAGGGGGGGGGGGGGGGGCAAACCCAGATCGTGAATGAGTGAATGGTGATTGGGGAGGGGGGGGGACCCAGATTGAAAACAACACCGATAGGGGGGGAATTCGCGAGTGGGTGATTTGTTTTTTTTTTTTTTTTGGGGGGGGGGGGGGGGGGGGGTGGGCAGCCTGGGAGTAGGCGCTTTCCGATGAGGGGAGGTCATGGGTCCAGGGCCAGTGGGTGCCAAGAGGTCGTCGGAGGCAGGGGGACGGGGATAACGGTTGAAGTTTGGCATGGGTGGGTACCTTCCCCAGTTTTTTTTTTTTTTTCCACAAATTCTTAAGCAAAATAATTCAAAAATCAAAATAAAATAACACGTAGATATTGAAAGAGGTAGTCACCTTATACATGTGTTTGGTGTATGGGTTGAAATTGAATTTTTTAAGTTGGATTTGAGTTGAATTGAGTTATGTGTTTGGTGAGGTGTTTGAATTGTTGGAGTTAAAAAATCATCTCGTTTGAACTTGTATATGTAAAATTATGAACTTTTAAAATTTGAATTACAAAATTATAATTGTAACTGTGAATAGTGAAACTGAGGTTGACTTTTCAACGTAAAGACAAAAAAATTATGATTCAAATTGAATTGAACCTATGCACCAAACAAGTAGTCATATACTACTATGAGATAATGCGTATTATAACTATCATATATAAGTAAAATCTTAATCGTTTGATTACATATTAACAGTTTAAAAATGAATTTTATCGATAGGATATATAAAATAATATTTAGCACAATCTTGTCCATTATTATTATTATTATTTATTTATTTATTTATTGTTTAAGAATATCTATGTGAGATTCTTCGGCCCGTATGTTCCAAGCCCAACCCGAGTCTCTGTTTCTGTCTCTCTCGCTCCCACTTCGGGTCTCTCTCTCTCTCTCTCATGTATTCGCTTTCGCATTGTTATAAGGAAGTATCGCTATTTAGGGTTAGGTATTTGCTACGCAGCGCGTTTCGATTTCTCCTTTCCAATTGAGGGCTTTCTGTCCTTCCACTGTACGCATCAGCTTAGGGTTCTATGTTCCCCCCCTTTTTTTTTCCCGAGGAATTTTAATTGTTTTCTAGTGCTTTCATTCGATATTTCTGTTCTTTTTCAGATTCAAAATATTAGCTTTTTTTCTGGGTTTGGTTTAAGAAGCAACTTTTTGTCGAAAATTGTAAATTTTTTTATTTTTAATTTTTCCTGGGGTTGGTTTAAGAAGATACTTTTAACTACTTTTAATTCCATGAATGTGTTATTCTACATAGTTGGCAAAATACAATTTTCAGGTTGTTTTGTTATATTGCTGCTGTTTTTGCTTATTTAACTTTCTGACTGATTGAAATTTTGCAGAATATATAGAAGCCTTGAAATATGAGGAGGAGGAGTTACAGTCCCTCACCACCGAGGGGCTATGATCGGAGAGGACGAAGCCCGAGCCCGAGAGGCCGCCACGGCGGTCGCGGTAGAGATCTTCCTACTAGTCTTCTCGTTCGCAATCTTCGCCATGACTGCAGGTCTGTCCTAATCAACTGTTTTTTAAGATTGTATGTTATTAATGAAAGAACTAAATATTGTGTTTTGTGCTTTGTGCTTTGTGCTTTGACAAGTGAAGAATGCTGACTGTTGGTTATGTTACCACGTACCATAACATATATACCGTTTCAATCAGTCTCTCGTTAGCTTTCTGCGTATTTTCCATATCTTTAATATAGATTTTCCTGATGATATTTGTATATGTGAAATAATGTTAGATGAGTTTGGACAAAACTTTCTAGGGGATGCCTTACTTAGTCGTGTTAAGTGAACTTGACTATTGTTTACCGCGTGCCTATTGCAAAATTAAGATGACTATTTTGCCCAAAAAGACAACGGACCAAAATACGAGAAAATTCTTTTGGAACAGTTATCGAGTTCAATACAAGCATGCACGTTTGTTCATTTATTTTGTTCTCATGTTTGTATTTAAAGATATGTGATAAATTGTGCGATTCATGAGTTATAAAAGAAATTCACTGCTTTATTTTTGCTGTTGAATCTCGTTGTGATTATTTTGACTCACTACCATGTGTTTTGGTTCCTATTCTATCTTCGTTTGTTTTTCTGGTTGGGTGAATAAAATATTAAAATTTACTTCTTGCCTTAATGTTTCTTTAGTTACTTCCTGTTAGAATATAGTATCAATTTTGTAGGCCTGGGACTCGTTTCATTAATGTGACAAAAATAAGAAAGGGTAGTAGTGGTGTTTGGTGTTGACGTGTTAGTCCATGTGGTATTAGTGTCTTGTGCTAACAGTCAGTTGAGAGTGTTAAAGGCTATTTTCTCTGTAGTTGTACGACTCGTTTAGTTAGTTGGCCAAGGGGGGATATAAGATCAGGGAGTTTGTTAGAGAGGTTAGGCGGAAATTACTAGAGGGAAAGTCTTGGGTTAAGCCAAGCAAGAGTGATTTAGGATAGTCTCGAAGGTCCGCAATGTTCTACTGTTGTAATCACACATTCATTAACAAAGATTCAGGTTTTTTGTGATTTGTGTGTAATTCTGGAATTCTTGTTCTAGTTCTTACCACCGTTTTCTTACTTTTTATTTGTGTTGTTCTGCAGGCAAGATGATCTGCGCAGGCCATTTGGACAATTTGGTCCCCTTAAGGACATTTATTTGCCAAAAGATTATTACACTGGGTGAGCATATTTTGGTGAACCAACTACATAAGTGATTTTAATCTCTTGATTTTATTTCTTAGGGCTAGAGGGATAGATTCAAATAACATAAATTCTCCTATCTCCCATATGTCTTTTACTTTTTGTGGTCAAATTGGAACAATCTTTGAAAATGGGTTTTGTGAGATCTGACCCAGCAGGCTCCATTATGTTCCTTACTCTAGAAATTGTCTTCTGACTTGGGGCTTTTTTTCTTCATTCTCTACTCTTTTTGTTATCATTTGCCGGGTGTGTTTATTGAAGTTGTTGAGGTTTAGCAGTGAAATTAGAGTTTTGAAGACACCAATCAAATCAAGTAATTAGAGTTCTTTTCGAGATGATGTAAATGATAGTGAAGATTTGAAGGAAGTTGGGTTTGAATACAATGTGATGTGAAGATGTTCAAGTCTTGAAGAATTTCAAGTCATCTTATAACTGACACTTTCAAGGTCAGCAGCCTAGTGCTTGCACTTTTATCATGATTCTCCATATTGTTGGGGAAATTTTCGGCAAGCTTTTACTAGTAAAGGTTTATGGTATGCAAAGGACTTGTCAACAACTCACGATATTGTCCTTCAATGTAGCTCATGTTTCATTACTGATTTTCTTTTATGGTATTTCCGTTTTTTTCATGTTTTTTCAGGGAACCACGTGGATTTGGTTTTGTCCAGTATGTTGATCCTGCTGATGCTGCAGAGGCTAAATATCATATGGATGGTCAGGTTCTTCTCGGTCGCGAGGTAACTGTCGTATTTGCAGAGGAGAATAGGAAGAAACCAGCTGATATGAGATTACGGGAGCGTGGGAGGTAATTTGTTTATGGTTCTTTTGTCATTAGCTTTTCTTAAAATAAATACTCTTGTTATTTTTTTTCTTTTTCCTTTCCCCTCTTTTGGATTTGACTGAGGTAGCTGGATGGTTGCAAAACTTTGAAGTCTCCTTGTGTGTTTGTTTATGCCTTGAATTAAGAATTTTGACCCTGTTTAGGATGTATGATGGTCGATCTTTCGTAACGAGTGGTTAAATTTTACGAAGTTAAAAAAAAAAAAAAAAAAAAAAATATTTTATTACAAACATTTACAAAATAAAAAAGGTTATATCCTATTACCTGAAGAAGGTTTTCATACTTGAAGAGATTGAAGAGTTAGATGCTTTTTCTTCCCCAATTTTTTAGAATTGTGGTTACCTGAACAAAATTCGATTTTATACTGGTCAAATTCATGAAAATTTTTAGCATTGTCTGTGACGTGTGTAAATACTGTATGTTGATTCTGAACTCTGCAACTTGTCATAAAGGCTTGTGTAGCTTAAGACAAGGTGTTGTCACGGTGTCTAATAGGTGACAATATCAGGTTTTTATTCATTTTCTGAGTTGCATTGATGTTGTACAGGGGTCGCAATCGTGACCGTAGACGGTCTCCTCCTCGCTACTCCCGCTCTCCTCGATATTCCCGATCCCCACCTCCACGTCATGCAAGGTCTCGCTCTCGCTCGCGTAGCCGAGATTACTATTCCCCCCCTCCGAAACGAAGGAATTACTCGAGGTAATTGGCGTTCTAGTTAATCTCCAGTTGTTGGTATAAATTGACTTTAAGGGTGGTTCTTTTATAATGAACACAATCAATAATTTCCCACCATTTTAACTGCATGTTATACATTTTGTATTTGTTGTGTACTGAAAATAGTTATTTGGAATGATTCTATTATATGGACCAAGCTTCTTTTAATTATCAGAAGTCTCTCTGTGATTTTATTCTATGTCTCTACTATTATGATTCCTTTGCATAGATAATTGTCAGCTTAGATATGGTTTTTTTTTTTTTTTTTTTTTTTTTTTTTTTTTTTTTTTGTGGGCCAGATCTGTGTCACCGCAGGAGAGAAGATATAGCCGTGAGAGGTCATACTCACGATCTCCACCCTATAATGGTTTGAGGAGCCGCAGCCAGAGTCCAGCCAGGGGTCCAAGCTGCAGCAGAAGCAGAAGCCAGAGCCCAAAGCGACGAAGCCTTAGCCGAAGTCCCAATCACCACCGAGAGGAACCTAATGGAGCTAGGTCGCCAAATCCATGAGTCTGTCCCTAAGCTAGAGGATTGTAACTTGTTAAGCTATCGTTTGATTTCAGATCTAGTTTGTTTGATCGTTTGATTCCAGATTTAGTTTGTTTGGTTTATGTGAGCGCTGTTGTTGGGTGTGATTTAATCGAGAACTTTTTTAACTTTGTGGTAAGAGATTATTATATTTCATGTCGGAAAATACTGACTTTTGTCCTCGTTAGGATTGGATTTTGTGTCTTGATTGCATATGGTAGTTCTGGTCATTGCATGAAGATTAGTTGGTTAGTGTTTCCGGTTTTGGTCAACATAATTTGAGAATCTATAGAGAAAGAACTCTGGTTTCACCAACAGGATCGGGAAACAAAAGAATCTAAATCTTAAAATGAAAAAAGATCATAAAGGGCAACTAGCTGATATTTGAACTCAAATATCGAGTCCAAATTAATCGAGTTCAAAGAAATTTCACCTCCTTGTCTCATCGGAATCGACTCAAGCCCTAGCCAAGACCTGTCTCGAGCTGTGACCCTAGATCATCCTCACTGTAACCCGAGCCAGAAACATCTTTGTTGTCACCCAAGCTTAGATAAATACCCATTTTCCTAGCGTCGTTTTCTCCAATAACCATTTAACTTCTCTTCCTACCTTTCTTTGATCTTTTCGTATATTTCTCTCTTGTTTTGCAAGTTACATTGGCAACAAAGGGGACCCCTTAGAGCCAAATTGATCCCCACACATTTTGGAGGTCTTGCTAGAGACGTCTCCCTCTCACATTCAACTGGGTCTTTGTCCAACTCAGCTACATTTTTGACCAATCAGAGACTGTCACGTTCGTTACACAGCCACATCAAAGTCACCGAATCATCTTAATCCCAATGCTATGTAACATGGTTTGATTAGTTTACAGATTTGTAAGCTCAACTTACAAACATGTTAATTATTTCACCAAGAATGCTGTTAATCTAAAAAGATAAATTAGTCGTTCTAAAAGGTTAAATTCGTCAATTCAGGAGTCAAAAAATCAATTCCAACCCCCAAGAAAGCATAAAATAGACATGAATTTAAATTCAAAAGCACAATCTAAATGCATCTCAAAAACAGTTTTTATGCAATTTTTATGAACGCAAAGTACAAGTTATAAATAATAAAAAATCTTTCTCATCACCAAAAATAATAACTTGAATAAATAACCTTTTATCTTAACGTGTGTTTGGATCGTTAGTTGGAGTTAAAATTTTTAAGTTAGAGTTTGTTGACTTTTTAAAAACTAGTTATAATTTTTATTGACTTTTCAGAAGAAAAAAAATCTAGTAAAAAAAAAAAAAATTACAGTTTAGTTGAAATTAAACTAATATGTCAAACAAAGCCTTAGCCTCCATTTGATAAGTTAGTTAGAGATGAAATTTTTAAGTTGCAGTTGGTTGATTTTTCAAAAATTAATTATAAATTTTATTGACTTTTCAAAAAAGGTAAAAATTGGGATGAAAACGTATAGTTTAATTGGAGTTAAACTTATATATCAAATGTAAGCTTAATATATATATATATATATTTTTTTTTTGCTACATTTTTCTTTGGTTAATACGGTAACTAGGGCCCGTTTGTATAATAGGTTGAAGTTAGAGTGTTGTTTGAAAATGTGTGTTTGGTTAAACTATGGATTGAAAATAAATTGTAAATTTTCAATATTGTGAAAATCTATAACATGTTTGGATTTTGATGGGCAATATAAATTTTTTTTTTATTTTCTTAATTATTTTGAGGTTTTAGTTTAAAACAAAATCACATTTCGACTCGAAACAATGAAATTATGGATTTTTGAAATTTGAATTTTATGAAAATGAAAAGAAGATAAAGATAAATATGAATTTGTATTGTAAGCATTAGTAGGAATTTGCTGACACCAACCTTAAAAATAGAGGTTAGAAATGGAGAGGACGGTGGTGTTGTTATCCCTGCAAATATCAGATGGGTGGGTCTTTTGTTAGCAGTGAGAGAAAAGGAAGCCAACAAAAAGTTGTCGAAAAAGAGCCATTTTTCTTTTTGAAAATTTGTAGCCTTTGAGTCTCACTTTACAACTAAGCACCGAATCAGGCATCTTTGTTATTTGTTTATTTGAAATTTCCTTCAGTCTTCACCAAGGTCTTCTCTTCTTGTTTGCTTCTCTTAGTCCTATTTTTTCCTAGACAATCCTATTTACATTTCCATTTTGTTTTGATGTCATGTGGGTCCCATTGGATTAAGATTGTGCGCAAAATAACAACACAAGGGATGTTCTGTCCTTCTCTTCTTATTTTCTTGTTTTCTTTTCCCCAAGATCATACATTTAAGGTTAGATGTGTAAAACATACTTGTACATGTAATATTAACATGTACATTTTTGGGAAAACATTATTTTACATATGAAAAAAAACGAAACAAAATTTATATTATCATCAAAATCTAAAAACATTTTTAAATTTTCACATTATTCAAAAATCACTGTTTATTTTTAATTCTTATTTCAATCAAACATACATTTTTAAATGAAATTTCAAAAGTCCAACACCTATCCATGATTCAAGTGAGCCTTTATTCTTATTTTCCATATTCCATCATTCTTCCCAAACATAGAATTAGATGCCATGCCACCAAGTAAAATTCGTCTTCTTATTAATCTTTTTTTAGAGTAATAGCGGCCACATTATTGAATCATGAATTTTTTTTTATTTTTTATTTTTTGACAGTCATATTGAGCATTGAATATGAACGGTCCTTTCCCAGGCGACTTTTCATCACCTTTCCTTCCTATAAATAAATAAATAATAAATTACTAAGAAAGTCATCGAAAATCAAAATTAAAATATGAGAATAAATATTTTTTTTTTGTTTCAAATATGAAAATAAATTTAATAACTAACACACAGGGTGACTATCTGGGTGCGTCCTGTCTGTTCCAGAACATGCATTTTAGAGTAATAAAATAAAAATTAAAAAAAAAAAAGAAAAAAAGAAAAAGACAAGAAAATAAAAGAAAAAAAACGACAAATAAAACTAAACAAAAAAGTTGACGCAATTCGTTTCTCAGTTCTCACTTCCCCGCTCATTCACTGGTTTCTTTCTCAGAGTCCAGCCTAAGCTAGTGATGCAAGCTGCTACTAGAACTAGAAGGTTTGAGTTTTTCCTCTCATTTATTTTCTCTTGTGTCAACTCCTTTATTTATAATAATAATAATGACATTTAAATATTAGTACGTAGCATATAATATAGTTTTTGAGTGGAAAAATTCAGTGGGGTATAGTTTGTCAGAAAAATAAAATAATCATTGTTTTTTTTCTTTCCATCAAATTTTGTGGGTAGTAAAAACTGAAATAGTAATGTCTGACGTGGGTTTGGTATTAAGCGCGGTGTTCTTCTGGCTTCCACATTGAAAGAAAGAACAACTCTCTTTTACTACTTTTCAAATTACCTTTTTTAGTTTTTTTTTTTCCCCTCTTTTTTCATTTTTTTTTTCTGGGAATTTTTTTGTAGATTCCGGGCACTTCTTCACTTGAGTTGCTCTTTTCTTTGTTTGAGAGCGTGTGTTTATACTTTTATCTCTCTGTGTTTTCTTCACTCATGTGGGTTTTGTAGGGTTTTATCTCTCGATTTCTTTCACAGCCCGGGAAATTTTTTTGGATTTGGTAATTTTTTTATTTTTTTTTTTGTCGATTCTGCATCTGGGTTCTTTGTCATTGTTCATCTTCCTTCAGTTTTTGCGGGTTTTTTTTTTTTTTTTTTTTTTTTTTTTTGAGAAAATTATTGGGCTTTTACGATTACTATTTAATTTTGCCATTTTCTTTTGGTTTGGTTGATTTTTTTAGCTACTGTACTCATTTCTGTGCTATGGTACTTATTTGTGATTATGATTATTATTTTTAATTTGAACTTGCTAGCTATATTTGGAGTTATCTTGGATTATTGACCTTTACAGCAGACATAATCGCATAAATGATCATCTTTGTGCATTTCATGATTTAGGACACCTTTTTAAGGAACCTTTGGAATGTATTCAAGTGTCTTTTGGGCCATTCACCAAACATGTGTTATGTTTTAACCTTTTATAACTCATAAAAACGACACGATTAGTTGGTATGGAACTTGAACTTTCATATCACACCAAGCTTCATTAGTATCATTACAATATGATCCGTTGACTATGCGAACTGTTTAATGAGTACGATGAAGGTTATGTTAGAAGTTGAATTTATCTCACATTGCTAAGTTTACTAAGCTGTTATGGCGTTTATATGTAGATTGGGCAATGTCTCCATTGAACTAGCTTTTGGGGATGAATTCTACCCAAGCTCATTGCCATGATATCGGAGCTAGACCATGCACGCGTTGATGGGTTTGGATCTCGGACACGTGAGGGAGGGTGTTAGAAGTTAAATTGGTTCCACATTGCTAGGATTGGTTACTCTCTCCCCTTGAGCTAGCTTTTGGGGATGAGTTCTACCCAAACTCATTTATCACATTAGTCATGGTTTTTAGGGAGATTTACCTTAAGGTGCAATAGATGGATATCTGGTCTTTGATATAAAAATATATTTCCTTTCATTAACTGGGTTTTGGCATGTCCTAACTTCTTTCATCAAGTAAGAATTGTTAGTAGTTTTTACTTTTTAGCTAGTACAAGACGATATTGTGCCCATGATTTATGCATTACGAAATCTAGGTAAAAGTTTGGTGCCATTGTGTGATTCTGACTTGTTATGTCATGTGCTTATCTAGAAAGAATGATGATATTTTTAAGTGTCACGCATTCGATGATGAAGCTGGTTTGACTGAGTTATGCTTTGTTGATTTTCATTTTGCAAAAGCATGATTGACTATCTATATTTCAAAACTCTTTCTGTAGAACTCACATATTCATGTGACATATCTACTATTAGGCTTTACCAATAATTTATAAAGGTCTTTTTTATTTATTTATTACACAAGCTATCGTTTGAAAATCCGTCTTTGGCTTATGGGATCTTACTTCAGTTTCTATCTCTATCTGACAGTTGAGGACTTTGGAGTTTAAGAGACGGGAGTGCAGGCCTTCATCAGACCGGATGATGAGTGTAAAATGGCTTGGAGGCCTGTTTGTCCTCTTTTTTGGCATGTTTTCCAACGTATTAGGTAACGTAACAGACATATTGCAACCTCTTTTGTTGATATTTTCTTCCGATTTACATAAACAAAATGTTCCAATCAAGTTCTTATGGTTCCCGATGACTGAGAACCTTAGGCATGCGTCTTCACATTTATGGAATACTTCTTGTATGTTTGAAGTTTCTTGTTTAAGAACAAACATTCCAGAACCATATTTGTAAATAATGGCAAATCATCCGCATTTTTACAAAATTATGCAATTTGAATAGAAAGACAGTTAGATTGACAATCATAGTATAAAGTGTTAATGACCTACTTGCTCTTTTCAACTTGTAGGTGCTTTTGTCGGGATAAACATTGGGACTGATGTGTCCACTCTTCCATCAGAAACAGATATTGTTGCAATTCTAAAAGCACATCAATTTACACATGTACGCCTTTATGATGCCAATACTCGCTTGCTGAAAGCCCTTGCTGGTAGTGGAATAGAAGTAATGGTGGGTGTCATGAACGAGGAAGTTCTTGGTATAGGAGAGACTCCATCAGTAGCCGCAGCATGGATTAACAAGAATGTTGCGGCTTATGTGCCTGCAACTAATATCACTGCCATTGCCGTTGGCAGTGAGGTTCTCACCTCAATCCCCAATGCTTCTTCAGTCTTGGTTTCCGCCATGAATTACCTTCACAAAGCCCTGGTAGCCGCTAACCTAAATTTTCAGGTCAAAGTCTCAACTCCACAATCCATGGACATAATCCCAAGGTCTTTTCCTCCCTCCACCGCCACCTTCAATTCTTCGTGGAACTCTACAATCTATCAGCTCCTTCAGTTTTTGAAAAACACGAATTCCTTTTACATGTTAAATGCCTATCCATATTATGGATACACCCGAGGGAATGGCATTTTCCCGATTGATTACGCCCTTTTCCAACCACTTCCTTCAGTCAAGCAGATTGTTGACCCGAATACTCTTTTCCACTACAACAGCATGTTTGATGCGATGGTTGATGCTACCTATTACTCGATAGAGGCCTCCAACTTCACTGGGATCCCTGTTATAGTCACTGAAGCTGGTTGGCCGTGGCTTGGGGGAGCCAAGGAACCCGATGCCACTATAGAAAACGCCGAGACCTTCAATAATAACTTGATCAGGCGAGTTCTAAACAATTCAGGTCCACCAAGTCAGCCAACAATTCCCATAAACACGTACATCTACGAATTGTTTAACGAAGACAAGAGACCTGGGCCCACGTCAGAAAAGAATTGGGGCGTTCTCTTTACCAATGGGAGTGCTGTTTATCCTTTGAATCTGGGCACTTCTGGTCGAGCTACTGGAAATTCTTCGGCTATTTTCTGTGTGGCAAAGTCTGATGCGGATCTTGATAAGTTGCAAGATGGTTTAAACTGGGCGTGTGGACAAGGCCAAGCCAACTGCAGCGCTATTCAATCCGGGCAGCCATGTTTTCTTCCTGATAGTCTTGTGAATCATGCTTCGTATGCGTATAACAACTATTATCAAAAAATGCGGAGTGCTGGTGGAACATGTGATTTTGATGGCACAGCTATGCAGACCGATACAGATCCGAGTAAAGTTTTTGTCAACTTATTTTCCTTTCACCATGCAGTTTGTTATATCAATAAAAAATCGTACCACTTGAACTTTTAGTTGTTTTACGATGCTTCTCAACTTCAGTAGAACCTTCTAACAGATTTTAACGTATTGAGCAGGACGTTTAGACTGCAAAAGACACGAAATAATGAATGCAAATATTTATCTAATCTAGTTAAAGACTTTTCTCTAAACAAAACAGTCACTTACTCGTTTGAGTTCTTCCAGTTCCACATGTATAAGAAAGAGACAAATTGGATTTTGCTGTGCATTTTCACTAGATTGCCATCGTTATTAGCCAGTCATAATATTTATGTCTTTCCTATATTCTTGGCTTCCTTTTATATTGGCACTTATCCGCATCTTTTTGCAGGTTATGGATCTTGTGTTTTTGCCGGAAGGTGAGAATACAAACCCAACTATTTCAAACATTATTAAATCTTACTCCCCAACCACCAAAAAAAGGGGGAACTTTATAGTTATAAAGGATATAGCTCTAAACATGATTGTTTTAATTTTGAAAACAGCTCCAATTCAAGTACACGTGGAGTTTTACCGCCGTCCTCGCTTTCGCCGGACATTTCTCCAGGATCGTGGTGTTCAAACCTTCAAATTTCTAGGCTTCAGCTTATAATACCGGCGGCATTTCTTGGTTTGGTTTTGCTTTGAGCTTAGCTGAGGTACTCCCAACTTAGAAAGCAAGGGAAGGGAATTTTTCTTTTTGGTGAATGTTGATTGTGTTTTCTAGTAGTTTTAGTGCAGGCATTCTCTCGGGTCTTTGAAGTAGCACAATTGAACACCTTGATTTTTGTACCTTAATCAATTATCACACATCAATTGATTTGGCAAATATGCTTCATTCTTTCTTTCTTTCTCTCCATTTGGTCAATGCCATATGGGCTTAACTTCTGGATAGGTATCCTACGTATGTACCGAATTCTTTTTGGTTAAAGAATATCATTCTAGTTGCTCGAGATCAATTAGGAGATTCTCAAGAAAAAATACCGGTTTCAACTTCTGGCGGCAATATGCTATGGGGTGACGGTCCCACCTACGGGTCAAATCAAATTGATAGCATGAAATGAGAAACAAAGAAATATTCATTGGTATTTTTTGCCGTCACTCTTTTCTTAAGCTGGCCTCTATATATTTTTTTTGTACCGTATTTGTTGTGGTGTAGCAACCGGTTGAATTATTGCACTTCACTTGGAGTTGAGATGGGTATATTATCATAATTGTCGATACAGTCTAGTGGTAATACTAATTACACCTAAAGATACAGAGTTCAAATCCTCATTAACCATTTTTTTCTTTTTTGTTAAAGGAAAGTTGCAGTATTGTTAGTATATTCTGCCTTCAGACGTAGAGAAGGAAAAAAGAAAAAGGCAAAAAATAAAAATAAAAATAAAAATCTCACTCGAGAATAGCCTGTAATTTCCAAAAGTACGATGTTGGGAAGTCGATATATAAAATAAACTAATAAAAACAAACAATATTGGGAGTGGCGCAGCGGAAGCGTGGTGGGCTCGTAATCCACAGATCCCAGGATTGAATTCTGATTGTGATAGAATAGAGTAGGCATCCTGCTTAGCCAACACTTTTTGTCCATTTGATTTTCCAAGCTGAACGATGCCAACACCATTTTGATTTTCCATTTTGTCCATTTGATTTTCCAAGCTGAACGATGCCGTTTCAATTTTCTATTTTCTTTCTAAACTATTTAATTTGTAACCGGAATGACGTCGTATTGATAACCAAAAAAATAATAAGAGAACAAACGGGAGTGAATTAATAAAATGACTTATTAATTTTTTTTATTTATAAAATGATTTAAAAAAAATTTTATTAGCAAAATGATCAGGACGTCGTTCCTAAGTTAAAATGGAAAAAAAAATTATTTTGCTAATTTCAACTTTTCAGATTATCATACTTTAAAGTAGCTATCCCCGCTTAGCCAACATCATTTTTTCCATTTGATTTTCCAAGCCGAACGACGCTGTTTTAATTTTCTTTTTTCTTTATGAACTATTTAATTTACAACAAGAACGATGCCGTATTGATAACTAAAAAATAATAAGAAAATGAACATGCATAATTGATAAAATGACTTATTAACTTTCATTTATTTATAAAACGATTTAAAAAAAAAATATTAGTAAAATGATCAGGATGTCGTTTATACGTTAAAATGAGAAAATGTTATTTTATTAATTTCAACTTTTGAGGTTATCATACTATGATAAAATAGAGTAGCTCTCCCCGATTAGCCAACACCATTTTGTCCATTTGATTTTCCAAGTCGAACAGCGTCATTTAAATTTTCTTTTTTCTTTCTAAACTATTTAATTTACAACCGGAACGGTGCCATATTGATAACCAAAAAATAATAAGAGAATGAAGAGGTGTGAATTGATAAAATGACTTATTAACTTTTTTTATTTATAAAATGATATTTTAAAATTTTTAAAAATGATTTTCCAAGCCGTTTTATAAAATGATTTTTCAAATCGAACGATACTGTTTTAATTTTCCTTTTTCTTTCTAAACTATTTAATTTACGATCGGAATAACGTCGTATTGATAACCAAAAAATAATAAGAGAACGAAGAAGAGTGAACTGATAAATTGACTTATTAACTTAGGCATGTTTGATGTAGTAGTTGAGTTTGAGTTGAGTTGAAATTTTTAAATTTAAATAGTAATTTTTGTTAACTTTTTTAGAAAAGATAAAAAACTTTTTCAGAAAAAAAAAATTTATAATGAAAAAAGTATAATTTAATTTAAAATGAGTTAGAAAAACAAACGAACCTTACTTTTATTCATAAATGATTTTATAAAATTTTTTATTAGTAAAATTCTAAATGAGAAAGGTTATTTTGCTAATCTCAACTTTTGTAGTTATCATTTCGGCAAATTTCCGAACGAAGAGCGCGCTCTCTCTGTCTTCCAGGTAAGTTGTTCCTCTCTTCTCTCTCTCTTTCTGTTGTTTATACAGTGAGGATTTATTGTCGTTTTGCAGAAGATGATGTCCTCGACAGGACCGTCGTCGTCGGCACCGGCGTCGGCGTGGGTGGCGACGACGTCAGTGTCAGCGTCGGGGAAGAGGATACAAAGAGAAATGGCGGAGCTGAACATGGAGCCTCCTCCCGAGTGCTCTGCTGGCCCCAAGGGCGACAATCTCTACCACTGGGTCGCCACCATCATTGGTCCCCCCAGTACACACTCTATCTCTCTCTCTTCTTCACTTTCTGAAGTGGGTTTTCCTCCTTTCTGAGTTCTGGGTTGGTTTCAGTTTTCAATTTTTATGCTTTAATTTTGGGTGTCAAATGTTAGTTGTTTAGGTTTTATATTTTTCTCTTTTATTCTGAATAACTTTTTAGTTGTTAAATTCTAATGAAATGGGTTGTGAATAAAATATATATTTTGGTCATCTCATGCGTTTTTTGAAGTTTGAGACTCTTGAGTTACTCGAAAACTCAATCTTAGTGGTTAAAGTTCCCTCAAATGAATCAAAAATATCTTGTTTTAAATATCTTGTTATTTTCTATTTTTCATTGTTCATTGCAATGAATTTAAGTGGACAAATGAATGACAAGAACATAAAGGAGTGAGAGCTGGAAAAGGAAGGAGCGTTAAAGAGCCTGATTGTGAAAAGTTGGAAACTTTTGAATGGCATTTTAAAACGAATGTAAAATTTATGTCATAGAACTTAAAAGAAACTAAATCCCACATGGAAGCTACCAAAGAAACAATATTTTTAGAATGTATGCACAGTTGTATGTCGAGTTAAGAGCTGGTCATTCAGAGTTTGGCTCTAACAAGAAAAATCTTTTTTAGTTCCTTAATTCTTAGGTTCTGTGTATAAGTTATTCAATATGATTCCCCACAAGGGTAGTTCTTATGAAAGAATAAAACAGAATTCTAGTATTGCAGATCAAACGTTTTGATATCTATGTGTAATATCATCAAAAAATGAAATTGTCTCTTAACACAAGCTGTTCAAATCCAGAGTTATACTGCTTCTGTGTGTTTACATGTCCTGTCATTATCGTTTTCGACATGTCCAGCATTTAACTTTCTTAGCAAATTGAAAGTTTCCTGTTAGTGACTATTTACTAATGTGAAAGAGCACGTTTTGGTGCCTAGATGGTTTTCAAATGTTGTTTCCATTTCTACTCCTTTTCCTCCAAAATATTTCGCTTCGGTTTTTATTCTGCGTGTGGATCTATCTCTAGTGAAATTTACTTTTTTCAGTTGAGTTATTGGTCTAAACTAATATTAACTCTATACGATGGGCATACTTGGAAACACTGATAAATTCGCATGTTCTTGTATGTAGGGACGCCATATGAAGGTGGTATATATTTCCTTGATATAACATTTCCCAGTGATTATCCATTTAAACCTCCAAAGGTACTCCCAACTTTGAAGATCTCATCTCTGAGTAATGTTTAGAACTTGAGCTTAAACTCTCAAAGCAGTGGCATGCTTCAAATTTTAACAATACAAACTCTATACAGTTAAGATCATGACATGAAAGTGCATGATTCAGAATTAGGATGCATGTATAAAGCAAATTCACATGCAAACTGGTGGGATTTTTCAGGCTTTTACTCGGTTAGTATTTACTATTGAATGTATTTTTTCAGGTTGTATTTAAAACTAGAATTTACCACTGCAATGTTGATGCCGTGGGGAATGTTAGTTTGAAAATCTTGAAGGATGGTTGGAGTCCAGCTCGAACAATTACAATGGTGCTATCTGCAATCAGATCGATTTTCATGGAGCCCGACCCTTGTAAGTTCCGCCACATTTTCTAAAAGAAATGCGTTCGGTTCTTGTTTTTCAATTTTTTTGCTTTGGTGTTTTAAAAGAAGTTACATAAAGTGAAAGTAATTTCTTGTGCTTTTGCAACAAAAACTGAAAAAAGTTACAGATATTTTTAAATCCTTGGAATTGCAAACGACCTGTTTTCATTCTAATCCACTTGAGCTCTGATTATCTTACCTCATATGCATGGATATCTTCAACTTTTGCAGATAATCCACTCGTTCCGGGTATCGCTCACTTGTACTTGGCAGATAGAGCTAAACACGATGAAGTAGCTGCTGAGTGGACTCTACGATTTGCCAAATGAATCTGATTTTACCATGAGCCCTTTGTGTGGCTTGCTTGTGTTCTAAGTACATCATGTTGCAACAATTTTGTAAATATGAAACTTATGAACTAACGGGTATAATTGTAAGCCTAATGCTCAGCAGCTTTTGTCCTTGGTTAATAAATCGACGGGCCAACCGGGGGTCCAGGGTTACTACTTGTGATCCACATCCTCCTGAACTTAAAAAAGTAACTACATGGGTACAAATCTCATGTTGTGATCACTAGTACTGAATAACTTAGTACATAATTAGGAAGGACAAGATCAAGACGCATACGGGGACATAATTCTAATTCTAACTTGAATGTTAAAGGGTGGTTGGATTTTAGTATTCATATGGGAATTTTGTGGAAATATACATTTATTTGTTTATGAATCTCAAAAATAAAAGTGATAACTGCATATAAATAAATTTAGATATTTTTTAAATACAACAAAAAAGAATGCTCCCATATATGAAATTTGGGTGGGGATTTGAACATGTGACTTTAATTTAAGAAATGGATGTGGATTTGCATGATAAAAAAAAGTGGACCAAGGATAGAACAAATAACTAGTGGAGTTTGGTTGTCACATCACTTTCACGTGGATCAACTTGTTTAGTTGATTTCGCACCTACACTTGACTTGGGACAGATGACGGTTGACTTAAAGCAAAGGAATTGGAAATGACACAGCCATTTTTCTTTTGTCTAGAGAGAGAGAGAGAGAGAGAGAGAGAGAGAGAGAGAGAGGGTTATGGTGAAGAGCATAGGGGAGGTGGGAGTGGAGGAGTTGGTGGAGGCTGGGCTGAGCATTGAGGAGGCGAGTGAGTTAGAGAGGCTGATTAAGGATGCAACCAATTCCAAATGGTGGTTCGAACCAACAGATTTGTGGCGTGAGGTGGTGGCTCGGAGGCTGCTCAAACCATGGCACCCACATGCTGTGCACCAGCTGGTCTATTACTCTGTCTATGCCCATTGGGATGTCTCCACCAGAGGCCCTCCTCCCTACTGGTTTCCTTCTCTGTGTTCATCCCATCCCCCCCTCTCTCTTTCTATATATATATGTCTACGTATATGTATGTGACTATTTTGCTGACTGGGTTATATCTGGGTTTTTTCCCCCTTAAATTCTTTAACAGGACATAAATATGAGTTTTCTTATCAAATTGAAGCACAACTGAGATATCAAACTGTTTCAATATGAAAAGTTTTAGATGACCAATAGGACACATGCCCCTACTGGTTTCTTTATGTGGCTCCTCTAGATGCTGTCTGAAAAATTATGAAACTAATGGGGCGTTTGGATGATTCATTCAATTAGAATATTTTTTCCAATAAAATACAAGATTCATTTGGCTGTTAATGTTTTGTATTTGAATGCACGACTTTCTGAACATGCCCCAACACAAACACTGTTCACCATTTGAATAAACATCTTTTTGAAACACACCTTTAATTTTACACTCATTCCAACGTTGACATCCAAATACATGTTACAATACATGCATTATATTGCATCAAATACCAAATACAATAGGTGATTCAAACGAACCATAAATATAGCTTCAGTGTGTCTATGACATCTTTTGCAAGTTACCAAAAAGATTTCAAGTGCCTTTTAACAAAATGCTCTTTTGCATTCTAGCCCTGCCTCTAAGTCTTGTGCCTGATGCTTCCACCAAATGCTAATGTGAGTCTTACTAAATGGATAAAATTCTATAATTGGAGATATCTATTAGAACATGTGATTTAAGTTAGATTGCTTTTACACTCCTAGTTTTAACTCATTTTGATCTTGTCTACGCTTAGAAATGAGTCAAAGCACACAAACTTGGGACGTCTCATGGAAAAGCACGGTTCAGAGCTTCTGGGGCCTTTATACAAGGATCCTATAATAAGTTTCAGCCTCTTCCATAAATTCTCCGTCCAGGATCCCGAGGTAAATGGTTATTTTAGCTTTTGATTCGTATTATTTGTAGAGTGTTTTAACTGGAAGAATTAAATGTTTTTTTTTAATAAATATTGTTATTAGGTTTACTGGTCAATTGTTCTAAAAGAGCTTTCGATTTCATTTCGAGAAGCGCCAAAGTGTATCTTAGACAGGACCGACAAATCTAAACGTAGCGGATCATGGCTTCCGGGTGCAGTTTTAAACATTGCCGAGTGTTATTTGTTGTCCACCACTCATCCGAGGAAAAAGGATGACAATCCGGCTATTGTGTGGAGAGCTGAGGGTGATTCCGACATAAACATTATGACACTAAAGGAAGTTCGAGAACAAGTAATGTATGCTCTGAGTTGCATTACCTCCGTATGTTAGATTACCTAGCTGGTTGTTCCGTATGTTAGATCGTTTCTTGGATTACAGTAAAATGGAAGAAGTCATTGTTTCAATAGTTTTGTAGAGCATAAGATTCCTCCAAATTGAATATAAACAACTTATTGAAATTGACTTGTCTACTTGAAAAAATCTGGATCCAATGCCTGTATTTTCACGCTCAAACATAGCAAAATGCTCCTTATCGTCATTGGTGATGTAATTACTATATAAGAACTTTAAAACTATCAAATAATAGAGTGGGATCCAATTGTTTTTCTCTTTGCCACGTGATAGTTCTCGTCAATTATTAATAAACTGTGGTGATGAATAGCGGTTCTCTGAAACGTCTGGATACAATTTTTCCTCCGTTCATATTGTTCTTCCTTTCTTGATTATGTGTCATTCTGAGCATGTTATGAAATATGCCGATTTAATCTTTAATTATCTTCTTTATTCATGTTTCTATGAAATGATTCACAGGTTGGTGGCTAACGTGCTCGATGTGATGTTTTCGAAGGGTGATGCAATTGCAATCGACATGCAAATGACTGTTACTGCAGTTATTATCTATTTGGCAATCATATTATCAGGTTGTATTGTCGTGTCAATAGCTGACAGCTTTGCGGCAAAGGAAATCGCAACCCGCTTGCTTATATCAAACGCTAAAGCAATCTTTACCTAGGTTTTTTGTTTTTGTTTTGTTTTTCGTTTTTTTTTTTTTGTTTTTTTTGTTTTTTTTGTTTTTTGTTTTATTTTGTTTTTGTTTTGTTTTTTTTTTTTTTTCACTCTTTGAAAGAAATTGTAATTTTTGAAAACTAGGACCAAAGGAAAAGGACAAATAAATGCCTGCCTTATTTTTCTTTTTCTTATTTTTTTGGCTGTTATGTCTGTATTACAAACTGACTTGCATTTACAATTCCACACTAGTCTTGATGCTTTTCTGATTGTTTTGGAAACTAACTTAGGCAACTCCGGTTGAATGCGAAATCCCACTAGCCAATTTTTTATGAATTGCTTTTTCCAGAAGTGATATCTTTTTTTCCAATTATTCAGGATTTCATACTAAGGGAGGTCACAAGTTTTTTTTCATACAGGTAAGACACTTTTATCATGGCAAGAAGAAGAAAAATAAGAGTGGAAGGTTATGGCTTCCTTTTTTTTTTAATTATTATTTTATTTTATTATTATTTGTTCCCTCTTGGTTTTTTCATTTCCCTCTTTAACTTCTCTCTTCTCTCTCCCATTGTTTCGGTCGTTCAAAAACATTTAACTTTTTCGATCTTGTATTTAGTTATGACTATTCATTTACTCTGCATTCATTCTTAGAGTTCTATGCCTACACCATTTTTTCTATACTTGTCAATGTGAAATGACTTGTCAAGTAAAATGATTTGCCCGTTTGTATTATGCTATCTATTTTTCCTCATTGTAGTCGTGTGGCAGAGGCTGCGCCAGATAAAGCTATCGTCCTCTCTGCGATTGGCGGAAGGGTAGACATTCAACTAAGGGAACAGGATATAACATGGGAAAGTTGTCTTTCCAATGTAAAAAGTCGTTCAAGGCAATGCACACCCAAGTATCTATTATATAGCCGGTTTAACATTTTTGTTGAAATATAAAACTATTGTTAGTCCACTTCCTATCAGCTTAAGCTTTTAGGATGGATTGATAAACTAACATGATATCAGAGCAGGAGGTCTTAAGTTTGAATCCTTCCAATCTCTTTATTATTATTATCATTTGCATGTTGGACCTTTAATATATTTCGGGCTTCTTCTTAAATATTTGTATTATACTATCTAGTCAGTATTTGTCCACACGTTTGCCCATTATCTGGCTTGTGTTGAAATCTAAAACTATTATTAATCCACCTCCTATCAGTTTAAGCTTTTAGGATAGATTGATAAACTAACAAATTTCTATTAACATATCATTTATAATAGTCTTCTTTTTATTGGTAGATCAAAGTATTCCTCTCCATTCTATCAACCGATGGACTCCGTGATAAATGTACTATTTTCATCTGGAACCACAGATGAAAAGAATTGTTTATACTCGTTATTAGAGTAACACAAAATTTTAGTTTTTACCATGGTTTCGGCATCCTTTCATTTTCAATGGGAGAACCAAAAACTATTCCATGGACACAACTTTCCCCAATTCGGTCTGTGGCCGAGGCATGGGCTCATCATAACATCCAAGTTGGACATGTTTCATGCTGGCCCACAAGTTTAGGATGGGTGATAGGTCCATCCAAGTTTTCTTATGTTTTCTGACTGGTTCAACTCTTGCTTTAGACCACGGATCCCCTCTTGGCCGTGGCTTTGGAAAATTTGTTCAGGTAATTGCAAAATTTCTCTCAGTTATATCCTTTAATTTTATTTCCTTCGATATAGGTTGGTGACGGTGGAATGTTAGCTTACCAATTCTCCCAAAAACTTAAACTATTAAGAGGGGGCCTTTGTAAGAAAATTCTCATCAACATCCATGAAAAGGAAACAGGAATGTTGTATCATGATTTATGATGAGCTTTCGAAAATTACTTTTTAGTTCCTGATGAAAAGTAGGTTGATTAGACGGGGAAGCACAAAATGGTGTTTGTATATGATTGAGTCGAGTGATTGAAACGGGAAAAATATAAATTGCAAGCATTATTCTATTGTATAGCAAATTTTTCTGGTTTGAATTTAAAGAATGGGTAATGAATGAACATTGAGATTATTGATTTTCCTCCTATTTGAGTTCTTGTTTTACCTCTGGAATCCTCTCTTTTCTCTACTGTAATTATATTTCTGTTTCTCTCGTGGCTCTACTTCTCTATCTCAGTTTTATTCTTCTCTTTGGATTCTCTCTTCTATCTTGTCCCTGCATCAGTTATATCATTCTTTTGCACCAGGATGCAGGAGTGACCATGCTATGTACAGTTCCGAGCCTTGTTAAAACTTGGAAGAGCACACAGTGTATGAAAGGTCTCGACTGGACAGAAATTAAGTAATCTTTTATTCGGACTTTTGGTTAACCCCTTCTTTTTTTTTTTTTTTTTTTGTGGTCGTCCGTGACGTGCAAGAAACTAACTAGTATACAAATATCCAGGTTGTTCTCTACCACAGGGGAAGCTTCTAATGTTGATGATGATCTTTGGCTCTCTTCCCGAGCTTATTACAAACCCATTCTTTAAATTTGTCGGGGGGACAGAGCTTGCATCAGCTTACATAACTTTATTACAACCGCAGGCTTTCGAAGCTTTCAGCACAGCATCAATGACGACTGGCTTTGTCATCTTTGATAAGAATGGAGTTCCTTATGTAAGCAACATATATATTCTATGAGATGTTGATAACGGCAATATGCCACACCATTATGATAATCAAATTTGAAGTTGCAAAGGTAATCTTTATGAATTTTGAGTACTTTAGTTTTTTTGGAACATATTTGGTATTGTTTTCCGACCAACATGACAGCCAGATGAGCAACCTTGTAGTGGTGAAGTGGGCTTATTCCCTTTGAGCATGGGAGCAACTGATGGGTTGCTTAATGCTGATCACGAAAAGGTCTACTCTAAGGGAATGCCGATGTACAACGGAATGGTAAGTTTTTTATATTGCAAGAGTAACTTGTCTCTAGTTTACCACTCGACATCACTGGAGTTTTAGTATAACTCTCTCTCTCTCTCTCTCTCTTCTTATTATTATATTATTGTAATTTTGTTTCTACATGTCTCTCATTTTTACTTTTCCTTTTTTTTTTTTTTTCTTTCTTTCTTTTCTTCTTTTTCCTTCCATTTTTGTGATTTATAAACAAGGTTGACGTCTCCAAACAACAGAATAATGCAGTTTAGCTCCATGTTAACTCAGATAATTAGTGACATTGTTTTCTTTTTGAGGTTTTTGGGATTGATAACATTAGGTCACCTGTTGTGTCGTCTTTTTCTTGTGCTGCCGTGCGCTAAGGTTGAAAATTATATTGCTTCTATTCTCTCATTTTATCTATCTCAAGAGAAGCAGAATTTCAAAATTATAACTTCTCTCCAGTTAGCATCCATAAGCAGTACTAGTAATAACTCGATTGTTGATAGTTTCGTAGTCTCAATATTCTTAATTATCATAAAGGTGTTCTCTTGGAAGAATCTTTCTTCAACATGAGATATGTATTGGCAGCACCTCAGGAGACACGGAGATATCCTTACAAGAACCGTCGGAGGCTTTTTCTATGTACAAGGCAGGGCTGATGACACCATGAACCTTGGTGGCATTAAGGTATAACATTCACATACCTTCATAAGTTTTACTCATAATGGTATGAATGGAACACTTTAATATAAAATTATACAATCAATAAAGATTAATAACATCAGGAACCCCTAAAGTTTGCACTCTGTGTTAGAATAGCTTCTCCATTAGCATAACATCTTAAAAAGACAGTAAATCATGTTGATGTGGCAGTATTAGTTTTGAAAAAAGGGACTAATTTTAGCATTGTCTTTTTTTTTAGTCTGTCGTATATGGCCCCAATTACCAAACAATTTATAGATTTTCTTTGTTGATGTGCAGACAAGTTCAATTGAGATTGAACGTGTATGTGACAAAGCTGATGAAAGTATCTTGGAGACAGCGGCAGTTAGTGTGGCTCCTATAAATGGTGGTCCGGAACAACTGGTTATTTATGTTGTACTAAAGAGTAGATATAACTTTGAAGCAGAAAATCTGAGGATGAAATTATCAAAAGCTATTCAAAACAACCTTAATCCTTTATTTAAGGTTTGAATCTCTTTATTTTCTTACAAATAAGGTGCGCAAACCATTCTTCGTTTCCCTTATTTCTCAGACTCTGCAAATTGATTTACAGGTAAGCTTTGTGAAGATTGTACCAGAGTTTCCCTGAACGGCTTCGAACAAGTTACTTAGGCGAGTTTTAGGGACCAAATGAAGCACGAGCTCTCGGTTCGCAGTAAAATTTAGATGAAATACCAACTTTCTTTCAAGGGAGTTTGTTAGAAAATAAATGGCGTGCTGTAAATTTCTAAACTTTCGCGATGATACCAATAATGACACAAAATGGTTGATTGTTATATGTTTTTCTTCTCCATTTCATTTTCCTTTTGGTTTTATTGGGTTGAGTTTTTAATAAAATTTATTTAAATGCAGTTTTTATGAGGCATGTAACCAGTAGTTGACTCCGAGACGAAGGTCTAGGCTTTTTACTATAGGGCTACTATATATATATATATATATATATTTTTTTTTTTTTTTTGAGGGGAGGGCTACTATATATAATATAACTATTATTTGTTAAATAGTTGTATGGTTAGCTTACTTGGTTAATTTTATATATGACTCGTGAAATCTTGCACTTGTATAATTTTGGTCATAAAATTTTCACTTTTACATATTAAGTTACTTTATCTCTGTTTGTTTGTTTGTTTCGCATGTTTATTTTTATTTTTTAAATGAAAATTACTATTTTTTTAATTTTTTTTATCATTCTTTTCATTTTAAAATATAAAAGTTATCTTATTTTAAAATTTACTTTGTTTAGTATTTTTTTAAAATCTTTTTAGAATCTTTTTAAAATCTTCACCTAATGTAATATTTTTAATATCATTTATTCTCATTTCAAATAATTTGAAATTTTCAAGAACTTTTTTTTTTATACATCCAAACATCTCATTTTTAAAATAAAAATGATTTTACCATTTCAAACAAAAAAAAAAATTTCATTTTTGAAAAAAAGTGTGTTTCGTGTTATGATTTTTGTCAATTTTTAGTCGAAAAGTGATCACGTGACCAATATTTGACCCTTCGGTCAAAGTAGGCGGAATATAAAGGAAAAAAAATCAAGTCGAGTAGCACGAAATTCCCTCACACTATTGCATGGTGTGATTGTGGACCAATAAACTAGAAGTGGAGTTTTTGGTTGAGTTGACCCGTCACTTGTCGTGGCTTGCTTGACTTCTGACTAGTTTTCACACCTCCCAACACTTTGCTGAACACATATATAGGCCCTTTGTCTTAAAGAAGATTTTACTATGTAGTCAACAATCAACAGCAGAGTTTTTTTTTTTTTTTTATATTTTGTTTTCTTTTGTTTTTCTTTTGTCGAGAGAGAGAGAGAGAGAGAGAGAGAGAAATATGGTGAAGAGCATAGGGGAGGTGGGAGTGGAGGAGTTGGTGAAGGCAGGGCTGAGCGTTGAGGAGGCGAGTGAGTTGGAGAGGTTCATTAAGGATGCAGCCAATTCCAAAGCCAAAGGCTTCGAGCCAACAGAGTTGTGGCGTGAGGTGGTGGCTCGGAGGCTGCTCAAGCCATCCCACCCACATACTGTGCACCAACTGGTCTATTACTCTGTCTATGCTCACTGGGATTCCTCCACCAGAGGCCCTCCTCTCTACTGGTTTCCTTCTCTGTACTCTCTCTCTCTCTCTCTATATATATATATATATATGTGTGTGTGTGTGTGTGTGTGTGTGTTTACATGTAATATGTTCATGCATACCTTCTCAGTAATCTCTCTGTCTGCTTGATTCTCTCACTATTGTATTGGGAAACGTGACTTGATTAGTGAATGAAACGAGAATAAAGGCCATATAATAGGAAGAGTCTTAATTTCTGTTACGAAATAATGTTCGAAATTAAGAAGAAACAAGAATATTTGTTTGTCACACACACACACACACACATATATACATATATATATATATATATGACTAGAAGTTAAAAACAGAAAAATAAAATGAAAGAAATATTGGGGTGAGCAAAAAGTAATCTGTTTTCTCCAAAAGCTTCAGAAATGGAATTTCTTATCATTTTCGGTCTTTTGTTTATGGCTAGAAATGAGTCAAAGCATACAAACTTGGGGCGTCTTATGGAGAAGCATGGTTCAGAGCTTCTCGGGCCTTTGTACAAGGATCCTATAACAAGTTATAACCTTTTCCATAAGTTCTTTGTTAAGCATCCCGAGGTAAATGTTTAATTCAGCTTTCGATTCGTATTTTATTAATTGATAGTGTTTAACTGGAACAGTTAAATTAATAAATTTTTTCTCTCTTTGACATGGTAATTAGGTTTACTGGTCAATCATTCTGAAAGAGCTTTCGATTTCGTTTCAAGAAGCACCAAAGTGTATCCTAGATAGGACTGACAAATCAAAGCGTAGCGGATCATGGCTTCCAGGTTCGGTTTTGAACATTGCCGAGTGTTCTTTGTTGTCCACCACTCATCCATCGAAAAAGGACGATCATCCGGCTATTGTGTGGAGAGATGGAGGTTCTGATGATTCTGACGTGAATATTATGACACTAAAGGAACTCCGAGAGCAAGTGATGTATGCTATGACTTGCTTTATCTCCACATATTAGATTTCCAAGTTGCTAGTTCTTGTTCATGTCTCATTCCGAGTATGATTTGTAATATGCGTATGTAATCTTTTATTGTCTCCTTTTTATTCATGTTTCTATGACACGATTCACAGGTTGGTGGCCAACGCGCTCGATCTGATGTTCTCAAAGGGTGATGCAATCGCAATCGACATGCCAATGACAGTTAATGCAGTTATCATCTATTTGGCAATCATATTATCAGGTCTTGTTGTGGTTTCCATAGCTGACAGCTTCGCTGCAAAGGAAATTGCAACCCGCCTGCGTGTATCGAAAGCTAAGGCCATCTTTACTCAGGTGAGTTTTTCACTCTTAGAGAGATTGTAATTTTAGAATCATAGGACCAATGGAAAACAGAAATAGATGTATGCAATAGTTTTCTCTTTCCTTTTGTTCTGTTATGAATGGCATTACACACCGACTCACTTTTACAATTCCACACTAGTCTTTGATACGTTTCTTCTTCTTTGTTTGTTTTTTGTTTATAGTTCTTTTTGTCCGGAAATGATTTAATTTTAATTAAATTTTTTTTAATGATTTTGTATTCAGGATTTTATACTAAGAGGAGGTCAAAAGTTTCCTTTATACAGGTAAGATACTATTCATATTTACTTTATAAAAATATATATATATATAGTTTAGTTCTTAGAGTACAATGATTTGTATTTAGGTCTTCATTTGCCGAACTGATCTATGCAAAGGTGCCCACGGCATTTGTTATACTTGTCATTGAGAAATAACTTTGTCAACCAAAGTGAATCACCTCTTTTTCTGCCTTGTAGTCGAGTTGTGAAGGCTGCGCCAGGTAGAATCATTGTCCTCCCGGCGACTGGCAGAAATGTAGGCATTCAGCTAAGGGAACAAGATATGACTTGGGAATATTTTCTTTCCAGTGTCAATAACCATTCAAGGTAATGCATACTCAAGTATCAGTTGTTTAGATACTTGATGAACATATGTCTAGGGAAATTGGATACGTTCTCTACAGTGTTGTCTCACACCGATCCTTTTTTTTTTTTCTTAATCGGCAGATCAAAGTATTACTCTCCATTCTATCAACCTGTAGACTCTGTGATAAATACATTGTTTTCTTCTGGAACCTCAGGTAAAAGAATTGTTTAAACTTGTTGTTGCTCCTAATGGTAATCCAAAATTATTTTTCCCACGGTTTCGATATCTTTTTGTCTTTAATAGGAGAACCAAAAGCAATTCCATGGACACAACTTTCCCCAATCCGGGCTGCAGCCGATGGGTGGTCCTTTCTGAATGTCCAAGTTGGAGATGTTTTCTGCTGGCCCACAAATTTAGGATGGGTGATGGGTCCAATTGTACTTTTCTCTTGTTTCCTGTGTGGTGCAACTCTTGCTCTATATCATGGATCTCCTCTAGGCCGTGGCTTCGGAAAATTTGTTCAGGTGACTGAAAAAAAAAAAATCTTCTCAATCTGTGTACTTGTATCCATTCTATTCTTCGTAGTTTCATCTCATTTCTTTCCTTTGAGATTGGTCAGTGATGCAGTCGAAATATCAGTTTTAGACAAAAATATGCTAAACTAATGAACAAGAAAAGGCGACTTGTCATGATCTCTGATGAGCTTTCGAAAATTCTTGTCATGTTCTTGATGTAAACAGCTGAAGTTATATATTATTCTATGAAACTTGTCCAGGATGCAGGAGTGACTATTTTAGGGACAGTTCCGACCCTTGTTAAAACTTGGAAGAGCACAGAGTGTATGAAAGGCCTGGATTGGACAAAAATAAAGTAACTTTCTTTTTGAAACTTTGGTGAACTTGTTTGGTATACGACCTGCAAGAAAAACATGCTAAAAATTTAAGTGTATTCAGGTTATTCGCTTCCACAGGAGAAGCATCTAATGTCGACGATGACCTTTGGCTATCTTCACAAGCTTATTACAGACCCGTCTTTGAGTGTTGTGGAGGGACAGAGCTTGCATCATCTTATATACAAGGAAATCTACTGCAGCCACAAGCTTTTGGAGCGTTTACCACGGCAGCATTGACTACAGGCTTGGTCATCTTCGATGAAAATGGAAATCCTTATGTAAGATGGTTCCAGAGTCGGTTAATCGATAAATATGGATTATGTATCTTTACATGTTTAATATTTTTTATATTCCTTTTTTGATCAACATGGCAGCCAGATGAGCAACCATGTAGCGGTGAAGTTGGGTTATTTCCTCTCTACTTGGGAGCAACTGATAGGCTGCTTAATGCTGATCATGAGAAGGTTTACTTCAAAGGAATGCCAATGTACGAAGGAATGGTAAGTTTTTTCGTTTTGCAAGAGTAAATTGTCATGGAATTTTGGCTTGCGAGTTTCTGTTAGAGATTTAGAATCCATAATTAGTACTGTTAATTGCTCTATTAGTCATGAAAAGTTAACAGATTCAATGTTTTCATTATTACTGGTTTTTCTTAGATGAATCTTTCTTCGCCTAATTGAGGTCTGTATTGGCAGTGCCTCAGGAGACATGGAGACATCCTTACGAGAACCGTCAGAGGCTTTTTATTTGTACAAGGCAGGGCTGATGACACCATGAACCTTGGTGGCATTAAGGTATAACATTGTCTTTTTTGTTAGTGTCATATTTGGCACCTACTAGGGGAAAAAAAAAATATTATTGTTTTTTATTGTTAATGTGCAGACAAGTTCGATTGAGATCGAACGTGTATGTGACGGGGCTGATGATAGCATCTTGGAGACCGCGGCAGTCAGTGTGGCTCCCATAAATGGGGGTCCAGAACAACTGGTTTTATATGTTGTATTAAAAAGTGGATATAACTCTGCAGAAGCAGAACATTTGAAGATGAAATTCTCAAAAGCGATTCAAAGGAACCTTAATCCTTTATTTAAGGTATGAATCTCTTGATTTTCTTACAACTAATCGGGCATAAATTTGTGTACATTTCTCCTCTTCATTTTCCTTGTTTCTCCAGGTAAGCTTTGTGAAGATTGTATCGGAGTTCCCTCGAACGGCTTCTAATAAGCTACTTCGGCGAGTTTTAAGGGACCAAATGAAGCATGAGCTCTCGGTTCGCAGTAGGATTTAATATAAATAACAATTTTCTTCCAAAGGAGTTCACAAGTCATGACGTTTGTAAATTTAGTCGTTAATTTTGCCATTATCTTTTGCGGTCGTATCAATAATTATAGAAGTTACAATATCTTGCAATTGCACGCATGTGGAACCGTTAATGCTGTCACGTTTACGTTGTCAAGTCTTTCAAAATCTTGAGGAGGATATACTCAAAATTACTAGATTTTTCTTCATCTGCTTTTTGGTGACTTCTGAAATCCACCAAGTGTATGTTTAGCACATAGATTTAAAAACGAAAATTATAAAAGATCTCAAATTGGGCCAAAGATTTTTTGGATTGGTGTTTAAGAGAGTGTGAATTTTGAAAAAAAAAAAAAATTATAAGTTTAAAAAATTTAAATTGAATTGGAGCGTTTTTTTAATGTACTTTTTCAAACCTGAGTGCCGTCAGGGTGTTTTTTTTTTTTTTTTTTTTAACTTCCTTCGCTCAACTTTGTGTTGTTTTCTTCTATTTATGAGTAGGGAGCATGCTACGCTTTTCAGGTTTACACACACACACACACACGCGTGTATAAATTATTTTTCAAAGAAGTTTTTAAAAACTTATCAAAGTTTTGTAAAATTAATAACATGACTGTTTTCTAGAAGATGGTCGATCATTAAGGATAATATTTTTAACCACGAGTACTAATATGGATACTTTATGGGGGCAGGGGCAGGTACAGGAGTTAACTTTAGGGGGTGTTTGATGTGTAAGTTTGAGTTAAGATTTTAAGTTTAAATAGTAAATTATGTTGACTTTTCAGAAAAAACAAAAAACTTTTTGAGAAAAAGACAAAAACTTTTAAGGAAAAAGACAAAAAAAAGTTTGAAACTGTTAGTTTGGGCTTATCAACCAAACAAACCCTTAATCCCAAGTCGGTCGGATGCAGGAGTACGCTCTTATAAATGTTATATATATATATATATATATATATGTATTAAAAATTCAATTTTAATAGGAATGTAAAAGAGAAACATCTTCACAAAGGACAAAAAAAAAAACAGAATACAAAATAAATTATAGTTTGGATTTGGTTTTAATATTTTCATTTTATTTTTAGCCACATTAGTCACTAATCATTATGTTGCTAAATTTTGTAAAAAGGTAGATGATTTTTTATTTTTTAGCTTTTAATGGGTAAATGGATCTGATATGAGCATCACTCGTGCGGATTCTCTATCCCCACCTCAAATTAAGTGGGTATGTCGTTGGGGGGGGGGGGGGGGGGGGGGGGGGGGTGGGGGAGGGGTTGTTAGGGGTAAAAAGGGGATTAAGCATAGGGGGTAAGGGAACTATTCTCACTCCATCCGGTTCCATTATCATCCCTATCAATCAGTGATTAACTGATTGATTATGATTTAATTAGTAATTAACAAATGTTAATATGTATTATTTTTTTATTGAATATAATAAATCACTGATTAATTGACTATTTTTCTACATATGAAAATTTTTTGGCAATTTATTTAAATGAAGGTTTAAAAATTGTTTATTTATCTACTTGTGTTAATTTCTTCTTTTTTTCTTGAAAAAGAAGAGCAAATCTGGAGTTAGAAATTACTCTCAAACTCAATATTATTGCATAGGGATATATATATATACTAGTTTAAAAGCATGTGCGATACACATAATTAGACATATTTAAGAAATTTTATCTAAATAGAAAAAAAAAAAACATATACGTACAAAATAGACACAAGAAACATTTAAAAAAATCAACAAAGTACCTAAAAAAAATAGAAAAAAGAAGCATGAAAAAAGATCAAAAATATAAAAGGACTAAAATTAAAAAATTAAAAAAAAAAATTGGACCAAAAGAAAACAAAAGAGGACTAAAATAAAAAAAATAAAAAAAATACGCCAAAAGAAAAAATAATAATAATAATTAAAAAAAAAAAAGAAAACTGAAGGACTAAAAAAAAAAAAGGTTTTTCGTACAATAGCCCTTTTTCAACTTTTTATGTGCTACTCGCATGTTGGACATGTTTGAGAAAATTTTTATACATAGGGAAAAACTAAAATAATAAGTTAAAAAAAGTATACCCACAAAATAAAATAAAATAAAATAAAATAAAAAAGAATAACAAAGGACCTAAAAAGAAAAAAAAAAAAAAAAGAGAGACATAAAAAAAAAGATAAAAAGACTAAAGTGAAAAAAAAATAAAAAATTAATCAATACAAAAAAGGGACTAAATTATATTAAAAAACGCTTCAAAGTAATTTTTTTTTTCTTTCTATATATAGTTATAGATATAGAAGGATAGTCAAACAAAACAAATTAATAGCAAAAGTGTAAAAGAAAAAAATTCAAAAAATAATAATTTTTTTTTACAAAACCAAAAAGATAAAATGATTAAAATGAATGAAAAAAAAAAAACCAATATAAAAAAGAGACTAAATGAAAAATGAATAAATTTTAGGGTGAAAAAGAAAAAAAAGAAATTAAGGACTAAAAAAGAAAAACTGATTTCAAAGGGACCAAAATGAAAAACTAAATAATTTGAAGGTGAAAACAAAAACAAAACAAAAAAAAAAAGAAACTATTTTCGTCGAAAAACGAATCGTTTCGGACAAAAACAGAACTTCAATTTCACATTTCTACATAGTTAATAGATAATAGATCTATGGACGTGAGAACCTTGAACTCTCTTGAGTCACCCCGTTTGCTTAATTATTTTTCTTGAATTTAGGTGAGCTTTGACAGCTTTGATTTTTTACCACTTCATCATGAAAGTGACCAAATGACACTAGCCCCACAAGACTAAAAAGGGCAAGAAAAGAACACAAAGAAAAGTCAAGTCAGAGAGAGAGAAAGAGAGGGAAGAGTAAAAAAGCGGGATGATGCTGTGAAAGACAAATCATGGATGCGTCCAAAATCATGCACTCTTTTTTATTTATTATTATATCTATAATTAGGTATTCTTTAAAGAATTAGAAGTAGTAATTATGTCTTAGTTTCCTTCATTTGATGTTTCCTTGTCTATGACTGCTATTTGGTAATTTTCTCTTTTCTTCGTGCAAAAATTATGCCTATTGGAGACAACTTAGTTGTCATGTTTCTGTTCCAAGTTGTTCTAAGTAGATCCATTACAATATTTTAAAAGCAAAAGTAGTCCGTCAATTTTAGCAAGAATAAGATTATAAATTGTTGCAGCCACATAATATAGTGAGTTTTTGTCTTTTTCTCTATAATATATATATATATATATATATATATTTTTTTTCAACAGTAGTCACTTTCTGTTTTTTCAAAAGCAAGTTGATCCAAGATAGCAACTTGACTTGGAGACCACAAATAGTAAGAGAGAGACATATGCAAGTAAATAAGAAGATATACCCAGCAGCCAATGATACCACACACATAAATTTTACCAATTTCTTTAAGAGAGAGAGAGGGAGAGAGAGATAATAATTAGTTTCACGAAGCAGCGTGCTCAATAAGAGATGTTTAGAATGTTGTGGTGGAAGTAAAAGGGTACTTAATCTGCGGTTGAGTCATGTCGCCTCGCATGTAGCTCATTGATCTCAGAGAACACAACCCCAGATGTGTCTCCCCAGCTACAATGACGTCTAGACTTTGTACCATCTCCACTCATTTCAGTAAGTGCTTCCCCACCAATATTGATATTTCCCTCCAAGTTCTGCTGCAACTGCATCGAGCACGACTGACTTCATCGACGGCCGTTCCACTCCTTTATCGAGCATGCAACTCCCTGCGATCTCACCGAACTTCTTCAAACGCAATCTTCCCCATGAGATATGGATCCACGATCCGATCAAGTGTCCGTCACGATAGCAACTCCGCACCGACTCAGCTGGGCTCATTAGCATCGTCTCCACCATTGGCATCACCGGTGGCCTACCATATAGAATTTTTATTACACTACAACGCCAAATGAATAAACATCCGACTTCTCAGTTAGCTGTAGAAGTCTGTAGTACTCCGGGTCCAAATACCCGATACTGCCCTTGACCATTGTGCTGACATGGTTATTTGCTTCGTTAGGAGGTCACACTTTTGACAACCCGAAATCTGATACCTGGCCACCCATTTCTCGTCTAACAAGATATTCGTCGTCTTTACATCACGATGAATGATGGTTTATTTGACTCCCGCATGAAGGTAGTGCAATCCATTAGCGGCTCCAATGCAAATTTGGAATCGTAGTTTCACGAGATGAGTGGATTTTCGGTGTTGCATATATGATTGGAGAGAGTCCCAAGTGCCAGGTGTCCTCGAATGGCAGATGCCATGTGTCCCTGATAAGCTCCCGTGACAAGATTTGTCATTGCATTTGCAGCCTCTGACCTCTAAGCCTCCAGAGAAATCCTACAAGTCAGGCGGGGTTTTGACCCTAACCAGGTATCCTTCAATGACAGATGACATGTGTCCGTAGTGAGCTCACGTGACAAGACTTATCGTTGCATTTACAGCTATACAGTTTAACTTAAATTAATTATACTTTTTCATCTCAGTTTTTATCTTTTTTTTTAAAAAATCAATAAAATTATAACTAATTTTTAAAAAGTCAACAACTCAAATTTAAAAATTTCAACACAAACCGTTTCATCAAACGGATCCTTAAACCTCTATCCTCTATCACTGTAAAGCCTTTTACCACTTTCTCCACGAAGTTCACAAAAACTAAAGGGCAAGAAAAGTCAAGTCGTTTTGCATTGTCCATCCTTGATGACAATGACTGGCAAAATTTGAATGCTATATGAACACGATGACAAAATATGTGATTTTAACTAATTAAAAGTAGGGAAAAAAAATTTAAAAAAAATAAAAGAGAAAGAGAAAGGTGATGTGTGATGCGTTAAACATCATGCACTCTCTTCAGGGGGTGTTTTGAGGGTTGGGTGATCAAGAGAATATCTTCAAAATATATTTTCAAATGTTTTTTTTCCTTAAATTTAATTTTGGTTATTTATATTTTTAAATATCTATAATAAATTAAAATTTAAAAGTTTATAATTTTGTTTTTTAAAATAAGATGTTTTTTTAAATTTAAATAGAATTTTAAGATGACCGAAATAAAATTCATATTATTATATTTTTTCCGCTCAAATTTAAAATCACTTTTCATTTCAAATAGTTTGTTGTCGTCCAATGTATATTTTTAAAACTCAATTTATCTCTAACTTTTAAAATAATATCTCCAAATGTCTCCCAAATAACCCTATTTATCTGTAATTAGGCATTCTTTAAATAATTAGAACTTGTAAACTATGCCTCTTTCCTTTCATGAAGTTTCCTTGACTATGACTTCTATTGGTAATTTGCTCTTTTCTTCATGCTAAAATGCCTATACGAGTCAACTTAGTTGGTCTCCATGTTTTGTTCACGTCTTTCAATTTATATCTAGCCAAAAATAAAGAGGGAGAAAAGGCCTTCCAAATTTATTATTTAATTAGGATTTGTTTGATAAATGAGTTTGAGTTGAAAATTTTAAATTTTAATAATAATTTTGTTGATTTTTTTAGAAAAGATAAAAACTTTTTTAAAAAAACAAAAATTTTTTTATAAAAAAAAAGATTAAAAAAAATATAATTAACTTAAGTTAAACTTACCGTCGAAAGAGGTCCTTATTTATATTTGGCTCAACGTGACATACTAAAAGTTCATTTTTATCGTGATCTGCTCATGACACGTAATTGTTAGGCCTTTTATTTGAATTCTCTGCACGCAATACTTTCTGACTGCTTATAATTTCGAAAAGACTTGCACAAATATTGTAATATATTATTACAACTACTATTTTCGAGAAAAGCATCCTGTAAAGTTATATAATGAGTTAAAAATAATTAGTGAGTAGTCTAGCTACAGCATCATGAAGAAGTACGCCTGCAGCAATATGGCGGTCCCAAAACCTTGAAAGTCTGCTTGTTTTTAATCTAAGCTTCATCTTGCTCCGTGCGGTACAGCCACATCCTTACAAACGCAGGACGTCCAAAACCATTGATTGCGGCTCCTTCGGGAAACAACACTGCGCTCGACGACGGCCGGAGCTGGATTGGAGACATCAACTCGACATGTTTTCCGTTACGGTTGGGCCGAAATAAGGATTAGATCGTGGTCAGAATCAATCGAGCCACTGTCATATACCAATCTTTTACCTTACAGATCAGCACGCCTCTCTCACAATCCGAACTCACCTACATGATACAGCTACAAACACCCGGTCCAAAGTTCGTAGGTTGCACTTCTCTGCTTCTATACATACCAGTATGTTGACCTCGCCAACACCTTTCTCCCTGAAAAGCGGGTCAATACACCCCTTCTCAACAAATTCACTATTCTCACACTATGAGAGAAGAACGGAGTATGAAGAATTCACACCTGGAATTACGGGTTGAGACCCTCATTCTCCCTCTATTTAAGAGGGAGACCCCCCTTCAGAGAGGGACGGTCTTTTTCTAATTTTACATGCCTTACTCTGCCAAAATATACCCGAAAATTACATTGTATCTGAAAACAATCATACATAGGGTAAAGAACATCTCACTCACAGAGGACGTAGCATACAGTTTGGCGAACCTCTCTACATCTTGGTGTTGTTGATTCTTTTTTCATTTTTATAATCTGATTGTTTGCATATCAAATTCCTTTATGAATTTCATTACGATTTCCAATGGCCCAATTAACTATATTTTATTTATGTTACTAACTTTCGTTAAATTTTGACGGTAGATTCCGACATCTACAACGTTCGTTCTGGTTCTTTGTTTCCGGGGGACATTTGCTTTCATCAATGCAATTGAAGTCATCTTCCATGCCCACAGATCTCTATCACCCAGAGTACTCTGTAGAGCGTGGCCTTAGATTTGTGGGACCGACAATCCCTATACTATTTCGGACATGATAGTTCCCTTGCGTAATGTATCAAATTTAATACTGGTGGATTCGATATCTCTTTCGAATCGTGACACGATATCTTTGGAAGTGGGACGAGGAGACCTACTAGTTGGAAAACTCATATACGGGCTCTTTTGTTGGTTTCAGAAACCGAAATTGGCGAAAAAATTAGCGAAAGGGGAACAATTGTAAACAACACAAAATTTCTCAAAGTATTATTTTATAACTATATTAATTTTAATATAAAAAGAATAAATGATGAGACTTGTATCGTTGTCCAATTAAGTCGATTTTATCAAATAACTTTCGAATCCACGAACTCCTATTGTAATACCACATTCTACCACACTTTATCTTTGTCACTTAATTGAATGAACGAGTGAGCATTCCTATGAATAATTGATTCACTATCTTTTTGATATCTTTGTCAGCTCAACAGTGTGAAAAACAAAGCGGAAAAGAACCACCTGTCTCGGGATTCAAACTAAGCTTTTGGTTGACTCCAATGGGAATCAAATTTTTTATCTCAATTTTATTTTTTGAAAAGTCAATAAAAAGTAAATAGTTTTTAAAAAGTTAACCAACCAAGATATAAAAAATTCATTTCCAATTAACAAAACCAGAGGCTAATAATCTACCAACCTAAAATCTGAACCAAAGTTCTCATTCTTTTACCTTGATATATAGAGTAAGGAAAATTACCCAAATCTCCATATTAAATTTTAAATATTCCCAACTATCAAACTTAAGATCAACAAAAAATTAAAACTTGTTATATTATTCAAAATGTAAAAATATATATATATATATACATAAACATGGACGTAAGGTTTTGACAAAACCTTCACGCCTCTTTTCTTAAAAAAAAAAAAATTTAAATTAAATACATATAAATATATATAAATATATCACATAGATAAATTTATATATTAGATATAAAATCCGGAAAGAAGGAAAACGGTTTCCTTCTTTTCTCTCCTATATACATATCAATATATATAGATATATATTTAATATATTTAATTAAAATCTAATTTAAATATAAATATTCATAATCTTATAAATAGAAAACTAGTAGATATCAATTTGCACACTGATGGGTTCCACCCACTAGCAGGAGGTGCGCATACAGTGGTCGGTCTCACTACTGTGATCTAATTTAATATTTAAATAACATTCATTATTTAAATAATACAATTTAATTCATAATTAATAGTTTGGGGTAACAAATAAATATTTGTGACAATAAAATATAAAAGTAGGATACTATCTTTTTTGTTTTATATCACACATTTAGTGAGCCTAAAATACAATCTATCAAATACACTTGTTCAATTACCAACGAAGACAGTGTAGGGAACTATTGACCTATAATTTCAAGCTCCAATAAGTTTGATAACTAATCAAACTCTTTTACTAATTTATCAACTTTATTAATCTCAGAGTTACTCTACTAAAAACCTGAAACTGCACTCTTGAAATTATAGATATAAACCTTGGAACTGTACAAATGTGTCACTGCCGTCTGTACAAAGAGCATCGTTTTTTTTTTTCAAATTGTTCGTACAATTACTCTCTGCTTCTATTTGTTCGCTTCCGCACGTCTTGATTGTTTTTTGGTTTGATTTCGCATTGCAATATTGTTCTTTTTTGTTTGACGATTATTTGCCACCTCCTTCATCAAAATTTGGTAATCAACAGTAGACATAACAAACCACCTCAACCAAATCTTGCAATAGCAGCACCGTCATTAGATCCATTTATATTCGAGCAGTTTCAAAAATTTCCTTGCCACATAGTCGTAAGCTAAATCTGCTTCTCTCATATAGATTTGTCATCCTCTAGTCATTCAAGGTATATCTTCCTCTTTATAGGTCTTAGATTTTGGAACTTTCATCATATGTCCCTTATTCTATCATCTTTTGTTTTTGTTTTTTTGTTTTTTTTTTTTCTCGTAGTTCATCTGTGTCAGTTATGACTATCGATGGTACTCATAGGCTATTAGTAGGTATTGGTTCGATTGTCAACACTTTATATGTCTCTTTCTAATGTTTATCGCATTCCAAATCTTACTTTAGATCTTGTCTCTGTTAGTTAATTTTGTGAGTCCAGATACTAAGTCTCTTTTTCTTCTTCTACTTGTTATGTGCAGGCAATCTCAGAAGCTGATTGGGAGAGGCCATAGGCAAGGTGCACTATATGTTTTAGATGAGCTCAAAATACCAGAAGTTGCAGCTTCTAGTGTAGACTTGTCATCTTTTCGTCAGAGTCATTTGTCTTCTTATTTTATCAATGGCATTCTTATCTTGGTCATGTTTTCAGCATCTCGTTTACAATTTTTAGCTTCTACAGGAGCATTAGGCAATTTAAAAACTCATGATATTCTGGTTGTAGTGCT
The DNA here is from genome assembly GCA_009761775.1 of Ficus carica. Taxonomy (NCBI): domain Eukaryota; kingdom Viridiplantae; phylum Streptophyta; class Magnoliopsida; order Rosales; family Moraceae; genus Ficus; species Ficus carica. The sequence continues at coordinate 24,868,662 of CM019748.1, read as the reverse complement.
GCAAGCTGGCAAAATTTTCTACTTTACCATTTCGTAAAAGTTTTTTTTTTTTTCTCTCTTGCACCATTTAATCTCGTTCATTTTGATGTGTGGGGACCTTCTCCTGTTCTCACAAAGAGGGGGTTGTGATATTATATTTCATTTATTGATGACTGCACTTGATATTATAGGGTTTATCTTATAAAGTGTCATTCTGATTTTCTTACTATTTTCAATACTTTCCGAGCTCTTGTAAAAACTCAACATTTGGCTGTCATAAAGTGTTTTTGTTGTGATTTAGGAGAGAATATACTTCTAATGATTTTTCTAAACTTACTTGCTTCGATTGAATAGTTCACTAAACTTGCTTCGATTGAATATTATATTTCATTATTGATGACTGCACTTGATATTATAGGGTTTATCTTATAAAATGTCATTCTGATTTTCTTACTATTTTTCATCATACTTCCGAGCTCTTGTAAAAACTCAACATTCGGCTGTCATAAAGTGTTTTTGTTGTGATTTAGGAAGAGAATATACTTCTAATGATTTTTCTAATTTACTTGCTTCGATTGAATAGTTCACTAAACTTGCTTCGATTGAATATTATATTTCATTTATTGATGACTGCACTTGATATTATAGGGTTTATCTATTAAAGTGTCATCTGATTTTCTTACTATTTTCAATACTTTCCGAGCTCTTGTAAAAACTCAACATTCGGCTGTCATAAAGTGTTTTTGTTGTGATTTAGGAAGAGAATATACTTCTAATGATTTTTCTAATTTACTTGCTTCGATTGAATAGTTACTAAACTTCTTGTACAGATACTCCAAAAAAAATGGTGTTATCGAAAGGAAACATAGCATTTTATGAAACTGTCATTCTTTTTGTTGTTTGCTAGCGTTCCTAGTGAATTTTGGGAAAACAATTCTTACTACTGCTTATTTGATTGATAGGATTCCAACCTCCCATAATTCAATCTATCACCATTTGAAAAGTTGTACGGATATACTCCTGATATTATTCCTTACGTGTTTTGGTTTCCACTTGTTTTGTCATTTGTCCTCATGTCGAGTGTAGTAAATTATCATCGTGGTCTGTTATGTGTGTCTTTTTAGGTTACGGTGTAGGTCAAAAAGAATATAATATTTTTATTCAATTAGTCAAAAATTATATATATCTGTCATGTTGTGTTTTTTTGAACATATCTCATTCTTTTCTATTCTTGCTAGTTTTCATATTATGACCAAGTCTGATCTCATACATATTGATCATTTCACTCTTGACAATAACACAGTCCCACAAACTGTTTTACAAGTTCTTTCTCCAGTTTCAGATAATGTTTCTTATAAAGTTCCTACTAATAGCTCAGCAGATTCTAGTATTATGGTTCCTGATACTACATTGCTCTTTCTCCTCCTATAGCTGCCCAATCACCTCCTGAGACTGCAGCTTCTCCTCCTCTCTTCGTCACTCACATGATATCGTAAGTCTACTAAGCTATCAGATTTTGCTTACTCTTGTTATTCTAGCTCTTTCACTTCTTTTTTAGCTTTTTTTATCGTCTTTCTTAGCCATTGTCCTATAGAGAGGTTTTTGTGATCCACTTTGGACGAGGTGCTATGGTTGAGGAATTTATTGTTTTGCATCAGACACATACATGGGACATGGTACGTTTACCACTAGGTAAATACAATTAGTTCTCGTGGTTTAAAATCAAAACCAAGTCTGATGGTTCTATTAAAAGACACAAAACTCGATTGTTGCTAAAGATTACTCTCAGAGTATGGTATGGATTATGAGGAGACTTTCATCCTAGTTGTAAAAATGACTACTGTTCGCACTCTCATTGCAGTTGCCTCTATTCGTCAATGGCATATATGGATGTTAAAAATGCCTTTTCTAAATGGTGATCTTCATGAAGATGTTTATATAGTACTTCTTCCTAGTGTTTCTCATCAACTTGATGAGTCTGCTGGCTAAAAAAGCTCTTTATGGTCTCAAACAGGCACCCCGAGCTTGGTTTCAGAAGTTCTCTAAGATAACTACTTCGCTTAACTTTCGCTCTAGTCATGATTAGCTTTGTTTGTCAAATGTACTCGTGCAGGTCATTCTACTATTTTTATATGTTGTGATATGATATTACTAGTGATAATGTTAACAGGATTGCAACACTAAAGATTGAGTTAGCTCATTGTTTTTATGAAAAATCTGGGCTCACTATTTTATTTTCTGGACATTGAGGTCACATGTTCTCCGAAAGGTCATCTTCTTCCCCAATCAAAGTATATAGCTAATATATTAAGCATGCGTGTCTTACTAATAATAAGATTGTTGATACACCTCTTAAGACTAATGCTCGGTACTCTCCTTCTATGGTCTCCTTTGTCAGATCCTAGTTTTTACCGCATTATTATCAATAGCTTGGTTTATCTAATATTAGATATTGCACATACAGTTCATATAGTTAGCCAGTTTGTCACTACACCTACTACAGTTCATGGGGTTGCAGTTTTTTACATTTTAAGGTTCTCGAGACACTCAGTTTCAGAGTCTTTTACTTCATCTACTTCATCCTTAGATTACATGCTTACTCTGATGCTGATTGGACTAGTAATCGACAGGTCGTAAGTCCCCACTGCTTTTTATATCTTTTTGGGCAACTCTCTTATTTCTTAGAACAGTAAAAAGTAAGACGTTATTTCTCGATCCTCCACCAAAGCAAATATCCTATCATGGCTTCTACTACTTGTGAGATAGTTTGGTTACATCGGTTGCTTGCAGATATGGTATTTTTCTTCATCGACCTATTCCCTTATATTGTGATAGTCAAAATGCTATTCAAATTGCATGCAATTCACTGTTCCATGAGCGGACCAAACATATTGAGATTTATTGTCATGTCATTCGACGTCATTATTAACTTGGCACCATCGCATTGCCTTTTATTTCTTCTTCCATATAGATTATTGACATGTTTACCAAGGCGCTTTCTGTTTTGCGTTTTCATTTCTTATTTGACAAACTCTCAATGCTACTAGCAACAACATCATGAGTTTGAGGGGGAATGTTATATATAGTTTTACATTTACTTAGTATTTGTTTCATATTATTATTAGGTTTTCTTATTTTCAATAATTAATGGTAGATTAGTTTTTTTTATATTTTTCAAGTTCGCCTATTTAAACCTCTCTTGATCTATTATTTTGATTTATTGATTGGAATAAGAAACCCTAACTTTATCTTGTATAAATTGTTCTTGATTTTATATAGTAATCACCTTACTGTAGATGAGCTTGAAGCAATCTCCACATGGACGGCGAGTCTTGCCTCGATTAAAAATAGGAACAATCTTATCAATGAGGGTGATTTCAAGAGCATCATGGAGGCTTTTATGTGTTGCAGTTGAAGATGAGTGTTTGTACTTCTGGAATTTGTTGCCTTCTTATTTAAGTATTCTCAACTTCAAAAACTTTTGTTAAGCCTTAGTTTTTGTTAGGCCTAGAAGATATAGCAAGTGTGCTCACTCTGTTTATCATGTAATATCACGTGTGATTGGCAACTAGCAAGATGTCCCCAAAAAGGAGGGAGAAAAAAAAAAAAAAAAAAAAACCACATGTTATAGATTATTGCGCCTGCTATAGTAACTTTAGTTTTTGACAAAAATTTCTCTCACATTTTTCTAGATTTTCGTATTCTACTTGTTGAAAATAATTTTTTGGTGCCGAAATTTTTGAATTTCAAGGTCCTATAACTTATTTGGCTGTAATAAATACTTTGTCAAAATTTCGTAAAAAATTTTAAAAGTACATAATAATATGGATTTCCGGCGAGGAGTAGTAGTAGTAGTGTATTTTTTTACATAAATCTGGGAAATATCAGAAAAATATAGGAGAAACATAGAAAAAATATCAAAAACTTTTAAAAGAAGTTTTGAAATCAGCAATATATTTTTCATTTTATCAATGTTTTATTAGTCAAATAAGAGAAGTTTTATTTTATTTTATTTTATTTTATTTTCTTGAGGAAAAATAAGAGATATTTATCACCTAGTGTATTTGTTCATTGTGTACCTTAGCATATCATGATTTTAGTAATGCCTGAAACATGTTAAATTCCCAACCATACCACCAATTTGTAGGGTTTTCTTTGGGCATTGAGATGTCAATCAATATGTATAAAGGTTTAGAGTTAAACTTGCTTACATATATATATATATATATATATATTAATAAATGTTTATTTATATATTTTTTCAATGTATAACATTCCTAAAATATGATTCAAATTCTCTGTTCAATTTTTGGTATCCAAATGGTGTATAATCAATAATATATGTTATGTCATTTTAAAATGTGGGCGTCTATTGACACCCTCTAATTAGCTGACAATTCGAGTCACGACACGACAACACGACACGAACTCGACATGAAAGAAATGCAATTAGGGTTAGAAAAAAGGGTGCGGGTAGGTTTTAGGTCAAATCCGTATGACACGATAGAAAAAATGGATTAGGTTCAATTCGATGGACACAAAATCAACCAACAATAACCTGTTCAAAATTTTTGTACAATCAGGTTGATTTGGTGGTGGTCTTTTGGATGAACTAATTATGAGTTTATATATTTTTGTGTTTTGCATTGATCATTTGTGATGAATTAATTATGGATTTATATGATTTTGTGCTTTATATTGATATTATATGATGCTATATTGCTTAATTTGCTTACTATGAATTTTAATTGTGTGTTAAAATATTATTATTTTTTTTTCCTTATTTATGGCGGATTGGCGGGTGCTGGTCAACAGGTTGTTTGTGTTAATCAACCCAAAATAGTGTGTTGATGGGTTGTTTGGGTCAACTCGTCAACCCAATGGGTCGTGTTAGTGTTAAGGTTTTTTTCTACTCGACAGGTCATGAGTCGGGTCCAAATTAGAGTTTCGATGATTCGTGTTAGCTTCAATTCGACATGAATTGTCAGCCCTATCCCTAATCTAGTTTCAGACCAATTTTTTAAATTACCCAATAATTTATTTTTTAAGTGTCAATTATTACTTGTTACACTCATTTTATTCCAAAAAATCTTTATATTAAATTTAATATTATATAGTTTTTCTCCACCCACTAACTGATAAATAGCCCCCTTTTTTTTTTTTTTTAAAAAAAAACAAATCTGCTTTTTTTTTTTAATCATTTCGTTGCTTTTTTTTTTTTTTTTTGTCGGCTTCTTCTTCTTCTTCCTCCCCACCCCTTTTCTCCGAATCCAACTATTCTTCGTTTTTTCATAGTTTATTTATCCTTTTCATAAAGTAATTCTACATATATTATATACATACATACATATATATATATAATACTGGAATTCATAATTTTTATTTTAGTTATTGTTGATAGTAGTTGCTCATTACATAGAGGATAAAAACCCAAATAAAGTTTTTTTTTAATTATATCTTCAAAAATAAATCAAGAAGTTTTTCTCCTTTTTTAGAAAAAATAAATAAAAATTTTAATTTTTTTTTTAAAATTACATCATAAAAAATATACATCTAAAGCTACATATTTTACTAGACTCACTAAATCGTATTTAAAATAAAGTGTGGATATTAGCACAAAAAAGTAAAACATGTATATCTTTTTTTTAAAAAAAAAGAATGAATTTCTTTAATTAAAAAAAAGACAAAAAAAAAAAAAAAAAAAAAAAGAGGACAAGTTGATGAAGAAAAGAAACGAAATTGATAAGAAAAGGAATGTTTAGAAAAATAGAGGATTATTAATTACTCAGTGGGCGTAAATTAAAAGTTAGTACTTAATTATAGGAATTTTTTTTTTTTTTTGAAATAATCAAAGGAGGTGTGAGAAGTAAATAGATGACATTTAATATTTAATTAAATAATAGTTCAAAAAAATGGTTGAAAAAAATAACAAAGGTGTGTACACTCCCTTAAAATAATTTATAACTAATTTTTAAATTTTAAATCTAAATTTTTTCAATGATGTGTCAAATATTATTAGTTAGATACCATTTGAAACATCAAATTGAACAAAAGATGTCAATTTCCTGAAATATAATAAAAGGACTATTTAATTTTAAAATAAATATCTATACTTTTCATAAATTTTTTTAATTGAAATTTCCACTTATATCAATTTTTGTTTAATTGCTATAAATGTAAAGTATTAATATTTTTACCAATTTCGATATTTTTTTAAATGTGTATTTCAAATTTAAAAGATGCATTTCAGTTTCATCACTTGGACATTTTTTTGGAAAAAATAATAATAATATATTAATATTAATATTAATAATAAAAGACAAAATTTGGACCCAAATCTAAATTTGACCCCAACCCACCTAATGACAACTTAAATTGAGAATGTTGGATTAATCAAATTGTATTACATTAGATCAAAAGGTGATTTGTTAGATTGTACTTAAAAATAATATTTTGAATTATTGTCTTTTTATTGTATATTTATCTTAGTTAGATAAAGATAAAGTATTAAAACTACAGACTAAAAATATAATATTTATTTTAAGATTCGGGTTTTATAATTTTCTCTAAATTTTGAATTGTATGAGTTTGAGTAGATTAATTCGGTATGGGTTGTGATTTTTAAACAAATTAGAAGAAATAACATTGTTATTGAAATAATTAAAATACATAATAATATCTTAAAATATTTAAAACAAATAATAAATCTATAATAATAAATAAATATAAAATTATTATTTGACATTATTTGTTATAATAATTTAAAATCTATTATTAATTTGTTTAGGTTAAAGTTTTTATTATTTATTTTGGTTAACATATGGTTAGGCTAATCACGTGCTAGGGATGGAGCTGCACGTGACATAACTGGCCCTTTCCGCTGACTGCAATTCAGGAATTTTGATTTTGATTGGATAGAAGAAGAAGAAGAAGAAGAAGAAAAGCAGCTGCAACTTCCATTTCTTTTTTCTCATTATTAGTTTCTTCTTCAACTGGTTTTCTTTTTTTTTATCAGATCCGTCCAGACAAAATTGTAAAATCATCAAGGTCGAAGAGGCGATTGATATATTTGTATATGTATCTTTGAAAAAAGCATCCAGAATCTCTTAGATCTGGTTCGTGAAAGTCGAGTGAAACCTCCTCCGCCGTCTGATCTTCTTTTTTTCCACTGGATCCGTGATGCCGGGGTGGCTGCTTCCGCCGTCTACTTCCTCAACCTCCGAGGCGATGTTCTCATCAATCGTCTCTATCGCGACGATGTCGGGTAACCGATCCTCTCTCCTCGCGATTCATATACATATAGACATATACATATATAATTGGTAGTTGCTTGTTTGTTTGTTAGGTTTCCATGTTGATAGGGCTAATACATTCTGATTTCTTATATCCTCTCCTGAAAAATTAACAATATGGTAGTTTAATTAAGGCCAAAAGACATTACCAAAATGGTTTTCTTGCTTTTCAGAATCCATTTTTATGAATTAGTGTTAGAATGTGAAGAATGAGGGACTTCAAGCCATTCTGCATATGGCTTTGACTTCGATTTTTCGATCATCATGTGGGTAAATTCATGTTGTAAAACTTTTTTGCAGGGGAAATATGGTGGATGCATTTCGGACACATATAATGCAAACGAAAGAACTTGGGACTTGCCCTGTTCGGCAAATCGGCGGATGCTCTTTTTTTTACATGAGAGTAAGCAATGTCTACATCGTCATTGTTGTCAGCAGCAATGCCAATGTCGCTTGTGCGTTCAAGTTTGTCGTTGAGGTTTGGAAAAATTCTTTCTTTCATGCTTCATTCGTGGAAACAAATTATTATTTATTTCCCGCCCAATGACTGATTTTACACTTTTTTTTTTCTCTTACCATAGGCTGTTGCATTGTTCAAATCTTATTTTGGTGGGGCTTTCGATGAAGATGCAATCCGCAATAATTTTGTTCTTATTTACGAGCTATTAGATGGTATGTAGATTGAAAAAAATTGGACCCTAAGTCTTTCCAAGCATGAATATGTTTTAATTCTGTTGATATTGTTTCAAATTTTAAATGTCCCTCCAATATAAGATGGGTAAAAGACTAAAATCCAAAGAAACTTTGAGTTATTTACACGCACAACGAGAAAGAGTTATTTACAGAAGATGATGTTCTTAAAAAAGTGAGCTTATCTTTGGAGCACCGTGTTGCAAACTTAGAGATTTTTAACCCTCTACGATCATCCACCCTTATTCTTATCTATTTTTGTACTTTTCTTGGATTGGAATATAACAAACATTTATGGTATGCTCTATGTGGACAAATTACTCCATTGTGGGGTGCTTTGCATCGCGTGGCATGATAACTTTTTTTTGCATTGGAATATCATAAACATTAGTATTTTTGTTGCCTTGTTATGTTTGCATGCGTTCTGATCTTTTGGATTGTCCACACATGGTAAAACAAAAGATTTGTAAAACAATAAGTTAACTAGCCGCATGGTTCTTTAGCAAAAGATTTGTTGCATGGTTAATCGTCAGATAAAATATTAAGTTGACAAAGGTAATTAAACACTGTACTTTCTTATATAAGAAGAAACACGTTTAGCATTTTTCATGTATACATTTTGTATTGTATGAGACTACAATCATGCAGTTGGGTTGAAATGTACTGTTTATTGCAGAAATTATGGATTTTGGTTATCCACAAAATCTTTCTCCAGAGATTTTGAAGCGTGTATATCACTCAGGAAGGGGTTCGATCCCCATTCTCCTCTAAGGTCAGAACATATACTTTTATCCGTATTGCTATTTATGTGTTTTTTCATCGTTTTGTATTCGGGCTGCCTTCTAGGGAAGATTCTTGTGAAATATGGTGTGTGATTGTTTAGTATATATTGTATCAGTATTCTGATCATTTTCTTTGTCATTTCTTATAAATTATTAAAAAATAGCCCATAGATAAGACTGTCCCTAATGCAACTCTACAAGTTACGGGCGCAGTTGGTTGGAGGAGAGAGGGTCTTGTTTATAAGAAGAATGAGGTGATTTTGAATTTTCTGACCTATCTTCTTCTTCTTCTTCTTCTGCTGCTGCTGCAGAAATTTGTCAAGAATTTGACACAACTCTTTTACAGGTCTTTTTGGATATTGTGGAAAGTGTTAATCTTCTTATGTCTTCGAAAGGTGGGTAAGAAATTTTGAAATTGTCTAGTATTGAGAATGTCCATTTTTTGATTTATTAGCAATTTGGTATTATAGGTAGTGTTCTCCGTTGTGATGTAACTGGGAAGATCCTTATGAAGTGCTTTCTCTCTGGGATGCCTGATTTGAAGTTGGGTTTAAATGACAAGATCGGCCTCGAGAAAGAGTCGCAACTTAAATCGCGTCCTACCAAAAGGTAACTAATTATGCATACAAGTCTTATACATTAAAAGTTTGTCTATTCTTCTACGTGCTTTTATCATCACACACTTTTTTAGGTTGTTCTTTAGTTATCATTTTGTTTTTCTTTCTAAAATGGTCTTGACCGATAACTTTTTGGTTGTAAAGTCAAACTATAAACTCCTCGTCATTATAGAGTGTTATAACATGAGATGGCATAAGATTTTACTTGATGTAAGAAGCAATTGTTCTTATGCTTGGAGGCATCCTTGTGTTGGAACCCAAATTTCTCAAGAAAATTAGATAATTTCTTAATTGATTAGTGAAAACCTAGGTGAATAGAACAATTGTAGGAGCAGCCTTCTATCCCAACCCATAAATGAGTTGATTTCCCTCTACAATCCTTCACACCTTCATTTCCCTGTTATTCCATCTTTTGTACCCTATACAACTGGCTAACAGAAACAAAGACACCTACTATCAGTCATCAGAACAGAACAGAGTAACCGGATGGTCTTTCAAATAAACCCGGATGTCTGGGAATGCCTTTTTTTTTTTTTTTTTTCTTTTTGGGAGAACCCGGATGCCTGGATTGTAAGAAGTGAAGGGCATTTCTTGAAAATTGGTTTTCGGAGCATGAACAAGTGATGTTTGCAAGGGACTTCATGGAATGAGAGGCACTTGATTGGTTTCAATGGGAGGAGGGGAGGCGGCCATTTGTGTTATGGAGTGATATTAAAACGCAAAAATGAAAGGGAGTGGAGTCCTTCTGTTGCAATTTCTTGATTTACACCTTAAAGGTAAGGTGATCCTTTTTGGTAGGAGGTAATTATAGGCTTATATTATGGTTAGTTGAAAGAATTAGTAATATACTGTTAGTCATTATTGTTAATAGTTAGTTAGAGATTGTTGGATGTATATCAGTAATATAAATAAAGAGATTAGGATAACGAGTCCCCATTTGCCTCTCTCCTTCCTGGTGTGTAGTGTTGAGAATATGGAGAATCGCTGGATCATTTGTTGCTTCATCATAAAGTGGCTAGAATGAATGGAGACATTGTTACCTGAAGCAGGTTTTCTTTGGGCCTTCTCTCCACAATGCAAAATGCTGATGGTGGAGGATGTGGTGGGATTTGGATTAAATAAAATGGCAAAAGCTGTGGAAAAGTATGCTTCTTTCATTACTTTGAAATATCTGGATGGAGAGGAACTCCGGAATGTTTGAGGATAAGGAGATGGAAACGATAGACATTTTTGAAAAGGTTAAATTTATGGCCTCCTTATGGGCTTCAACAGATAAGGCAGTCAAGGACATCCCTTTCCGACTGATTATGCTGTACTAGGTGGATGTGAGAGGAAGATAGACTGTCTGATGTTTTTAAGATCTGTTTTCAGTTAAGACTGTTTTATTTCCTTGTTAGTTATTTTGCTTGCATGGATAACTTATCCCTGTCCTTATAAGTGATTTTTTCATTAATGAAATGGTTTTTCTTATTAACAAGATTAGGAACTAATGAGGAGTTGTATTGTTTGGATTCTTTGGGCTTGGGAATCCTAGATTGGGGGAGTTAGATGGTCTCTTGAGTACTCTCTGCTAGGGTTTCCTAGTTGCTTGTAATCATTGAAATTCTGAACAAAAGTTCATTTATGTCATTCAAATTGTGCTTGATAGATCAATGCTTTAGCGCATGAGTATAATGATACGGTAGGCTTGTCCTACTGAATAATTTCTCTGGATTCTATCCTTCTATATCATTTCATTTCATTACTTCTTACTGACATTTAGTTTTTATTTTTTTTTTTTTTTTTCCAGTGGTAAAACTATTGAGCTTGACGATGTTACCTTCCATCAATGTGTAAACTTGACGAGGTTTAACTCGGAGAAGACCGTCAGTTTGTGCCACCTGATGGTGAATTTGAATTGATGAAGTAGGCTCATTAAATTACCTCTTTTTGTTTGTTTAATTTTGATGTATCATTATTTATTGGTTGAATTAAAATGTGCAAACAACTTTTTAATGCATAATTGTTTTTGGTGAAAACATTGATTTTTCAAACTTCCCTGACTCTTTTTTTTTTTATTATTTATTTTAATTTTACATCCCACATTAACTCTAATCAACTTCTAGTATTAAATGGATGTAATAGGTAATTCAATGTTTAAGTCCAACAATGGGATGGACACATATAGAGAGTGCTTATATGCCAATTTTTGCATAAATATAGCTTTATCTTTTTAGTATTGGAGAATCTGGAATGGAATTTTAAATCTGAAAAATAAACTCAAAATGGATTGGTTTCCAAGTCCTGCCTCCGTGGGTGTCAGGGGAGGAAGAAAAATAATTGAAATCCAGGACATTTGACGTGCTTCTAGGAGTGTGCAAAATTTGGTTACTTCATGGATCTTTTGTTATTTTTAAAGCATTAGTTATTCATTTATTCATCGGTACTTCTAACACGCCCCAATTATCTTGATGAAATCATCACTTTTTCATTTGTTGAGACCTTGTCTATGTTGCATATTTTTCTTCTCTTTCCAACTTAAAATCTTGTAAATCAAAGTTCTCATGGTGATGCTGATGTCTTATGCTTCTTTCTCTTGAGCCATTGTGTCATTTGCCATGGAACCCCATGAAACTTCTTATGTACACTGCTTGTGTATCATCTAATTCTGCTCCTCACCCTTGTGAGTGTTACTGTTAGTCAATCGTACTTTGTTATGTTCTCAGTGATATGCCACATAGAAGCCCTTGCTAAGAGTGATTCTAATTTTTATGTTTACCAATAGCTCTAATGCTCCTTGTGATTTTATGTTTTCAACAGGTACCGTATCACTGAGGGTGTGAATCTTCCATTCCGCGTGTTGCCTACTATTAAGGAGCTGGTAGAACGCGGATGGAAGTAAATGTGAAGGTACAGGAACTTATAACTTATTAGTAACAGGTTTTCATGTTCTAATACTGTTATTCTTCTATTAACTTAAATATACCAATCCGCAGGTGAAGAGCGTCTTCGGTGCAAAAATGTTTGCGCTTGGGGTTGTCATTAAAATCCCCGTGCCAAAACAAACGGCTAAAACAAGTTTTCAAGTTTCATCTGGTCGAGCAAAATATAATGCTGCTATTGATTGCTTAGTGTGGAAGTGAGTGTTTTACTATACCCCCTGTAGGTTCTATTTGTTGTTTCTTGTTAAATAACAAATAGATATAGATCTTAGACATCCAATTTCTCATTTTGCGTTCTTCTCATTTTCCATCAACTTCTTTCAATGATTAGCTCTTGCTTCATCTACATTCTTGTTTTTCTAGGATAAGGAAATTTCCTGGACAAACCGAGCCAACTATGTGCAGAGGTTGAGCTGATTTCCACAATAGCAGAAAAGAAGTCATGGACAAGGCCGCCAATTCAGATGGAGTTTCAGGTGCCTGATTGTTATAAATTTCAATAGTCATATGCGAAAGGATAAGACTTTTTCTTTTTTCTGTTTGTTTTTGATGGAAGAACAACTGCTCCCTGACTTTGATCATATTTCCATGGTTACTATTACCTGTTTGTGGTACTGGATACATGACATCCTCAATTTCTCTGTTGTTATCTTTCCAGCTTTTTTCGAGAAAGAGATATTTATTCTCAGAAAGGGTGGGGGTTGTGGGAAAATGTAATTATCAAAAGGTCGTCTTGAAAGAAATGCTGGGAACTTTTACAAGTGACTCATCACCTTATGAAAATTTTTGTTTGTGTGAGATTGATAGACGTTAAAGAAGTCTGTTTACGACACAATGGTCATTGCTTTACCTGTCTCTAGTAATTGTTGCATAGCCCGATTGATTTAGTGACATGTATCATGTGCGAATCCTTTAATATGTGATGAATGGATGTCTAGATAATGCTATTTGCAACCTGAACCTGCTCTTTTAATCCCCCAGTCTCCTTATTGAAGGAAGATGAGTAACTCATTCAAATGTTGTCTATCCAGGTTCCAATGTTTACAGCATCGGGTCTCCGTGTCCGTTTTCTCAAGGTAATTGACATGGTTTTGATACTACTGAAGTGCCTGACTAAAGAATTTGGTGTTCACTTACCTTATCGCTTGGCACAGGTGTGGGAGAAGAGTGGATACAACACGGTTGAGTGGGTGCGCTATATCACAAAAGCTGGTTCATATGAAATTAGGTGCTAAAAACTCTGTATTGCCGCTGCAGAACTTGATATTCCTGAGGTGGGTGATTTACATATTCGATATTCAACTAGACTTTCAAGTCAATCGGTACTGATTGTTGGTTATGTAGTGTGTATGTTGATATCATCGTTTCGTTTATGCTTATTACTTTTGTTTTATTTCTATTGTAAATGCTTTTTGTCCCCCAAAAATTCTAAAACCGGTGTCGTTAGCATTCATTATCTTTTCTGAGACCAATGTCTTGGGTTTTGATTTGGTCACCAAGTAGTATTGTTATTTACAAAACTGCAAGTGAAGCACATGCGTGATTAGAGTTTGGTCTGGAACAATTTTCTATTCGTGTATCTTACCTCAATTTCTAAGATGGCATTTTATTTCCTGTCATCATCTGGAAAATCAAATGGGACATTGGGTGCTACGAAAGGGTCTGAAACTAGGTGATCCTTTTATCACCTTTCCTCGTTATCGTTGTTGCGGATGTGTAGTGGTAGGCTTATTGACAAAGGTATGAGTGGTAAAGGTGGTGGAAGGAGGTGGGTTTTGAGTTGTTTGACTAGTGAGGAGATTGATGTTGCACTTAACGCGCCTCCAGTTTGGTGATGATACGTTGTTTTATCAGTCTATGCTCAGGATTGAAGATTAACACGAGTAAATGCACGATTTGGGGAATTAACCTAGAAGGAGTTGTTTAGGGTGGTTTCGGGGAGGAAGTGGGATGTGAAACGGGAAACTAGTCATTGAATTGCTTGGGTCCCGAGGTGTTTCTCAATACAATAAACACATCTTGATATTGGATACCTTCTATTTTAGCCTGTTGAAAAAAAAAAAAAAAAAAAAAAAAAAAAAGGAAAAGATGAACAACCCTATTGTTAATAAATAAGAAAAAAAAAAAAAGAGAAACAAATTTTAACGTGAATGTAAATTACAAATATCCCAACACACAAATAAGATATTTCCTCACACACCAAAAAAAAAAATTTAATTTTGAATCAATGGGAGTGATTATAAGCATAGTTTAATAGTAATTTCACATTTGACTATTTCAAAAAGTGTAATGTTTGAATCTTTTTATCCTAATTAAAAATAAATAAATATCGAATCAACAAAACTCATATGAAGGTAATTAATAATAAAATATTAGCTTGTATAATATTTTCATAAAGATGGAGCTATGATAGGAGATTCTGAATTGATATAGATGATGAGATTATGAATTTTTGTTTCTGCATGTCTCTCTCTCTCTCTTTTCATTTGATTTTCTAACATGTAATCCTCTATAATTAACTCCTCTTAATTATTATAATGACTTGATATGAGTCGCTACTTGGTTTTTAATAAACTTAACATGAATCGTATATACTTTTTCTTAAATGTTCTTTAGTGTGCTATTGAACTCGTATTATTAGAACTCTTAAAGGAAGATGGCCCCAATCTGGGAATTTTTATTATTATTTTTCCTCAAGGATCCCTATCTTGAAACTTGTTTCTTTCTCAAGGTTTATTTAATTACTTTAACTTGGTTGATTCATGATAAATAAAAAGGAGTTTACATCATACTCTCAAAAGTTCTCGTTGCAGAATTATTAATAAAAAAAGAAAAAGAAAAAGAAAAAGAAATTCATAGTCAAATTATATACAATGCAATACATACTGAAGTTGTAAAACATCAAACTAAAAACACGAAGTTAAGACATACTATTATCGCAGTGACGTGACAGAAGATATATCTATTTGTGTATCATAAATTCCTTTTTTTTTAAAATATGGACATTTTTCGGCGTGTTAGATTCGGTTTGCCAACTTATTTATAGTTTGTTTTATATTTATCCCCGTCTCTAACTCTTGTCACCAAAGTAATACTCTATCCGAATATTTCACATTCAACCCAAAATCCAATTCCAGATATTATATATACGATATGACAAAGCACACCTATTAAAAAATGGGGATATGTCAGACAAAAAAGAACATCATTCGGATATTTTGGTTGTAGATCTTCCAAACTCATGTCATGAAGAAACTATAGTGCCCATCCATGTTAATTTATATGGTTCAAAAAATGTGGGTAAAAAAAAAAGAAGTCTAACAATTTCTAGAAGGAAAAAGAAAATCAAAACGAACATGAATGCAGCCAAAATGCAGGAAAAGCTTTATGGAATAGAATGGTATGACCGAAGCAGTGGCGGCTATGGAAAAAAACAATCGACTGTGTGTGGGTGCACGTGGGTAATTATCGTTGGATGATGATCGAATTGCTATTATTTGTAATCAGTATTAATAATAAAAGTACACCAAAGTTGATTAATTTGCTCTAGAGCTTGCCAGCCCCTCACGTGGGCTCAACTCAACTCCTCGACTTGTCTCTCACCAAACACTTCAGAAACCCTCTCTCTCTCGCTAGATAAAAACTAAGATGTTAGACTTCTAAATTCGACACAGAGAGAGAGAGAGAGAGAGAGAGAGAGATCAGAGAAGAGAATGACGGGGAAGAGCATAAGGGAGGTGGGAGCAGAGGATTTGGTGAAGGCAGGGCTGAGCGTTGAAGAGGCGAATGAGTTGGAGAGGTTCATTAAGAATGCAGCAGCCAATTCCAAAGACAAAGGGATGTGGTTCGAGCCAACAGAGTTGTGGCGTGAGCTGGTGGCTCAGAAGGTGCTCAAGCCATGGCACCCACATGCTGTTCACCAGCTGGTCTACTACTCTGTCTATTCTCATTGGGATGTCTCCACCAGAGGCCCTCCTCTCTACTGGTTTCCTTCTCTGTATTCATCCCATCCCTCTCTCTCTCTCTCTCTCTCTCTCCATATATATATATATATATGTATGTATGTGTGTGTATGTTCACTTAGCTTCACTTATTTGTTAGTATCGTGACTAAAGGAGGGAGTCATGCAATCCGATTTTTTTGGGTTTCTTTTAGACTGTGCGGAGTTAATACTCGGTTAATATATATAGAGGGAATAGTTGGTAACTAATGTGAACATCATTCCCTCAATATATTCAACATTATTAATTCAAACATTTGTGATCAATGAGGGCCTTAATTACTGTGTCTACATTGGTTTCGGCAACTAACTCATATCTTAGAACGAAAGGTGTCAAAGATGAAGAAATATGCTACGTGTCCAATTGGAAGTTGAATAAGAAATGAGATATGAGTTAAACCAAAAATTTTGAACCAGGAATATGTTCTCCAGATGGAAAGACACATTTCTCCCTTTTTTTTTTTTTTTTTTTTCTTTCCGTGATTGATTCTGTTCACGGCATCTTCAAACCAGCGATGATTGAAATTGAAGTGAAGAGCCCTTAAATTATATATATATATATATATTTTTTTTTTTTTTTTGTCTCATAAATTTTACTCTCAGAAATGAATCTAAACATACAAACTTGGGACGTCTCATGGAGAAGCATGGTTCAGCACTTCTGGGCCTTTATATAAGGATCCTATAACAAGCTATAGCCTCTTCCATAAATTCTCCGTCCAACATCCCGAGGTTAGTATTTATTTTAACTTTCGGAAATGTGAAGTTCTATCTTTTTTATTTTTTTATTTTTTATTTTTTTGAAGTTGAAGATTTAAATGAATTGTTCTAACATGGTTTATTAGGCTTACTGGTCAATTGTTCTAAAAGAGCTCTCGGTTTCATTCCGAGAAGCCCAAGGTGTATTCTAGACAAACCGACAAATCAAAACACGGCGGATCCTGGCTTCCGGGTTCAGTTTTGAACATAGCCGAGTGTTGTTTGTTTCCCACCCCATATCCGAGGAAAAACGACGACAGTTTGGCTGTTGTTTGGAGGGATGAAGGTCGTGATGATTACAGCGTAAATAGTATGACTCTAAAGGAAATTAGAGAGCAAGTAATGTACGCTCTGACTTGCATTACCTCTTTTACCAAATTGTCCATTTTCGTTCATGTTACACTTGTATGTTGTATGTATGTGAGTATGAAATCTATATTGCCTCCTTTTAATGATGTTTTGATGACATGATTTTCAGGTTGGTAGCCAATGCACTGACGCGATGTTTTCAAAGGGCGATGCAATTGCGATAGACATGCCAATGACAGTTAATGCAGTTATTATTATTTGGCCATTATACTGTCAGGTCTTGTGGTTGTATCAATAGCTGACAGCTTTGCTGCAAAGGAAATTGCAACTCGCTTGCGTGTGTCGAAAGCCAAGGCTATCTTTACCCAGGTGATTCTTCCTCTTCTCTCTTTCTGTAAATTAATATGACTCAGAAACCGAAGACCTGGATCCAGATGTTCGTATGATATATTTTGTCGTGTTTCTTTGTCTCGGAAATGATTTCTTGTTCGTTTTGTGCTCAGGATTTCATTGTAAGAGGAGGCCGAAAGTTTCCACTTTACAGGTAACAAGCACTGAGTCTTTCTCGTTGTGCATCCTCTGCTGCAAAAACACAGATTTTTAAAGATTTTAATAATATGTGCATTGGCTTTTTTTTTTTTTTTAATAGAGTTTTGGAACCTGATTTATGGTGATTTATTTGAAATTCTTTATAAATCAATTTTCAAGCAGACTGGATCACCAGGTTTATCAAGCTTTTTCCCTCTTGCAGTCGAGTTGTCGAAGCTGCACCGAATAAAGCTATTGTCCTCCCTGCAACCGGGAGCAATGTCGGCATTCAGTTACGAGCACAGGATATATCATGGCAAGATTTCCTTTCCGATGTTAGTAACGATTCAAGGTAAAAAAGAAAAAATAAAACAAAAAAGCACAACAGGATATCTTAGCAATTAGACTTGTGAGATGTGATTTTTGCAGATAAGAAATAGTAGTGTCCTTTTTTTTTCTTTTTTTTGGCAGATCAAAGTATTACTCTCCGTTCTATCAACCAATCGATTCTGTGATAAATATACTATTTTCATCCGGAACCACAGGTAGAAGAACTGTTTGAACTAATATTAGTGAACTATGTTGTTTGTGCAACATTCTTAAACCGTGATTTTTAATGCAAAAACTTGATTTTATTTTTATTATTATTATTTTTTTAATGTTCCTCAGGAGAGCCAAAGGCTATTCCATGGACACAACTTTCTCCGATCAGGTGTGGTGTGCTGATTCATGGGCACATTTGGATGTACAAGCCGGAGATGTTTTGTGTTGGCCAACAAATTTAGGGTGGGTGATGGGTCCGATTCTACTCTTCTCATGTTTCCTCTCCGGTGCCACTCTTGCCCTATATCATGGATCTCCTCTAGGCCATGGCTTCGGAAAATTTGTTCAGGTAACTGCACCTATACTCTCTCTCCCTGCATTTATGTGAATTGAATTCTTCTTGGCTACTTGACTTTTGTAAGAAAGCTTCCTGGCTTAAACAAAATATGCCGAGAACAAGGCACAAATGAAACAACAAAGTACTTGTAATCATTTTATCAGGTCAAACTTTATAGCACCTGCAATGCCTGACCTTGTGGTTTGGCCCAGTCGTCTCTGAAAATGTTTTATTCGCAATTTAGCCCTTGAACTTACAGAGTAGTAGCTATTAACTCCAGTCGATGAGGAGAATTAAATTTTGGATGGAAATAATATGCCTTGGCACCTACGACCCCCTAAACTTTTCATTGTTTGGCACTTTCGTAAACGAATAATTACCTTTTGGCAATTAGTTCCTGAATTTAATGTAGACTTGGGTAAAATTTGATTCCTGTTAATGATTGGCGTTGATTGCTACTCTTTGCAAATCTGGGGTAAATTGCCATGAAAAAATAATAATAATAGTTGAGGATGAAAGTGCGAACCAACAAAAAGTTAACGGTGCCGGGGAAAAATTTTAAATAAATAAAATAAAATAAGCCTGGAAAAGGAAATTAAGCTAATTAGTAGCAAATTGCCTTTGAAGAACATCATTAGCTCAGTTTCAAAACATCTGATATTCTACAATGCTGCTTTTCCAGGATGGGAGTGGGAGTGACTATTTTAGGCACAGTTCCAAGCCTCGTAAAACTTGGAAGAGTGCAGAGTGTATGAAAGGCCTAGATTGGACAAAAATAAAGTAACCTTCTATTCAACTTTGGTTCATTTTGTCTGTGACTTGCAAAAGAACTAACAAGTATACAAACATGTGCAGATCATTTGCTTCCGTGGGGGAAACGTCTAACGTTGATGATGACCTTTGGCTGTCTTCACAAGCTTATTACAAGCCCGTTATTGAGGGTTGTGGAGGGACAGAGCTGGCATCATCTTACTTACAAGGAAGTCTACTTCAGCCACAAGCCTTCGGAATGTTCAGCACGGCATCAATGACAGCCGGCTTTGTCATCCTCGATGAAAATGGAAATCCTTACGTAAGAAAGCTCAAGAGTTGATTAGTACTGGTTTAATTGAGACAATTAATTTTTACGTGTTTTAATTTTCTTTTTGACAAACATTGCAGCCAGAAGAGCAACTTTGTAGCGGTGAAGTCGGGTTATTCCCTATATACATGGGAGCAACTCATAGGCTGCTTAATGCTGACCACGAAAAGGTTTACTATAAGGGAATGCCAATGTACAAAGGAATGGTGAGACCCGAACTGTATGCTGTCGTTTCTTTTCTGTAGTAGCAATTTCTTGGTTTTGGCAATTTTTGTGTAGGCAATGTACTACATCCTTAAAAGGGTCTTCTGAGAATCTTTATTCAACTTGAGATATGTATTGGCAGCACCTCCGGAGACATGGAGACATCATTAAGAGAATTGTTGGAGGCTATTTCATCGTACAGGGCAGGGCCGACGATACCATGAACCTTGGTGGTATTAAGGTAAATTTATACTCTTTCTTTCTTTCTTCTGAGAATGATAAAATGACAGTAAGCATTCTCAAATAATTGAGAGGTTAATGAGTTTCTTAATATCATCTGACTCCAAAACGAGTCGAATTCAAGTGTTTCATTTACAAGCTCTTCTGTTGGTAACCTAGTCATGCCGAATGAGTTCTTGAAATGTAAATGCCTATTTCTCTTGGGACATGCAGACAAGTTCTGTGGAAATTGAACGTGCGTGTGACCGCACTGATGAAAGCGTCTTGGAGACGGCGGCAGTTAGTGTGGCTCCTGTTAATGGGGGTCCAGAACAGCTGGTTATCTTTGTGGTTTTAAAGAAAGGATATAACTCTGACGCAGAATATCTGAGGACCAAATTCTCGAAAGTCATTCAAAGCAACCTCAATCCTTTGTTTAAGGTTTGATCACCAAGAAACGTACAAGCTTGATTTGAGCATGTGATGGATCGATTTATTCACTTTATATGTTCGATTATTTTTTACACTTTTAATTGAATTAACAGGTGAGTTTTGTGAAGATTGTTCCGGAGTTTCCTCGAACGGCCTCAAACAAATTACTAAGGAGAGTTTTGAGGGACCAAATGAAGCATGAGCTTTCAGTTCGGAGTAGAATTTAGTGGCAACATCACCATCTCTTACAAGACAGTTTTCATTTCATAGGGAAGAATAAGGAAACACAATACACACAAATATGTATACATGCTCCTACCCTTATTGTCCTTTCTTTGTTTTCTAAGTATCACCTAAGGCGTATAAGCACTACAACGGAAAATTTGCTTCGTTTTTATTATTAGAATTATCATTATTATTCGAAACTTATGTAATATATGTTCTATTGTGAAACTTACGTAACATATGTTCTACTAAGAGTAATATAGGCTAAATATCAATGACAGTAATCGTGTAGTTGCTATGACAAACATTAAATATAACTAGAAAAAAACAATTGACATTAAACAATATAGCTGATTTCATTTGGAAATAAACTTAAACTCCCATTAAGCTTTTATTACATTATAAGAAAACTGAAAATTTACATAAAAGGAGCATAGTTTAGTTTCCCTGTTAAGATCTTTTTTATACCCTTATCGGTTCAGGTTATTCTTCTTCTTTATAAGGGAAATCGGTTCTTTTTTATACCCTTATCGGTTCAGGTTATTCTTCTTCTTTAATGAGTGCCGGTTCTCCTTCCCCCTTAATGGGTGCCGGTTCTCCTTCCACCCTAATGAGTGCCGGTTCTCTCCTCTGGGTGCCGGTTTTCCTCCTCTGGGTGCCCGTTCTCCTTCCACCTTAATGGGTGCCCGTTCTCCTTCCACCCTAATGGGTGCCGGTTCTCCTTCTCCTTTAATAGGTGCCGATTTTCCTTCCACCTTAATAAGTGTCGGTTTTCCTCCTTTAGGTGCATGTTCTCCTCCTTTAATGGGTGTCGGTTCTCCTTCCACCTTAATGGGTGCGGTTCTCCTTCTCCTATAATGGGTGCCGGTTCTCCTCCTTTAATTGGTGACGGTTCTCTTCTATCCTAATTAGTGCTGGTTCTCCTCTTGCTCTGATGGGTGATTTTGGTTCTCCTTCTCCTCTGATGGGTGGTTCTACTTTTCCTTCTACCTTGCAAGGTTCTAGTTCTCCTGCCTTGGATGATGCAGGTTCTCCTCTCCTAATGGATTCTGGCATTCCTCTTCCAACTACACAACTAAGTAGCAACACAAACGAGATGAACAAAATAAGCTGAATTTTTGTTTTTGTATTGGCCATGACTCTCAAAATCAAAACAACAATATGATTCGACTTTGTAGGCTGTAGGAAGCGTTTGGCTATAATCTAATTAGTTTGACAGTATTTATAGCAATTTTTCTATTACTTTAAAGCTTATTCATTAATGTGCCTAATTAATATTTGTCTAAATAAAGCAGATTTCCTATATTTATTACATATTGTGGTTTATTGAATTTTCTTTTAAAACGCACATCTCCGTATGGTTGACTAATTAGAATTGGAGTTCAATAATATATTACTAGTATTTCAGTGCATTAATTTTTTGTTGCAATGCATAGCTTCATCTTCAATCGTAGTTGTATGGTTAGATGACTGTGATGCATTAATGCTTATTCATTAATGTGCCTTATTAATATTTGTCTAAATCTATATTTATTACAGATTATGATTCATTAAATTTTCTTTTAAAATGCATATGTACATATGTTTGACTAATTAGAATCAGAATTCAACAATTTATTATAAGAATTTTCAGTGCATTAAATTTTCCATTGCAATACATATCTTAACCTTCAATCGTAGTGAATGCGTGCTTAGATGAGTATGGTTCATTAAAGACTATCCATTAATGTGCCTAATTAATATTTATTCAAACAAAGAAACCGCATATGTACATATGTTTGACTAATTAAAATCATAATTCAAAAATTTATTACAAGAAGTTCAATGCATTAACTCTATTAAAATGCATAACTTCACCTTCAATTGTAGTAAATGTATGCTTAGATGAGTGTGGTCCATTAAAACTTATTCATTAATGTGTCTAATTGATATTTGACTAAATAAAGCCGATTTCATGTATTTATTATACATTGTGGTGCAATAAATTTATTAAACGCATATCTTCATATGTTTGACTAATTAGAATCAGAATTCAAAAATTGTTGCAAGAATTCAGTGCATTCTTTTGTGATGCATGTCATCATCCTCGAGTGTACTGAAGGTATCCTTAAATGAGTGTGGTACAATAAACCTTATTCATTAATGTGTCTATTTAATATTTTACTAAATATATATATATATATATTTTAAAATGCATATATACTTTTTAGATTGACCATCTATTTAAATGAAAATTTTAGATATATAGAAGATGAGTTGAACGACATATAAATTTATACAAAAATTTATTATGTCGTATTAGAAGGATAAATATTAATTTTGGGAAAAACCCCGATTTTTATTAGTAAGTCAATTTAATGATCTTAGTATTTATTTTGGTCATATCAATATTTATGTTTTGAGAGTATGATTGGGAAAATTAATATGTCACATAGATAGAAGATGAATAATTAGGATTTATTCTTAGAAAATCCAAGGGTGGAAGATTGATCAATAATTGTACTTAAGTTTGAAGCAATGATGTATATTTATGTTAAAGAATCCTAGGCAAATCAATGACCAAGCTTTGAATGATAAGTGACCAATGAATGCTTACGGTAAGGATTGGTGTGATGGAAGATTCAATAGATGAGAATAAGGATGACAACTTTTGATCAGTGGTGGAAAAATTGGAAGAAGAAGAAAACAACAAAATAAAAATGAGAAAAAAAAAAAACCAAAGGGATCTGAATTTTGTGGTCAAAAAGCAAGAAGAAATTTGAACAAATGAGGAAAAAAAAAAAAAAAAAAAAAAAAAAAAAGAAAGTGATGCATACATGTAATCTTATGTAAGAGATGGTATGGCTTGTTTTGGCAATATGTCACAAAAAGAGACAAGTGAAATTGACCCTTTGTCTCAACTTTGATGAACAAAATTTTCAACCCAACTCCCTTCCTTAAGTGGCGGCAATGAAGGGGAGAATTAACCAAAAATTTCCATTTTTACCTTTTAAAAATACAGCTCCTTTAAAGCAAATGTTAACTAAAAACGAGCCCCCAACACCTCATTTTATTCTTGCACAAGTTAAGCTCAAAAAACCCTAACTTCTCTAGCCACCACCACCAACACTATTCTCCATCTCCCAACACCCCTCTAGCACCCTCCTCCCTCCATTTTCAAGCTCCAAGCAACCAAGTTCGAAGAAGTATGAAGCAGAGTTAGAGGACATATTACTAGAGGTAACCTAGTGGTATTATTTGTGTTTTAGTCATTTTTGGAGAACTAAAGCTTGATGTTAAGTTAGAATCTTAATGTTAGGCTTCTTCTTACCTAGGAAAAGGTTTTGAGAAGAACTTTGGCGGTCCAAGATTTTAAAGGATCCACGGAGCATTTCGGT
>CM019748.1:24484270-24844267 GCA_009761775.1 Ficus carica | reverse complement strand
CGAATATTTGTGTTGTGACAATATCATCACAGTATAAGATTATTAAAAAAAAAAAAAAAAACGCAGGAAAGTATTGGCCACAGAGTCTGTAATTATGTATCTTTCTCTATGTTGATCATGGACCATATACACCCTCTGATGCAGTTGATTGAATATTGATGAGATCATAATGAAATCTCGGTATGTTACGCATAGTTTTAATGGTAATTTTACGCTGACTCTGTCAAAACATAGAATTCAGACCCCGGTTTATAATTACCTTTTTTTTCCTCCTTAATTCCAATTCTAATAAAGCTAAATATGGAGTAACAAAAACTTTCTTGGAGTCAATTTCATAAAGTTTCTTGAAAAAGATCAGTTTTATTTGAAGGAATGATAAAAACTATGATGTCCGAAATTAAGCCAAGAAAAATGATAAAACAAAAAACAAAAAAAGTAGCCAAAATCAGTATCTAGTTTTCAAACATATGAAGCAATAATTCACTGTTCCATTGAAAAAAAAATAAAAAAAAAAAAAAACATATGTTTTAAATCGGTACACTCACTCTTCCAAAACCATAACATTCAGCGGCAATGGCAAGGGGGATAGCTGGGAAAAGGACAGAGAGTTTGGTCCCCAAAATGACCTCTTGCAGGTTAGCCAAGAGCTTCCGGAGGAGGCCACAGGGGACCTTCGAGACGAGCTTGAGATCGGATTTCTTTCGCAGCGACGACGACGACATGTTGTGAGCTGTCCTCCCGTGCTTCATCTCCTTGCTCAAACCCTTCGGATTGCCGTGTTCTAACAGCCATTGTTCATGGTTAGAAGCCATTACTGATTGGATTTTTTATTTTTGAAAAATCCCACTAAAGGGGAAAAAAAAACTTAAGTACTATAGGAGAGAAAAAAAAAAAAACAACTATATTATTGGATTGTAGTAGTCTGACTACTATTTTCTCAAGAGGGGAGGGTGTGAGAAGAAGAAGGCGAGAATGTACCGTTTTAAATAGAATTATCGCTTCTCAATAAGCCACGTACAGCTGCAATGATGGAGGCACACCTTCCTCGAAGTTTCTCTCATTTTTTTGGGGAACTGTGCATGGGGTAAATAGAAAAAGATATCATACTTGTATATTTATTTATGAATATATATATTTAGACATATATTGGAAAAAGAAATAATTAGACCCCTTACGTGGGATTTTTTTAATAAGAAAATCTACTTTGTATGTTTTCTCATAAACCTATTATTCCAATGTGCTAAGAACCGTCAAGAATTAGATCCTAATTTTTTTTAATTATTGATCACAATTAATTTATAGGTTACTTACTTCGTACTTTAATCTTATTAAAAAAGTATACGTTATGCTTTTACATTTTTATATCATTAAATTATGTTTAATATACAAATTTATACCTTTTTTTTTATTTTTGTTAACATGTAATTTTGATCGAAAATATCCAAAATATCTTTAAAAAGAAAAACTAAAATTAAGTAGTATTTTCCTTTTTATATCCTGCATTTTGTTTCTAATTAGAAAGTATATTGTGTATTTTGAAGTTCTTTATTTTTATACCATTATAATATTTTAATTCATATATCTATATATTTGTTTCTCAATAAACACTTGTCTTGATCTCAAAAACAACAAAATACCATCAAAATAATTTAATAAATTTAAACTAAGTATATTTTGGGTGGACCCCACACCTCTAAAATGGGGCTTTTTGCCTTTTTTCATACCCCTACGATTATCTCATTATGAAAGTTGATACGATTACTGTCATGTGTAAGGAAATAATTATACTCCACAGCTAATAATAAAGTTAGATTAATTCAGATTTAAATAAATAAATTTGACAATACTTTATTACATCTTCAACGATCTAGTTGATGGCTTCAATCTTGTCAGTTACTGAGAGAATGAGATGGTGTAATTATATACTCTAAAAAGAATATCCAGATTAGATTATATGCTACTTTCATTACAACCGTTAATGACAATGAACTGTCATCGCTAATAAGAGATTGTTGTCGCAATAACACTCTTGTGATGACTTGTCATCGCAAATGAGCTGTCGTTAAAACATGGTTGCAAAAGTTTTATTAGCGACGATAATGTGCTGTCGCATATATAATTGCGACGACAGTAGTCATTAAAAAAGTTGTCGCAATTAAGACGGCCAAGTCCATAAAAAAATGACGTGACACAAGATTATTCACGATAACAAGTTTCGAATTTGCCGTTGCTAATATCTCGTCATTAATTGACGTGTCATAGAATATTTGCGACGACGAATTTTAAAATATGTCATCGCAAATGCTGTTTCTCTCCCTTTTATTTTGCGATGACATTTTGTCGCCGCAAATGTGTAAACAATTATTTTTGTTTTTTATTTTTAAACAATATAATATAATAAATAAATAAAATATTAATAGAAATAAAATGCAGATTAATTTTAGTTTCAATATTGCAAATGAAATTAATAATTAAAAAAATTATGTATGAAAAAAAAATTAAATTCATGAATACAATGTTAGAAATGTCTTAATAGTTAAACAAGATAATTAAAAAAGCAAACATCTAATCGCCTAAATCTGTAGCCTTGTCGTCATCGTCAGCGGCATCATCGCCGGCTTGCGGGGGTGGGAGATTCGACGAAGGGCATGGAGTGATAAGGTCTTTGAGAGGAATAACATGCGCGAATCTGAGGCTGGGTAACAACTTGGATATCGCCTGCTGCACCGTTATCTGGTTTGCGTACATGTTCTTGTGATTGACCTCCAGGCGAGTAATCCAGGATTGATACTCTGGCGGAAGTTGCGATGACGACGAGCACTCCGACTGGGATCCCGAGGATGAAGAAGCGCTTGGGACGGTCTTCCACATAAGTGTGGGGCCTACTCGTGTCATATGCCCTCGACGCGTACCTAGGACCCGTTGAAGAATGGTCTTCTCTTTAACAGGTGAAGATGTCAAAAACTGACTATGACATCTGAGTTGCTTTCTCACTCTCCTGCTTTGTCACTCTCCAAAAAATTCTGTATGATTTTTTCAACAAACACAATAGAATTTAAAACAGACTGATTTGTTAATACAATGCTAAATTAAATAAGTAAAAGTAATAAATATAAATACTTACAAACGTTTGCTTAGCTTGGGGGCTAACCCTGTTTGGCCCATGATGATGCATGTCACCCCAGTTATCGATCATTGACTGCAGCTGTTGGGTATGTGTATTTGACTGTGCAACAATTTCATTTCGTTAGAATTTACACTACTACAAAATGCGGATTTCACGACAGAGCTTCCACGATCGTTTTTAAAAAAAGGTAGTGGAAAGTATGCTAAAAACACAGCGCGAAACTGGGTTTTCGAAAATGGTTGTGGAAGCTTCACCGTATTTTAAAAACGGTCGGGGAAAATCCGTGACAAATTCACACAAAACCGAATCATGCCCTCATTTTTCCACATCAACACCGCAGCTGCAGTAACCAAAATCAGATCAGAATGCTCTGAAAAGAGTCACTACACCATAGTTGGATGTCGCCACCACCATCTACTATCCATCAATCTCTCTTTTAAGTGGTCACTAACTTCTTTTTGTTGTTTTTCTCTGTATTTAGACTTATGATTGTAGGTTTTATATATTTTGGGATCGCTTTGAGTTAATTGTGCAATGGGTGTTAATTTAAGTGATCACAAAATTTTTTTCCCTCAGTATTTAGACTTAATTATGATTTTAGGTTTTGTATTTTTGTTTTATTTTTTGTGATTTTTGAGTGAATTATGCAATGGGTTTTAAATTTGATATGCATTTTGAAATTTACTTTGACTTCTAAAACTTTGATATTTTGATTTAGGAGTTGCAAATCATGGAGAGGAAATAGATGTGGTTTGATAGATTGTCTAAAACATATGAAGATGGTGTTGAAGAATTTTTGTCATTTGCCAAAGCTCACATACATGATGATAAGATTCCGTGTCCTTGTGAAATTTGTGGAAATCATAGATCTCATTCTATTGATGATGTTAGAGGGCATTTGCATGCATATGGAATTATTTGTTCTTACCAAACATGGTATTTAAATGGTGAAGATTTTTTCAATATTAAATATACATCGATGAGTAAAGGTAAAGAGCCTATTGTTGAGGAAGACGTTGGTGATAATATGTTCGTTATGATAAATGATTTGGAAGAACACTTTGTGCACCGTCCGGAGTTATTTGAGGCAATGATTAATGATGCCCTTGCATGTTGGGTGTACAAATATAAAACTTAGGGGCATTGGTTAAATTATGGAACATGAAAGCGTCAGGAGGTGGACGGGTTCTACTTTCAAGACTCTTTTATAATTTCTAAAGGATGTTCTACTGGATGATAACAAAGTGTCACCTAGTATGTACGAAGCAAAGAAGATGATGAGCACTTTGGGAATGGAATATGAAAAGATCCATGCTTGTCCAAATGATTGCGTCATTTACAGGAAAGAATATGACGATATAGATGAATGCCCAGTTTGTAATGAGTCAAGATGGAAGAAGTGCAAGATGCCATCGAATGGTAGCAAAGGAGTGCCAGTGAAGGTGTTATGGTACATTCCATTGGCTCCACATTTGCGTCGTTTATTCTGTAATGCCGAGCATGCTAAAAATTTGACTTGGCATCATGATTAACGTGTTGACGATGGTAAGCTTAGGCATCCAGCCAACGCACTACAATGGAAGACCTTTGATGACAATCATTTAGATATTAGTACAGAACCAAGGAATTTACTTCTCGATTTGTCGACGGACGGAATGAACCCACATAGTAATATGAGTAAGCATAGTACTTGGCCAGTCATACTTGTCAACTACAATCTCCTTCCAGAATTGTGCATGAAGTGGAAGTTCTTGATGCTGACTTTATTGATCTCAGGTCTTCAACAACCGGGGAATGACATTGGCGTGTACTTGGCACCATTAATTGATGACCTGAAAAGCTTAGGGGAAAGTGGGTTAGAAGTTAAAGATTCTTACCATCAAGATACGCTCAATTTTCGTGCAATGTTGATTTGGTCAATTAATGACTTTCCCGTATTTAGCAACATATCTGGTTATCCGGTGAAGAGTTCTATAGGTTGTCCCGTTTGTATGAAGGAAATATCTTCCATCCAATTGAAAAATGGTAAGAAAACTATTTACCTTGGTCACAGGAGATTCTTGCCAAAAAATCATCGATATTGCAAACAAAATAAGGCTTTTGATGGTAATACCGAAGAAAGAACCGCTCCTCGGATTTTGACTTGTGAAGATGTATTTGAGATGGTTGAAGATGTGAAAGTAATTTTGGGAAAGAGAAAACAGAAGGATTCAATGGTCGATGGACCTTGGAAGAAGAAGTCAATCTTCTATGAACTTCCATATTGGAAGTAATTTTACATTCGCCATTGCTTAGATGTTATGCATATTAAGAAAACGTTCGTTAATTAATAGTGGGCACGTTACTTGACATTCTGAATAAAACTAAAGATAGTGTAAAGGCACGGTTGGATCTTAAAGAGATGAAGATTAGACCTAATCTGCTCCCCGAGAAAAGAGCGAACGACACTTACTTACCTTCGGCAAAGTACACATTATTGAGACAAGAAAAGAGAAAGTTTGTGAATGGCTTGCTTCTGTGAAAGTACCAAGTGGATATTCTTCCAACTTTAAAAGGTTGGTGTCGATGAAGGATTTAAGGCTCATTGGAATGAAAACACATTATTGTCATATCTTGATGGAACAATTATTACCTCTTGCATTGCAGGGAGTTTTAACGAAAGATGTGAGATATTCAATTACCAAGTTATGCTCATTTTTCAGTTCAATATGCTCCAAGGTAATAGATCCCCTTATGCTAGATTTGCTACAATCAGAATTGGTGATGACATTGTGCATACTTGAGAAGTATTTCCCACAATCCTTTTTTGATACAATGTTCCATCTAACGGTGTACTTAGTTTGGGAAGTTAAGCTATGTGGACCGGTGCATTTGAGGTGGATGTATCCTTTCGAAAGGTGCATGTAGGATTTGAAGGAATAAGTGAAGAATCAAAATAGGCCGGATGGATGTATAGTGAAAAACTACATAGCGGAGGAATCGGTTGAATTTTGCTCGGAGTATTTGTCCAACGCAGATCCAATAGGGTTGTCAAAGAGTGGGCTATTTATGTCGAAAGAACTATCCATGAGCATTCCTTCACCGGTAAATCAAGATGAATGAGAAAAAGCTTGTCTTTATGTTTTGCACAATGCTAAGGAACTGAAGCCTTTCATTGAGGTTCACATGATGGAATTAAAAGCTGTAATCCAAGAAAAGGAAGAAGTGAGACGCGGTTTCAAGATGAGTACAACCGGACATTTCGGGAGTGGATAAGAATACATGTGCATATGAAGGCTGATGTTTCGCAAGACTTAATGAAGCTAGCAAAATGACCGTCATCGATAGTCATAAGATATACGTTGTCCTTTGTCAATGGCTACTCCTTTTATACTCACATAAGAGATGAGAAAACCCGTCCAAAATAGTGCTGTGACCCTTTGTGCCGAGTCTATGCATATTTCTTCTGCAAAGGACAAGCCAAACTCACAAAAACAAACCCACTAGGATGGGGGTCAGAATCGGTGGTGAAGGGGGAGGTTCGGTGGGCTCAGCGGCGTGGCAGCGACCAAATGCCTTTTTTTCCGGTGGAGGGGGATTGGAGTCCGATCGAGAGGGAGAGGGGGACGGAGTTTTTTGCAGCAAAATGTGGGAGAAACTCAGAGAGGGAGAGGAGAGAGGAGAGAGGGAGAGAATTGAAGCGTAAAAGGGCAAGAATCGGAGAGGGAGAGGGAGAGAATTGGAGCGGGAGAGGAGAAAACTCGCATAGAAAAATGGAGAAAAAGGCTGTCTGATCTGGGTTATACCCATTAGTATTTGCGACAACAATGTCGTCGCTAATACCCTTATCTGTCGTCACAAATAACATCAGAAACGACGTCGTCTTCTCAAAAATCCTTAAGAATCTTCTCAAATATGTAGTATTGACGACTTGTCATCACAAATACTTTAAAAATTTTCACAAATTTTAATAAAACTGTCTTAATTTTTGGGAACATTCCTGAAACACTATTTGCGACAACAATATAGAAGTGTCGTCGTAAATAATATTTTGAAAACTGCCAATAATACCACCTTTTTTTCTGCAAAAAAATTAACGTCCAAGTATTTGCGACGACTTAGTTGCCGCTAATACTTTCTCATTAAATTAATAGTTAAATGCTGCCAATTGTCAAATACTGATTTATTTGTGACGACATTATCATTGCAAATAGCTAATTTTGGTGCCATTTTGCTCCCGCCAATATTGATATGGCACCAAAATTATTATTTACGACAGCAATGTCGTCGCAATTATTTTTTGCGACAATAGTGGGTCTTGGAAACGATTCCGATTATTAGCGAAGCTGTGTCATCGCATATTATTGCACATTATTTACGACAAGTCGTCGCTAATTATGCATATTGTAGTAGTGTTTTTTAAATTATTTATCATTTAACAGTTCGATCTAATTTGTTTCTGTCTTTATTTTTCTCATAAAAAAAATCAATAATACCATAAGACAAATATTCATCAAGCTAATGATTCATCGACTATATTGTCTTCTTGATATTAATCTAATTTATAACATTTCATTATATATATATTATATATATCTATATGTATATGTATCCTCTCTAACGAGAAGTGGACATCTTTAGCGAATATTTTAAGGGCTGCATTCTAGGCACACACAATGAAAATATATAATAGGCAGCATGGGACGTGTTATTTGTGGTCACACGTTTACTTTTATTAGTTAAAGTAAACCTAAGTATAATTTAAAATTAAATTCCCTAGTTCGAGTTGCCTTTTTCCCTGAGCTTTAATGAAATACAATTATTCAACACTTTCGTATTTTTCAAAATTATGTACACAAAAAAATAAATTCAATTGTCAAATTCTCAAAATTGTACTCTTTGATTGTGAGACTTAAGAAAAACATATATATATATATGTATGTATATGATAACATTTTATACAGTACGACATGATGAGTAACTAAAAGACGATGAAGAGAAGAGATGTCAAAGAAATTGATAATCAAGATGGATTTTTTTTTCTTCTTGAAAATAAAGGGTGGATATTTTATAATTATAGAGACTGCAGCGTTTCACTTAATAAACTAAAAAGAGAATTATTATTGTACTTTAGAGCGCGTGACAATTACGAAACCAATCTATATGGTGTTCAATCATCACCAAGCACTCTTTAGAACTTACGAGTAAACAAAGTACTAGTCTTTAGGGCGTGTTTGTTATGCAGGACTAGGAATGGGATTAAGATTATTTATCCTATACTCACGTTTGGTGACACCATTTGACTGGATAAGTTATCCATTGACTAAAAATAGTCTGGTGTTTTAATGGACTATTAGTCCTCCAAAATCAGATGGGATTTCTAATGCTTTAGACAGGATTAGACTATTTTTTCCCATCTACTAACTTGTATTCTCCTTTGGCTAATTGGCTTCTATCATATCTCCTTCCTCTCTTCGTTGGGTTATTGGCGTTCTTCTTTCTAATAACTGAAATTTTACGGACTTATGATTTCCTTGTATATGAAGAAATTTAAGTCCGTGTTATGTTTTTATGTGATGTTTCATGAAAATTATGAATATTAATGTGAAATTCATAATTTTATCAGTATATGTTTGAGTTCTCGATTAATTAGTTACGAGACTCAATAGTAGTTTGCTTAGTAATGCAGGAGGCCTTTTAAGGAAAAAGGCATAATTAAAATTTATGATTTTATGTTGGTCAAAGTTTGATCAAGAAAAGTCAAAGGTATGAATATGACGGTACTGCAATATAGAAAGCAGTATAGGAATTATACTGTGAAAAACTGTCATCACATAAAATAGTAAGAATAAGGGTCAAGACCACTGTAGAAAAATCAAGTACATTATTTAGGACAATAAGGGCTAAGTAGCTTCAAGTCATGAAAAAAATTTATATGCAGTCAAATAATACGCAGATGAATTTTGGACTGCAATCCAGTATGACAGTACTGTTATTAGTAAAAACAGTATATTTTAATATCTGCATTAATATGAAAATGGACTGTATTTTAAGTGGAAGGCCAAACAAGGCCCAAAGGGGAGGACACCTCATCTAGGATAACTATGTGAATTTGGGATTTTTGGAAAAATGGAATAAATTGTTGGTAGTTTTTGATTGGATGACTAGATGCATGAACATGAAAGGCTTACCTGGCCTCTGAGGGGTATTGAGCAACTATTTTACTCTTAAGGACTAATATGCAATTTTGGAAATTAAAATAAGTCCAAAAATAAATTATTTTTCACCTATGAATAGGTGAGAGGGGGGGGGGGGGGGGTGGGTTTTTGGATCATTTTATGTGAATCTACCCCAAACTATGGCTCATTTTCACCTCACCATCTCTTCCCCTTAAGAACCGAACCCTAAAGAGAAGAGAAGGAAAGATAAAAAGAGAGAGAGAGGAGAGAGAAAGAGAAGCAAGGGTGGTTGGATTTTTGTGGAGGAACCAAAGCAAGAAGAAATTTGATTCAAAGCCTAAAACATTCTCCAAGCTTAAAGGTATCCTTCTAAAACCTTTAAGCTATCCAATTAAGTTTTGATTCAAGATTTATGTGTATTTCATGTGGGTATGTAAGAGCATAAGCTCATTTTATTTTACATGTAGTAGCTTAGATTTGCTTAGATTTGTGCTTGATTAGGGTTTAGTGGTTTCGATTTATGGGTTGATGTATGTTTATGATGTTATGAGTTAAAGTATGTATGTATGTACGAATGCCTAGTATGTGTTTGTAGTATGTCCCCACACACTCAAGAAGATGTATGGTGTAATTGATTATGTTGATTATGATGTATGATGCAAGGAGGGTTAGAGAAAACCCTAAAACCCTAAATTGGTATAGATTACCATTTGGGTTTGCATAAAGATTGTATAAATGAAAAGTGAATACATGGCAATGAAAACATTAGGTAACGCGCTACATGCTTGATGTAGGCTCACGGTTTTAACCGTTCGAAATAGTGTGTGCGTAATTTTACATAAGAAACAATTAAGATGAAAATTGCCAGTCTCGGATCAAGACTGGCGGCAGTAATCTGGAAACCGGATTTTGAGGCCTTTAAAGGCCGAATTTGAGGAAAGTTAAAACTGTAAAGTTGTAGAAAATGGAAAGTCCTAGTGGACAATGCAGAAAATTTTTAAAAATAAGACACCAATGGCCTCTGTTTTTACAAAACCCGAGCCTGGTCATGCCCAGACCCTGTGCACGGCCAGGTAGGTTCCACAAGGAAAATGAGTAGGTTAAAAGCAGAACTGGGTTTAGAGAAAAGAACAAAAAGTAGGGTTTTCGAAGATCTAAAACTTTAATGAAGAAATTTTTTTCAAAATCCAAACAGATTATTAGATACAACTGGATTCTAAAAACTGTGCTAGAAACAGGAAATTCCTGTATAGGATTTTCAAAAGTAGTGCAGGAACAAGTAATTCCTGCACATACACTAATAACTGACAGGATGAAACTATTTTCAAGGATAGTTTTCAAAACCTGACAATTTCATTACCCTTACTTAAAAAAAATAAAAATTATTACAGTTTTAGCTAAAAGATTGAAAGTTTACAATGGATGTTATACAAGGAAAGTTAGACAACAAATACTAGGTCTTATTAAGAAAAGGGAAAAAAATAAATAAATAGGCCAAAAGCTATCTTGAAAACACCGTAATAGTATAATGACCAACAGTAACCGAGTACGATACCCAAGTTACTGGGTTGGGCCTAAAGCTCATGGTTACCAATAATAACCTAATAGGACATAGCTTTAAGCTTGGAGGGCTGCAGAGAGCCGCGCTGCCCTCGGCCAGAAATGCTGCAGGGGGTGTGCCCACGCGCCATGTGTGGTGCGCGGCATTGCCCTCGCGGCTTTCGAGGCCCTTTTGGCTCTTGTGGCCCTCTCGGCCTTCTCGACCCTCACGGCCTTCACGGCCCTCTTGGCCCTCTCGGCCCTCTCGGTCTTCTCAGCCCTTTTGAACCTCTTGCTATTGTATCTTTTGATCTTATGAAAAATGAGAGACATATTACAATCTCTCTTACAATTCCGCACTAGATTGTAATATTTCTTCCAAAATCAATAGCAACAAATTCATACATACAAGAAGGTATCTTTCAATTTTAACCTTCACTTATTAGTGAAAATACTTCAAAGTGTTCACAAGACAATAATATGCTTTGCATTAAACTTTGTCTGTTAAGTAAATACCAAAAAAATATCACATATGAGCTAGTCCAGATTTCAAAATTATGTTCCAATCATTTAGCACTATTTTGTCCTTGTGCTCTATCTTGGATTCATGAACATTTATAAGACTAAATCACGATCTTGTTGGAAATGACACCGTTTCTTATGTTCACTTAGGTAAAGTTTCAAATCATGTCTCTAGCTTCTTTGAGACTTGAACTTCATTAAGAGTATGCACTCACCCTCAACCATATAGCTACTTGCACCAAACATCCTGGAAGGGACTAATAAAATTTTCTTGGTGCTTACCGGTCACATAACAATGACTTGTTCTTACCCATTTAACTGTAGAATAGTGGTACAACTATTACATAGTTGGGTTACCATCACCAGAGACTCTTTCAAAGAAAGGTTTCAGTCCCATTCCATTAGATGTTTCCTTGACTAAGTCTCTCAAAAGACTTTTTGTCAAGGGATCCACTAGGTTTTTATTTGTCCTAACGTAAACAACATTAATAACACCATCCGTTATTAATTATTTCACATATTCATATCTCAAGCTAATATGTCTAGACTTTCCATATACACTTTATTAAAGCTCTAGACAATGTAGCTTCAATATCACAGTATAAAGAAATAGATTTCACTATTTGACATAACTCAACATCAAATAATAGATTTCTAAGCCATTCTGCTTCTTTGCCTGCCATTACTAGTGCCTATAAACTCAGACTCCATTGTTAAGTGAGTTATGCAAGTTGTTTCTTGGATGCCCAAGATACAACTCCTCCACCAATAATGAATATCCATCCTGATGTGACTTGTATCACTCGCACTAGTAATCCAACTCGCATTAGAGTACCCTTCAAGTACTGCTTGGATAATCATTATAAAACAAACCCATATTAATGGTTCTTTTAAGATAACCAAGTATCCTTCCAATAACATTCTGATGCTCAACACTTGGGTTACTCGTAAACCTTGACATTTTGCATACATCAAGTAACTAATCGCACTAGCATACTCTAGCTATGCTACCATTCGTCCTAAGTTTTCTAGTAATCTAATACTAGAATCATATGTGTTATTAGCTTCTTTAAATTTCAATATGATTGAATTTAAGAAGCACTTTCTCAATATAATGAGATTAACACAGCGGACCCCCACTATGCCTTCCTAACCTTTATACCTAAGATAGTATCTACCTCACTAGGATCTTTCATCTTAAACGTGAAGTTAGATACTTCTTAGTGTCATTTACCCCTTGCATATTTGTTCCAAAGATAAGCAAGTCATCAACATACAAACATAAAATTACACCAAAATCTTTGTAATTTAGAATTAATACATTTATCAGCATTATTATGCTTAAAACTATGAGACAAAAATTACCGAATCAAATTTCTCATGCCACTATTTTGGTGCTTGCTTTAATCCATAAAGCGACTTGACAAACTTGCAAGCCTTTTCTCATTTCCAGGCATTACAAACCCCTCGAGTTGTTCCATATAAACTTCTTCATCTAGATCACCATTTAGAAAAGCTATATTTACATCCATTTGGTGCATATGGAAATTGTATATTGAAGCAATTGCAAATAGCACTCTAATAGATGTTAGTTTAGCTATCGGAGCATATGTATCAAAGTTGTTTATACCCACGTTTTTTGTTTAAAAACCTTGGCTACCAATCTAGCCTTGAAAGTTTGTATAGACCCATCGATATTGTACTTTCTTCTAACACCCATTTGTTGCTTATCGATTTTGATCCCAAGGGAAATCAATCAAAACCCATGTTTGATTAGACATAATTGAATCTATTTCATCATTTTATAGTCTCTCTCCAAAAGGAAGCATCTCTAGATGACATGGCTTTATTAAATGTCTTAGGATCTTCTTCAACATTTAACAACAATGGTATATATTTAGTAAACTATTTCTATTCCTTCAACCAAGAAGGCTAAAGCTTGAGATGAAAAAATATCATATGCTAAACCTTTCTCTTTTCTTTCATGTTGACTTCTCCTTGGTTCGAAAGATGTCATAGACTCTTTCCTTTTGCTATAAGTGGAGGTACCGGGAGCAAAGTCACTGTGGTTGATCAATGTAGATTCTAATTCAGTGGCAAAGTCAAGACTAACAATTACAATAGAATCTAGATTCAATAATCTATATGCTTTGGAATTTTCAGCATATCCTACAAAAAACACTTTTAATTCCTCTTGCACATAACTTTGATGATTTAGGGTCATGCATTCTATAGAAGCTAAATAGCCCCACACCCTTAAATACATCAAGTTTGGTTTCTTCCTTTCCAATTTCATATGGAGAAAACATGTGTTTTCATAAAAGTTATACTATTATGAACATGACATGTAGTCAATAAAGCTCTCTCCCCATAAATATTGGCAATTTAACATTAAGAGGCATAGAGTTAATAATATCTGTAACATACCTATTCTTTCTTTCAACCAAACCATTTTGTGGAGGAGTAAATGGAGCTAACTTTTGGTGAGATAATACCACGC
This sequence comes from Ficus carica, assembly GCA_009761775.1. Classification (NCBI taxonomy): domain Eukaryota; kingdom Viridiplantae; phylum Streptophyta; class Magnoliopsida; order Rosales; family Moraceae; genus Ficus; species Ficus carica. The sequence goes on along the minus strand of CM019748.1, from coordinate 24,830,421 downwards.
TCTTCACAGAATGCATTAAACTCATTTGAAAATATTCATCACCTCTATCACTTCGACCATTTGATCTTTCTATCTTTTTGGTTCTCAATTTCAGCCTTGAAAAGTTCTAAACTTATCAAAAACTTCATCATTGGTTATAATTAAGTATACATAAGTATATTTAGAACAATCATCGATAAAAGTGATAAAGTATCTTTTCCCTCCCTAGTCAAAATATCATTATACTCACAAATATCGCGCGTGAATTATATCCAATATTTGAGTATTTCGTTTAGCTTTAGGAAAAGGTTCTTAATCATTTTGCTTCTATGCAATCTCACAATTATCATGTTTTAAATCTTTGCAATTAATCAAACCATGTTTAGACATGTATTTCAAAGGTTTAAAATTTAAGTGTGCTAACCGAGCATGCCAAATATCAAAAGAGTCAACAATATAAACATAATTCATATCTTTAGTATATATAATACTTAGCTTGTACATGCCCTCACTAGAATAACATTTTTCCACAAAAGCCCCATTCTTAGATACAATACATGTGTTGCCCTCAAGTACAATCTTAAGTTCGTTCTTACACATCAGACTAGCAGATACAAGATTCTTTCTATTGTCAGGAACATGGAAGACCTTTTTCAAAGTCATTTTCTTCCCAGAAGAAAAGTTAATCTCCACCATTCCTTTCTTGGAAGCATCACTGCATTATGATTCCCCATGAGAACCGTTTGTCCTTCCTTTTCCACTTGATATGACAAGAATAATTTCTTGTCAATGCAAAAAATTTCTTCGATCCTCAAGTGCTTTTGTAATTCCTCCAAAGTTATGTCATCTTCTTATGAATGAGTTTCTTTCTATAACCATTCCAACTTTAGGGTAATTTAGAAAAAATAGCCCCCACTTAAAATGATTCAGAAATTTCTACTTTCAATTCTCGAAGCTTAGTAATAATGACTTGCAATTCATGTATTTGATCAAAGACGGACTTGGTATCAACCATGACAAACTTAAGATATTTCAAAATGAGGAATTTGTTCGTACCTTCTTTCTCCATTTTGTACTTGTATTCAAGAGCAATCCATATTTCTATCGGAGATTCAATTGAATTGTAGAGATCATAGAGCCTATCGGAAAGTGTGTTAAGAATGTGACCCCAGCACATCACTTCATCACCTTAACACTTCTTCCTTGCAGCCTTCACTACGTCGGTATTGTCCTCCTTTGGTTCTGGAAGTTGCTCCAACTTCGAATCAAGAACATCGGCAATCTTGAGGACTGTGAGTAGGAAGAACAATTTTCATTTCTAGCGGGTGAAGTTTATGCCATCAAAGTGATCAAGTTGGACATTTGGATTAAGAAAAAGAAGTCATATTCTTTTCAACCTCCATCGTAGTAAAATAAAACCTTAAAGATTGTTGGAGAATGAGAGTAGAACAAAACAATAGAGGCAAAGAAAACTGAAAACAAAGATGAGTTTGAGGCGTATTGAGACCTTTAATGTTTTATTTGCCCTCACAACTAAGTTTGCTAAAGAGTTTAACGGCAAATTACCCCCCAAGATACAATAAACCCTTGAATATAATATTTAGCAATAACATTGTATTCCAGAACAATGATTTAAAATCTATAAATTTCAAGAGTTTTTTAAAGGCATAGAGGTGCCTTTTCATGAACCATTACAACCATGGTAGTCCATATAACCTTTTCCAAGAGGTGCCTATTCATTGCAATGACATCTCTTTTTGTATATATTCAATTATCATCATTGATATATCAGTTATTGATAATAATTCAGTTTTGTATAAAATATACAACTAATAGACACAACGGTTCGAAACAACTCAAAAGACACATTTAGAACATCTCATATCAGGACGACGTATTGCACGGCTATGCCGCCCTCTTGGCTCGAAGGGCTGCAGGGGGCCATGCTTTCTTGGCCAAGAGGGCTGCAAGGGGCTGCGCCCGAACAACCGCATGCCATGTGTTGCGTGGCCACACCGTCCTCTCGGCCAGAAAGGCTGCAAGGGGCATAGCCGCGCTCCATGTGTGGCATGGTGGCGTAGCCCTCACAGCCTTCGCGGTCCTCTTGGCCCTCACGGCCCTCTCAGCCTTCTTGGCCCTTGCGGCCCTCTCGCTATTGTATCTTTTGATCTTATGACAAATGAGAGACATATTACAATCTCTCTTACAAATACATGTTATAAGGGTCATGTGCCATATATAAAGAGGGTTAGATTATAATTATAATTATAATTTTAGACGTTAAAACATGATTGTTATTTAGGAAATATTGTCCTTTTCACGGAGATTTAATTATATTTAACATATAGATGGACATATCGACGAACAAATTTAAAATAATTAGGTGCATCAGGAAGTTGTACATGAACGTGTTAAAAGTTAAAACTAAAATGTGATTTAACTTAGAATTTCGAACGAAAACTGAAATTACGCAAATTAATCCACTTCTTTTTTCAAAATAATCACATTGAAAGGATGCCGCTCCGCTCATATCTGGCTTCCATTCGACAGCCAATGACTTGCTACCGGTAGATCTTTCTTTGTTCTGTTGTAATAAGGGCGTTGATATTTCCACTCCTTTGGTGTGTTTGTTTGATTTACTCTGGTGTTTTTGCTTTGATAATAATGGAGGCAATGTCCTCTGCTTGTATCTCTCATCCGTTTGTTACCAGATGCCATGGTGTGAGTGCCCCCGTTACATGGGGATTGATCTCGGTTACCTAGTCCATCAACTATTTTGGTGTTTTTAACGAGCAATGATCAAGCTCAAAGTTTATATGCCGAGCCGGTCTTCCCCGTTTGAGTCTCGGTACTTGTATTCATCCCTATGCTATTTTGGTATTTATTGGTGGATCCAGTTTTTGATTTGAAGTCAAATACGAGTCATATGTTGTGTCTTTTTGTTTGTTATTAAATGAAATTTCTCTTTTCAAAAAATAAAAAAAAAAGAAAAAAAAAAAAAATATATATATATATATATACAAGATACTGACTTGTTGAAGAAATAACAAATTAAAACCAAAAATGTTAATACTCTATTAGAACCACTTGAAGTAGTGTCAAACTTCCAGACAACCTTTCAATTATTCACAACCATATACATACGTACATACATACAAATATATATATATATATATATATATATGCTAGCTAGCTAGGTAGCACGTTAAGGGACTTGATTTGTTTGTTATTTTTGTTAAGATTTCCTCTTTTTAAGGGCCTGTTTGTGGTGGTATGAGTTTGAGTTAAGATTTTTAAGTTTCAATAGTAATTTTTATTGACTTTTTCAGAAAGAGATAAAAAACTTTTTCAAAAAAAAGATAAAAATTAAATTTAAATCTATGAGTTTGAGTTTGACCTCCAAACTCACCCTAAATCGGTGTATAATTCTTTCCCCGGCCGAACTAACTTATACCTACATCGAAGACTATGAGTAACATGTCAATTTCCAAAATCAAATAATGCGAATATTCCTGACCTATATATATATATATATATATATTATATAGGTTCATCACTACTTGATTAAGAATTAATGGACACGTGTCATGCATCCAATGGACCATAATTGTGTCATTTTCGTTGATCATGTCATGAAGAGAAAAACAACTTGAAACTAACCACGTAGTTTTCAGACCTAATTCCGTATCAGACAGAGGAACTAAAACGTACGGATCAGTACATGTACTGACATAATCAAAGGAACCTTCGCGGAAACTTCGCTCATGTGGTTTGCTGGTCACTGAACACCGATCTTTTTGGCGAGTTAAAATTAGTTTCAATCATTTCATTTCTGGATTCTTGTATATCACTTTGGCTTTAATTAAATATACCTAATATCTGTATACTCCTTTTAGTTGTCGTGATAGAATGATTGAAAAAATAATGGAATACTGTTGAAATCAAAATTCATTGTTTTTTTAAAAAATATTGAAGTTTAAAAGAAAATAGTAAATACTCAAAACTTTGGTTTTTATTTCAAAATAGTGTCCTTATTTATTCGATTAAGTCCAACGCGAAGCTATGGGGGTGTTTTTGGTGTTTGAGTTTGAGTTAAGATTTATAAGTTTAAATAGTGATTTTGGTTGACTTTTTCAGAAAAGACAAAAAATTTTTGGGGAAAAAAGACAAAACTTGAGTTGATGGTGGTGAGTTTAAACTCACCACCCAAACGGGCCCTAAGTAAAAACGGCCACACCTGATTAAAGAAAAAGCACTAATATACGAAATTCTTCAAAAATGGAAAGTACTAAACAAAATGGGAAAATGAAAACTATTAGACTCAAACGGAATTGAAATCCAAAATTCTTAAGTCTAACTTATTACAAAAACAAAAATCACTAAAAGTGAAAATAATAATAATAATAATCCTTTTTGAAGGCCTTACGATAGATATAGGCTGAAAAGTGACGTACGCCATGGTAGAGAGATGAGTTTTTTTTCGTTGGCTCGTTTCCACCCGAAAAACAATATTTCTTGAGGGGCTATATTTACACCCACAATATATATATATATATACCCCTACCAAATAAATGTTTCATAATATAAATATAGTAATTCTATCTTTTAATAGGTACTTTTTATATAATATCATATTTAACTCTCTTCTGTACACACTTTTATTTTAATTTTAATTTGTTTTATTATAAATAAAGTAAAAATCTAAATAAGAAAAAAACGAAAAAACCTTTTCATTTTCAAAAAGGAAACGTTATCTCTAAAAAAAAAAAAAAAAAAAAGGAAACTATTTTTAGTGTGGATTGACAATGAAAACCTACAAAGTAGATTGACAAAATTAAATAAACTAAAATCATATATGTAAATGGGTACAATGGGGGATAGTCACTCTAACCTATCAATAGGGTAAATTTTTTTATCATTACATCATCTTTAAATGGTCGAGATTGAAAAGATGGAAAAGATGCACCAAAACTAGTGTGCGATGTTAACACTTAATTACACTTAAAACAAAACAAAAAAACAAAAAAAAAAACATAAAAAACAAAAAAGAAAAGAAATACAGAAGCTTTTCCTTCCCCTCCGTCGTCCAAAACACTGTGCAAGACGGTAGGGGGCTCGACGGAAAGGACTTGCATGGCAGAGGTTGTTTGCACAGTGCATCGGATACACGATGGAGAGTTTTTCTTCCCCTTGTAACAGTTATTTAATTTTTAAAATCTGGCAGAAAGGTTTTTTTTTTTTTTTTTTTTTTTTTTTTTTTTTTTTTTTAATGGAAATAGTGGTCTGATGGGGAAGACGACGAGGCGCGATGACAGGGGTGTCGGCGGCGCCGAAGATAGAGAGGAGATGGGAGGCGTCAGAGTCGGAGTTGAGGGAAGACGGAGTTCCGATGTCGGCGATGGTAGAAGAGGTCGCATTTCTGAATTTTTTTATTTTTATTTTATTTTTATTTTTTGATATGATCTACTGGAAATGTTTCATTATTAGTTTAGTGAGTCTTTTTAATCTTGACTATTCAAAACCAATTAGATGGTCAAAAAATTTTACTTTGGGTAAAAAAACTTACATCATTATAGAATTGCCCTGAATATTTAAGTATAATTAATGACAGAGAGTTATCTCTATTCTTGATATCCAGCATTAAATATATATATATATATATATATGTATGTATGTATATAATCACATAATTGAACATAGTAAGGAAAAAAAAAAAAAAAACGAATTAAAAACCCACAAATAATTATTTTCAAATACTTAAAGCAAACAAAAGAACACATAATACTAATTAATCAAAAAATTAAAAATATACATGCTTCAATAGTTGTTGGCTCTTCAAGAGATATAGTTTCTTTTATTTTTGTTTAACATGAATCTTCCATTGTAATATTTCATTTATTTATTAAGATTTCTTTTCAAAAAATTTATTAAGAATAATTTAGGATTGATAAAATGGAATTACTGTTAATTAAATTTGTAAGGAATAAATTTTTTTTTTTTTTTGTTTCTTATAAAATATTATTTTCACTTAAAGATAATGTGGTGTATGTTTTTAATTATTTATAAAAAAGAATATTTCTATTTGTAGGTATGTGGAGTATGAGCATTCTTAATGGATTTTAAGGTGATTTTATTGAAGGATATAAGTGTAATAAGAATCTTTAATGATTTTGTGGAGGTATTTATTCATATTATGAGTGCAAATAAAACCTCCTATTTTTTAAATCCAAATCCAATAGCATTAACAGACCTTATAAAAACTGCAAAATTATCTTATTTGAGCTTGGGTGATCCCAACGTGCCATAAAGATTAAATCTTGATGCACTGCATCATGTCCATAGGATAAGACGTGTATCACTAACTATAATTACAGTTAACATGATTTGGTTAGTACTGGAAATTCTTTCTTGTGCTTTCTTCTTTAAATTGGCGTTGAGAATACATGATCTGTACACAAGTTTTTTGGTTTGTTAATCTAGAATTTGCTCCCTAATAAAGGCTAATCAATATATAAAAATCAAATAGCTTTCTTTTCTTTCCATGTGGATAGGAGGTTTTACTTTAATTTTCCCATTCATGAGTGCATTTTGGACTTCAATTTCTCATACACCCATTTTGAACATACTAGAATGTCGTTTTGAAATCCTCACAAAGGACAGCATGAATCTATCTAACCCGTCACTGATACAAAATGGATTTTCTACGTCATTTTTTCCAACATTTTTTTTAAATGAAAATCATCACGTATAATGTACTCATGTTAATTTTGACCGCACATTCAATCAGCAACAAAGAAAGAAGATAATCCTCTCATTGATGCCAGAGTCAAACTTAGTACTCATTATTATCATTTATTTTTTATCATCTATTATTTTCGATGTCATATTCTCTTCATTTGTTTGTTGATTAACACATCGAAAACCAATCTATCTATGCCTTATTGGTACCTAGGGATTCGTTATAGAAATAGTAATAGATTGGAAGTAAAATAAACTAATATGGATGAAGAATTCATTGATTTCTTTCTACAATTTATTTGTTAATTAAATGATGTAAAGAAAAACAATATCATTCTCTTTTAGTGTTATTAAACTTGGTAATATTAATTATATCAATGTAATTACTAAAATATTATTTTACACTCTCAAACAATAATTGACACATGAAAACTTATTAAGAGTACAAATAAATAAATTTAATAAAAATAGTATTTATTCTCTTTGACAAGAAATTAGTGTCAAGAGGTTGATATTATCTTTTTTCATTCCCCTATATTATGTTAGACTCATTGAACTCTCATTTCTTATTTTATAAGCTTATGTTTGGTGCACCAGTTGGAGTTGTTTAACTTTTCAAAAATAAATTTTTTTTTCCTTTTCAGAAAAAAACAAAAATGAGTTGAAAATTTTTAGTTCTAACTGGTGAGCTAAACAAGATCTAAGTAAACGCAAGATTAAACAGGAAAGGAAATGAATGCTCACTTTTTATTTCTCTTTCATGCAAAATAAATACAAGAAATTAGTCAATGGACGCACGTCGTGCTTACGTGGTACACCCGTTCTACAAAAATTTAATATTTGAGTATTTTTTTTCTATGTCATCCTTTTGTTTTATATTTCTCTTTCTTAATATGCAATTTATTAATTGTCAAATTAATACCACCATAAATATCTCATTTAAATATCTTACCTTAATCAAATACATTTAAACAAATATTATTTTTTAGAGCACTTTAAGAATTTAATTAAATTTTTACTTTGAGGAGATAAAAATAGAACCACATCTAAATCAACGAAAAAGGAGTTTAAATGTATATAACGGAAACATGATATTTACATTTATATAACTAAAATGGAATTATAAAGCAAACTAATCATTATAAAATTTAAGTATATGAGTATTTTTGAGTTTCAAAGTATTATTCACTATAAAATTTTTTTTTTTTGAGGGTCAAATACCATTTTGAATTAAAAAAAAAAAGAAAAAAAAATCTCCATGTTCTCTGTTTTTATCACCCCTAAATGTTGTTTCAGTGCTAGGCCAAACCCACACGTTAAGTTCATATTTTGCTACATTCTTTACAAAATTAAAAGAAAAAAAAAAAAGAGTTAATTAAAATAGGTGAAATACAAAATAGCATTGATCGTAGTATTATTGGTTAAATGGTATAATTTACTGATGGAATCGATTTTAGTAGAGGGTTATGTCTCTTGTATGTCATTGTTGTTTCATCTCTGGTATTGGTGTTTGTACCCAATTTTAATTTGAATGATAATTTTACTTTAAAAAAATGGTATAAAACGAATACTTTTACCGGGATACCGTGCTTGCACCTTGCAACATGATTGAATATTGATTAAGATAAGAGATCTAGGTGAGATATTTATTTATGGTGGTTTGATTTGACAATTAATGTATTGCACATTAAGAAAAATAAATGTAAAACAAAAAATGATATTAAAAAGCCTAAATATCAAATTTTTATTGGACGGTGTGTCACGTAAATACAATGACGTGATATACCTGATCCATCAAATAATTTCTCAATGACATGATAAACACACCCCTAGTGTTTTAGTGTTTTTATAGGGTAAGTAATTATAGTCAAGGTGTTCTTATGACATTCTTAATTACACTAGGGTTTGGTACATGGGTTTCAACTCAATTTCAGTCACAATTTTTTTATCTTTTTCTAAAAAGTCAATATCAGTTTCACTATTCACAGTTATTATTACAACTTTGAAACTTAAACTTTACAACTTTGCATACACAAGTTCCAATGAGATGATTTTTTTTTTAATTGCATAGAATTTCAAGATGAGCATACCAAGCTCCATATTGTTTTTTTTTTTTTTTTTTTTCCCGAACACATTTTAAGTTTTTTCACTTTTTAATGCAAGCAATTCAAACGCCTCACCAAAGACACAACTGAATTTAACTCAAATCCAACTCAGAAAACTCAATTCCAACTGTGGACCAAACACATGCGCCTATGTATTCGTTAAAGTGAAGTGCAAATTAAAGGATATTGTAATACCAAGTATTTCTGTATTTACACGATTTCTTTTATTTTAAGAAATTTGTACAATTTTTAAGATACGCATGAAAAAGCCCGATTAAGGGTTTTTATTTCGTTTTTGTGAGTTTTATGATATTCTAAGACTCAAAAATGATTGTTTAGTCAAGTAAATGACCTTTTAGGCGAAAGGGAGCGAAATCGCCAAAATTTGCATGTTGGTCAAAGTTTGACCGAAAACGCCGACGGTTGACCAAAAAGTCAACTGTTGACCACGGGAGCCAAAATTTGGCGAGAAAGTCAGCGGTTGACAAGAAAGTCAATGGCGGACGAGAAAGCCAAAGATTGACCCGAATAAGTTAAGAAAAAAGGCTGTATGACTTAATAGTTCGCAGTATAATATTGTACTGCATAAAGCTATTTTTTTTATGATTAAAATGACATGTTTAGGATTCAAAACCACCATAGAAAGTCAAGCACAATAATTAGAATATTTTAGGCCAAGTGGTTCCAAGTTAAGAAAAAGTTTTTATACAGTCCATTTAAAAACAGGTGAATTTTGGACTGCGGTTCAATTAACTAATACTGTGTATAAGTGAAACCAGTATTGGAATTACCTGTGGTAATTGAAAATGGATTATTTAAAGGTCATTGGTGGCAAACAAGCCTTAGTGAGGCTTACCTCACTAACTTTATAATTATTACATCATATTAATTAGATTAAGTTAGTTAGAAAGTAAGTTTAGAATCTTCCATTGGTTCCACCCAAGCAAAGCCGACCACCTCACCCCCTCCCCTTGCAAAATCTGATTTTTTTTAGGGACCTCATTGTGCAATTTCAAGAAGATCAACCTCTATAAATAGGGGTGAGGAAATTCAAGAGAAAATTCACAAAACACAACCAAACTCTTGCCAATCTCTTGCTTGAACCCAAAACCGGTTTTTAAGTGTGTAAAAGAGGAAGATTTGCAGCCAAGATTGAAGAGGAAATTGAGTGGGAGGATCGGCTTTTGGTGGAAGGAAAGCAAGGAAAGAAAAGTTTGGAAGGTTGGATACCCATTTTTGTTCCTAGAGTCGGTTTTGTGAGCTAAGGAGGAAGAGAGGAAAAAGTTTGTGGAACCAAGAGGGATTAGGGTTTTTAGGGTTTAGTCCTCTACTTTGAGCAGCCAACAAGAGCTCAAAAAAATTTGGTACCTATCTTAGCCAAGAAGGCCGAAAATAGGGGGAAGAAGAGCAAGGGAGCAAGCCAAGGTTTTGGCCAGTTTTGGGAGCTGTTTTGGCCAGTTTTTGGGGAGCTTTGGTGGCTGATTTTCAAGGCAAAGGAGGCTGCAAAGGTTGGACCAATTTGGCAAGAAAAACCGGCAGCTAAGGGAGGAGCAAAGGGAAGATCAACCAAGTCAAATTCTTGATCCAAAACAAGGTACCAACCCTTGATTCCAAGCTTTTAGTTTAAATTTCAATTGGAGAAATTTAAATGTATTAAAGCCTTGGTTGTATTGAGCATAAGCTCATTGGTTTCTCTTGCTGCCCTAGCTTAGAAATTAGGGTTTGTGCTTGAAAATTTAGGGTTATGTTGGTGGTTGTTAATATGCATGCTAGGTATTGTTGTTTTGTTTAGATTTTTGTATATTGTGTAAAATGTTTATGTTAATATGTTTGTTGAATGTTAAACGCTAGAAACGTCCCTGCATGTTTGAATTAGGCTCCCGACGAGTTCGGTTGAGGTAGGGTGAACGTAATATGACGTTAGCGAAATCGAAACCGAAAAATGGCCTTCTCGGGTAGGGTTTGCCCAGTCTCGGGAAAAGCAATTTTTGGGGCCCTTAGAGGCCGAATTAGGAGAAACTCAAAACACGAAAGTTGTAGATTAGGGTTTTCCTAGGGGGCTGCATGAGCAGTTTTTCAAAATAAAGCTCCAATGGCCTTGATTTTCTGCAAAAAAAAAACCGAGCCTGACCTGCCCAGGAGCCATATACGACCAGAGTTAGTTCAACATAGATTTTGGACAGGTTAAGGTCCAAACTGGATTTTATGTAAAACACGAAAGTTGTACGGTTCTGTGATAGCTAAAACTTTCGTGAAGACAATTTTTCCAAAATCGGCTTAGATTTTTAAATGAAATTGATTTTTAAAGATGGTACAGAAATGGGGAGATTTCTGTACAAAATATTAGAAATGGTTCAGAAAATGGTGTTTTTGTGTTTTAAATGATTAATTGGCATTATAAAACTGTTCCAAAGGCAGTTTTTAATAGTCGATGATTTTTACAATTTTACCTTATGATTTTCTAAATTTTTAAAATTAAATTAAAAAAGGGGGATTTAGTACCAAAAACATAAGGTTTTCTAAAAAGAAAACACAAATGAATTTTTGGGATTTAAAGTCAGAAATAATAATCCGAGTAGGATAGACTTAAACCTTCGGGTTACTTAAAGTAACCAAGTAGGTTCACGTAACGCAAAGTAAGGAAATATAACTACGGTTATATAAGAATGTTGGTTTACCAACAGTTCTAATCCTTACTCTTTTTGTTGATAACAGAATACGATACGCAACGGTGTTCCAGCAAGCTTGAGCTTATAACTGGACACAGCAGTTTTAAACGAGGTAAGTACAACCACCGCCTACAGCATAGGCTTTGATTTGATACTTGCCTAAGTATGCTTTAAATGTACGCTTTATTGTGTGTTTTGTAGTGTTGTTTTGCTGTGTAATTATATGCCATGTTAATTACATGTTTTAGATTAGGTGTTAAGAAAAGTTTTATGCTATGTTTTATGTGTAAAATGCTATGATTTATGTGTAAATGCTATGTTATGTGTAAAATGCTATGTTTAAGTATATGTCATGAAATGTTAGAAACATGTTAAGATTAAGCATGCTATGATTTAGTTATGTGAAACATCATGAAGTATGTTCACCACTAATAAGAATGAAATCAAGTATAAGATAAGGAATGACATGAAAATAAGTAAGTTATCTGTGTTGTACCGACCCGCGTAAGGTCGGGTTGGACTATGGATTGAGTTGGAAAAAGATTGGCCACCCCAACCAATTCATAGTTGCGCGCCCGGTACGAACACAATAGGGCCCATATGTTAAGTTAAGATAAGTAAGTAAGTTATGTACAATAAGAAAGAATAAGAAAGCATAATTGGTTCATGCATATGTAGGATAAGATACGTTAAGTTAAGCTAAGTAATGCTATGCTATGCTTAGTCTATGTTAGTTAGATATATTGATTTGTGTTGTGTCGCGGTATAGGATGGTTGTACTTGCTGAGCGAAAGCTCACTGTCTTACGTTTATGCTGTAGGTAAGCAACCTGCCAGCCATTGTTGATGCAAGATGGAGAGGCGAGGCTTGGCGGACTGTGAACCGTGGGAAATGTTGATCCGCTATGCGTTTTGAATTTATTTTAGTTATGTTTATTAAATTGAGATATGCTAAACAACTATTGCCTATTATTTACTATATTTTATGTACGCTCTCGTGTTCGTGTCACACTGCAAAAAAAAAAAAAAAAAAAAAAAAAAAATTCCGCTGTTTATGTTAATTAAGTATGTATGAATTATATGTAAGTATGTATGGTAACGGCCTGTGCTAGGCGGGTCGTTACAGATATATATGTACTTTGGTGTTCAACGAAAATTTTCACCAACATAAATAATCTCGGTTTATCACTGATCATCTTTTGAGCGCGAGACTGGATTTGATATTCTTACTTATCAGACCAGAGTAATGTTTCTCTTGAAGATTCCACACTTGTTAATTTTGGTCCATTACATCAATGTATGTTCAAGTGATGATGAGCCAACAATAGTTTTATATTTCAATACTCCCCCTTACATGCTGACCAGACAATGGGCAAACATGAGGACAAATATTAATTTGAACGTCCAATACAAATTATAAGAAGCCCGAAACATATTAAAAGCCCAACATGGAATAATAATAAAAGGGTTCTAAAGAGTGCAATTGCATGGGCTCGAACTCAGGAGGTCTCGCTTTGATACCACAATAAAAAGATAGACAAATTTTGGGAAAGCTCTCTACTACTATTCGAGAGGCACATTTGATGTCCTTTTTATATATAAAAGAAAGGTATACAAAAATGATTATACAGAGCAATAGCTATATACATGGTAATACAGCTGGTTAATTGCAATAAAAAGAGGAAAGTCAAAAAAATAAAAAATAAAAAATCTTAGCATATAATATGAACATTAATATGGCTAAAGTCAAATCTTCTCAGCATATCAAATACTCTTAGCATATCCTAGGGGTGATACTGTCATCAACGGTTTTCGTTATACTTATACATCAATATATTTATACATATATATACAAATATATATGCATGATCGTGACTGAAAAAGACAAATATATATGCATAAGCAAATTTTTAACCTGGGTGGCATTAAAAAGTGGCTGTAAATAAGTTGACCAAAACTTCCCTGCCCTTACAAAGTGCCAAAAGTAACGAAGGTAGAAAGAAATTTCGGTTGGCACAAAGGACAATGTTTTATCTGCATATATATTTTTGTATATAATATATATATATATGTGTCGGGAGTGATTTGTAAGACCACAAATCCATACGCATTTCAAAATGGTTCTTTGCTGTAGGCCTATAACTAGCTCTTTTTCTTGCGTCTCCGTTTGAAGTTCTTGTTGAAGTTGGTCTTCTATTTGTTTACGCCATATTGTTAGAAAGTATGGAAGTAAAGCCATGCAACTACTATCTCATGGTCGTAAGCATGTTTATTATTTGGTACGAGCTGGGCCACTTCAGTGTTACAGCATCAAAATGTAAGTTTTGAGTATATATATACAGAGATATATATATATATATATTTTACATAATATAGATACGTATTATATATATATATATCTTACAGCATAATTGGCTTTCCAACATTCTTTTTTACTTTGCAAACTATTCTGCCGAACATGTTCTAAGTTAGTTCCTTTTCCAGTGTCTCCAAATTAAACACACTTTAATATATCAATAGACAATATATTATATAATGATACACACATATACACACACACACACACACCATATATGTAGGCTATAAATGCATGCAAGAGAAACTATATATCTGTACGATGACAAAAACACTTTGTTTATTCTCTTGGGTCTCTCTCTGTCAAATTACTCTTGCAATAAATATTCAAAAACTTGTTCTACTTATAGAGATGTATAGAAATTATAATATTCTAACTTAAATATAGTAACACATATTTTTGTTGCGATTTTGTTTCTTATCGCCTTATACGGAACTAATAATTATAATTACAAAGTCTTAAATTTGTTACCCATGCTTTCTGGCCCCTACCTCGGTAGAAAATCATGGAACAGATATATGGCCATCCCTTGTGGGTAAAATATATGTACACGCTAATCTATTTTATACATATATATATATATATATGTATGTCTATATAAATAGTTGCGGCGTTTTACCTTTAATTTCTTGCTGAAATTTTTTTTTTTTTTTTCTTTTTCTAAAATATTTTGCTGGTTTTTACAGAGACGCGTCAGCTCATCTACATTGTTATATAATGCACGTGCTTGGTGTTTCTGAGGTGGAAATTGAATAATAGAAAAAGGGCTTTACAAAGGTACAAGGAGTTGTATATAAATATATATATATATATATATGCACATAAACACACACACGCATATATTATATGTACTGTATATATAAATGTATTCCTTTTCTTTGTTGTCTGTCGTTCTGATCATGAAAATATTATACTTTATATTATATTGCAAAAATAAACATTTATATGTGGGGAAAACCCATACCTGTTTTGTTTACTTTTCTTTATATAACGGCTCCCACATATCACATTGTCATTGAAAGCACTAGTACTCCCAATTGGGTATAATATGCCTATCAATTCTCTGTTTGTTTCCTTACTTCAGCTTTCACATATAATATATATTTAAAATTTAGGCTTTTTCGCTTTGTTACCATAATGATGAAATCTATGAATTCTAGAATAGACAATAAAATTTTTGAAATTAATTTTGTTCCTTTATATTATGTGGTTATGACTTTAGCATTTTACAAATATAGTTATATAAGATGCAAGTGCATGTTCTTGATTTTTGTGGAAGGACAAGAGAACATGTACTATTTCACATATGATTCCTTTGTGAAATCTATTAGGTTTTACAATTGTTACCTTCACTAAATTTTAAGATTCTCATAATCAATTTTAAGATAAAAACCAAAACTGTTAAATAAAAAAAAAACTAAATTCATGAAGTAATAAGTCATATAATATTATAGTATAAGGACATCAAATAGTAATGGTCCTTGGTTTATAGATTTGAACATTAATTTTGAATGAAGAATTCAACTTTTTATAAGAGAAAATAATGTAAAATAAAAAGTTTGAATGATGAATTCGAATTCAAAAGGGGTTCTCGATTTTTTATTTGTTTATTTTATTTTATTTTATTTTTTTGTTTCGGAGCCTGGCATCTATATATGATGCACCTTCGTGGAAGCTTCATGTATCAACTTCGACTAATTTATTGAGTTACTTAAAAAAAAAAAAAAAAAAATTATTATTGAGTTAGTTGCACGTCTATATAGGACGTATAACTCCTCATCACGAGCATACTGCATTATTGCATGGACCGGCCTAAGGAAAAGATGATCGTCTCTGCATGAGTTTTGTACATACGTGCAGACGTCGTACTTTTTTTTTTTTTTTTTTCCTTCTTCTTCTGCTCTATTGACATTCGCAGTTGATATATACATGGGCCTCCACGTGGCTTCCGACAATAGTACTTTCGATTATGTTTTCTGCTTTTCATTGCTATGGTCTGCTGTTCCCCCATGAGCCGTTCGATTTATTATTATTATTATTATTCTTTTGAGCCGCATATTGATATAAAAGAAATGGGACCCGCCGATTGAATTTGTTTGTATCCCTCACATTAACTAAAATCTGTGGTAATTTACTGCATATGACCATGTTTGGTAAGTTAATTAGAGATGTAATTTTTAAATTAGAGTTGATTGATTTTTTAAAAACTAGTTATAAGTTTTATTGATTTTTCAGAAAAAAAATAAAAATTAATATGAAAAAAATCTATTTTGTTGAAGTTAAACTTGACTATTAAACGAAGGCGTATAGTCAATGTTGGGTGGAAAAGGGAGAGAAAAAAAAAATTGGCTGGATTTTAGAGATGAAAATGAAATCTTGATTATTTGGTAAAATTAAAAGAAAAATTTGTAAATTTATGAAACTCATCATAATTTTATTCTTCCAATTTTAAAAAGAAAATAGAATGGAAAAAGTTTGACAAAAATAGTGAGGTAAAATCACTACCCTGAATTTAATAATTTACAATCTTCTAATTTATAATTAGATTTGATATTTTCTTTTCTCTTTTCTTTCACTTCTACCAAACAACATGAAAGAAAACCCTACTCTTTTATTTTTATTTCCCTCACCTAAATATTTTACTCTTCCTTCTTTTGTGTTTTCTATCCCTCCTATCAAATATAGTATTAAATATATTCTGAAATAAATAAAAAAAAACATTTAGATAGTAATTTTTTCCGTAAAGAGATAGTAACGTTTTGATACTACTGGATTTAAACTATTTGTAGTTAAATAATAACCAAGCTAGTTTTTTTTTTTTTTTTTTTTTGGTTAATGACAATAAGAATTAACGGATACATTAAAATATCGTGATTAAATCAGTGTTTTTTTAACAGTCTCATCATTTTCCATCGTATGTTAAAATTAGCTATTTTATTCTGTTTGTTTTAGTCAGTTGTCTATCGCACAATAAAACATGATATGTGAGAATACTATATTGAATTTTCTGTAGCTATTCTATACTTTCTACCAAGAAAGTTATTCAAGCTATACTATTTTTTTTTAACTAATATATAAGTGAAATGTTTTCAAACTGTATTAATGGTTGTTTTTCTGTGGCTAAAATACTAGTATATATTGATTTGTTTGTTAAAATCAATTTTTATACATTAATTTGCTAGATTTATTTGTTTGTTTTGCTAGATTAATTTACAAACATAGCATAGCGGTCACCTGGTTTTACCAATATATGAAGCACTTGAATCCCCCTATTCCCAATTTCAGGGGGGAAAAAAAAACTATTGTTTCAAATATCTACATAATGTCAAATTAAACTCCATATATACTTCTATAAGCACTGTCAATGGCAAGAATAAGGTACCAAAACTCAGATAGTACTAAAAAAAACAATAATAAAATAATACTCAGACACGCCATGATAAATTTATTTGATAGAAAAGACGTAACTTAAATCGTGATGTAACTAGAAAAATGTAAAATGAATTACGTCAAATATAATTGATTCACTTCCTTAATCTTTTGATCTCGCTTGGATTAGGCTAGGGAACGAGAGGGAAGGCGATTTTGATTGGATTTTTCAGATTCAAAACCTATAAATTCCATACCATTAAAAAAAAAAAAAAAGATCATGTAGGTTCTAGTGCCGTCCATTGATAGCGGCGGGATATAACTAACCGAACATTTGTTTTTGTTTTGTGACTTTTCTTTTCTTTAATTTTTTTCCCCTAAAGCTAATTAACAATGGTCATATCCGTTGAGTACTGAAAATATGGATGATGGGTACTTTGCCTTGGCCGTTTATATATAAACAATTGACATTCATTTGTTATGTTTATGAGAAGAATAAAAAGGACCACACCAATTTTTTGTGCAATTTCCAGGAAGTTTCCTCAAAGAAAGGACCAAACAAGGCCGACAAAAATGGTGACCCCACTTTGCTTTGGATGCATTCCAATAATATGTGCTATATTCTGAAGTGCTTCGTATCAATGGACTGAACCTTATGAGCGTAAACACACCACACACACACACACACACATATATAAATGTTTTTGTCACGACATTACATGTGCGTGGTGATAATCTCATCGGTATATATAAATGTAGAACTAGCTAGTTATGTGTCGTAGTTTCATAATTGTTGTCCATCATTTCCCCTTTCCTTTTTTTGAATTTAGAGTTAAAGGATTTCTAACTCTATATTTTGTTATGAAATTATTGGTCAGTTTGATTGGTCCATTTGAAATGAGTGTTGGAGATATTTTTATTAGAGTGGAGTTGAGTTTTGAAATATACATTTGATTGAAAATGAATAGAGTTAAAAATGTAAAAACTTTAAATGTGTTCAGAAAAAATAGCAATTTAAATTTTGTTTTGTTTCTCTCGAAATTTTATATAAATTTTTTAAAAATTATCTCATTTCAACCTGACATAATAAAATAAAACATTTTTAAAATTTGAGTATTATGGGAGACTTGAAGATGTGAATAGTGAAATTGTGTTTAATTTTATAAAAAGAATAAATAAAAATATTTGATGGAAGTGATTCAACCAAACGTCCATTAAAATGTGAAATTATCACTGGACAGACTGCAATTAATGTGTGTTGTACAACTTATTTCTCAACTGCGGCTGGTGCCCCATCAGATTAAAATATCTGCAAATATTCGTATATACATATATGTTACATATACACAGATATGTATATTGTTTGTAATTTGTTTTCCCTTATTTCTTCTTAGCTATGATTTTCTTAAAGAGTAACAAAAATGAGTTGATGTACAAATTGTCACATGATAGATATTGCTGTCAAAAATGAGTTGTTATTAAAGAGTAACAAAAATATAAGACTTTTCCTAAAATATATATATATATATATGACTAAAAAAAATTACAATTGTCATATCATATAGTTGGAAAGAGTAATCAAGTTGCATGCACATAAACTGGCATATACAGGAGTTCATCTTCAAAATTAACACCAACGCTTTTTGGAATTTGGTGCCCACCTGTTGGCAAGGGATATGCCGAGTATGTAGCTAGCTATACGGGCTTTGTAATTAGGTTTTGCAGATGGTTGATGTACTACTTTTCTACTTTCACAAAGACTGCGTTATTCGTGAATTTTTTTTTTTTTCATCTTTTAGATCTTGAAATATTATCAATGTTTGTTTTTACACGCGTTTTTTTAGGGGCTGCATCCATTATGTGGCATAGGGATTACTTAATAGTATTTCACTTCTACCAATAACCCTTAATCCCACATCTCTTCCTTTTAGATTAATGTAATTATTAGGTGATTAACTTATAACGTAAATAACGTTATATAAAACATTTTATTTTAGAACTTTTATTATAATTGACATGAATCAAATTATCAATAAAAAAATGTTACACACTAGTAAGTAAGTGTTGCACGCTATTAATCCTAATGTTATATATGTTGTATGGTAAAGCCACCGGACTTAAGATCTTACTTATTTATATATAGACAAGCTATACAGTCCGGCATATGTAACATTAATAATATATAATGTCTTGTAACACTAACTCATAATTATATATAATATTTGATGTTAATATTTGTCACTTGTAATAAAGTTTTAAAATGTAATATTTTACACATAAAGCTATAAATAGTATGTATAGATCAACAAATAATTACATATAATCTAAAAAAAAAAGTTACATTTGTCGGATCTAATACGTCTATTGGCTACAAGACTCATTCTATATATGTATGTACTTTATTATTATTATTATTATTATCATTGCTAAATTTTTTTTAACACCGACAAAAAAAGACAGACACATATAATTAAGCCTTTCAATTTCAAATTAGCAATCACATAGCTGGATTTGTTGTTCTCTAACATATATGGCTGAATGTTATCCCCATATTTATTGCTTCATGTGTTGTCTGAAATTCTATCTCCTAGCTCTCACATCATGAAGAAGGTATAGTTTTCTGTAGTTATTCTTTAAGAGAACTCGGGGGGTGGGGGGAATTGAAGGTCATTAACATGTGTGTTTTAGCTTGAATAATTAGTTTTCTTTTAAAGGGACGCGGGGGGGGGGGGGGGGGGGGGGGGGGGGAGGGGGATCTGAAGGTCATTAACGTGTGTGTTTAGCTTGAATAATTGATTTTCTTTTACAAGCTACTTTTCTTCTTCTTTGTTCTATTTCTTTAAGGTTTTGTATTCTAATGCATCTTGAATTTTCTGTATACGCTAGTAAAAATTTGTTGATTTGACAGTAGTTATTAGCCATCGTCTAAAATTAACATGACGGTTAGACAACCGTTATGTAATCCTCCATCGTGGAAAGCTTTAAGATACCATGACAGTTAGAAAACCGTCGTGGTTAGGCGATATTACACGACGGTTAACACCTTCGTCGAAAAGAGAAATAGGTGGTTAAAACTTGCTAATGTGAAGACTTTACACGACGGTTTGGTACCATCATGTAAATCCAACCTTACACGATGGTTTATTTAGCACACCGTCATATAAAGTGGGGTTTACATGACGGTTTTTGGTGAAAAACCGTTGTGTAAGTCCAACATTAATTAAATCGGCTTGTAAATCCAACTTTACACGATGGTTTATTTAGCACACCATCATGTAAAATGGGGTTTACACGACGGTTTTGGTGAAATACCGTCATGTTAAGTTCAACATTAATAAAAATAAATAAATTTCACATTTTTGGTGATTTCCCATAGGCGGCCTAACCCGTGTGTTATCCAATACACCGCCCAGAATAGGATTGACAAAATAATAGCTACATTATATCAATAAAAATACCATCCACGACATTATCAGTTTACATATTATATTTAATGAATTGCATTGCAAATTTAGACCATTCTTCCCTAATCGAATCCATATCATCATTGGTATAAAATGCTTTGCTTTGAAGTAAGTCTAATCCATTAGTATTGGAGACTATGACCCTCATAATACCTAAACAAAAAAACCACATTTAACACTACCGTCTTTGCGAGGAACAGGACGATCCAAGTTTTTTTTTTTGATAGTCTCATCTCTTTTAATCCCTTCTCCGACTTTAAGCTTCCAATCCCTTAGGGCCTTAGCAAGTTTGCAAAATTCAAAATAATTAAGATAAATATCATTAAGATGAAGTCACAATTTAGCATATGAAATTTACTTACATATTCATTAGATTAGTAAAATCATCCCATTCCTTCTCCTGAAGAGGATCAAAATAAAGGTCTAGGTCCCCCAATGGGTCAATAACTCCAAAATCCAATGTCTCCTTCTATTATATGGCACGAGATAAAGTCACCCTTTTAGTGCATTACACAAAAAGGCGAAAAGAGCATTGGCTTGCTCCCTAAGGTCGGCATCTATAGTATCTTTTTTAACCAATGAGATCAGGGTTCGAGACACAAACACAAACTTTTCAACTCGCTTATTAGCGACACATAGTTTTGCCAAATATCTACATAAGAATATCAAAATGTTACATTGGACGACATATATAAGATTTTCTAGATAAAATAAATAAAGTATAGAATGAAATACCTGAGGTATACTAATATACAATTTGCACTTATTTCTTGAAAAGTAATGAACTCATGAATATCATCAAAGTTAAGAAATGCAGGCATGTCAGCACCACTGATTGTGTATGGTATTGGGACCTCTATCTGCCTACCATCATGCATGGAAACTAAGTGCATAATAAGCTAAAGGCCTCAACTCCATGTTCATTTTATTAAGTCAATGAAGGTCTTTGTTGCTCCGCATCTTGTTGTATCTCAGTTTGAGAGTTGGCTGGTTTTTTTCCTCTCTTTTTTGGGCATTTGTTTCCCTCAACTACTTGGTTAGGAACATGACTAGGCTCTCGACTCACTTTGTTCATACTCGTTTCGAGCTCAATTAATATTTTCGGCCAAGCGACAAACCCATATATAGCCTCCGCCATAGTCGTTGCCTCATCCCTTAGAATAAGTAGTGCCACTTTTTTTAATTTTGTCACAATGATTGACACTCACACATTCCCTTCACCTAGTGGTATCCCATGGACTGAATCAGTGGTAAGGCTCTCCATCCATGCCCTTCCAATCGCAACAAGCAACTGTCCACAGCGAAGTTCATCCTAATAAAGAGCTTACACTCTTGAGTATCGACTAGCATAGTTGCCGGATCAGACAGTCCAGGTTTTTTTTTATCATGGAGAGTGCAACTAGCCTTAAAGTTATTGTGTTGGTCAATGGTTGCCATATTTTCCTGATCAATCGACAGCTCGACATCTGTCTTTGCACATAGACCACACACCATCTCGTTAATTCTTCAATTTCGTGTCTCATTGACAATACAACAGTATCAACTTTCGAACTTCGCTTGAGGTTTAAGTACTGAGACTGCTTTACGAACTTTGATTGACCACGAGTACGTCCTAGGTGTTCGGGTTTGGATAATGATTGGGTCAATACATCATTAGTGCCAACAGATTCGAACTTGCCTTGGGTCTTCTGTGTGTTGTACTCCACTTGCGGAAGAATTAAAAACAATGTCACAAATAAATTGAAGAGTTATAAGTGGATCTAATGATAAGAATTTATTATTAATTAGTAAACTTACTATTAACTTGCCAACTTGGCGATATGATGGATCCTTGAACTCTCCATCTTTTTTTATCCGTGAATCTAGCCAAACCGCATCTCTTTTTTCCCATTTCCCATTCTCCTTAAATTGTAATTATTATCGTTAGTATACATGAATAATAATAATAATAAATTACGATGATTTACGAAGTGTGAATGTCTGTTGATCCCTTGTGCCATAAGCTTTTTAGATCATCGATTAGCAGTGCCAAGTACACATCAATGTCATTGCGTGGTTGTTGAAGACTGAAAATCAATAAAGTCAACATCAAGAACTTCCGCTTCATGCTCAAATTCAGAAAGAGATTGTAGTTGACAAGTATGACGGGCCAAGTACTATTCTACTACTCATATTACCATGTGGGTCATTCCGTCCGCTGATAAACCTTAGACGTAGATTCCATGGTTCCGCACTAAATTTAGGGTTATCATTGTCAAAGGTCTTCCATTGTGGTACATCGGCTGGATGTCTAAGCATGCCATCTTCAACATGTTTATCATGGTGCAAGTCAAATTCTGGCGTGATCGACATTACAGAATAAACGCCGCAAATGTGGCGCAGAAGGATGTACCATAACCACCTTTACCAGCACTCATTTGCTACCATTCGTTGGCTTTTTACCCTTCTTCCATCTTACCTCTTTATAAACCGGGCATTCATCTAAATCCTTATTCCCATTTGGGTAAAGGACGTAATCATTTGGACATGCATGTATTTTTTCATATTCCATTCCCCAGTGCTCACATCTTCTTAGCTTCGTAATACTAGGCGGTATTTTATTATCAACCGGTAGAACCTCTCTTAGAAATTCTGAAAGAGTCATGAAACTAGAATTTGTCCATCCTCCCGATGCCTTCATGCTTTATAATTTGACCAATGCGGACAATTACCGTTATTTAGTGCACCCGTCATACAAGGGCATCTCGACATCATTCATCATTACTTCAAATTACTTCAGACGGCACACAAAGTGTTCTTCCAAATCATTAACCATATCAACAAAACTATCTCCTACATCTTCCTCAACAATAGGTTCTTTTCCTTTGTTCTTCGATGTTGGATTCAAACAAATTTCACCGTGTAAATACCATGTTTGGTACAAATAAATAATCCTACATGCATTCAAATGTCTTCTAACATCATCAACTGAATAAAACCTATGATTTTCACAATTCACACAAGGACACCGAATCTTATCATTTTTCATGTGAGTTTTGGCAAATGACAAAAATTCTTCAACACCATCTTGGTATTTTCTGTTGGGATCTAAATGTGCCCTAAAGATAGAAAATCAATATTAGGGATTTTCTGTAAATATGACATTTTGATATTAATAAGAGGAGGTTATTCATGTTTAATAAGATGTGTCCTATTTACTTTCATTTGTTGATTGTAATGGTTATTTTGAGCAAACATAAAATACTCATTGACTGTTGGTAATATATCAGATTACCATATGTATACGGGGTATACATAGAAGACGTGGTAATTTGATAACAGTCTAAATAAATAGTCCGCAATCGATGGAATAAGATTTGGGGATCTTATTCATGATGAGATTGTACAAGTTGTCTACTTCCTTGGAGGGATGGTTTGTCTTGACCATCGGATAAGTTCCGAGTAGAAACTTTAATGTATACCAGTATTGAGGTATGACATTGGACTGGACCTAAAGTGTTAATTGATTCGGTTTAATAATTTCGTTTATAAGAATCAATGACACTTTGATTATCATCCTGCATTAATCTTAATCCTGAAATGATTACTTGAATTCGCATCCATGACTTTTGTACTTTAATGCACTACAGGTGAGACACTGTTAATTCATGGTCAATATACTTGTGTTTTGGGTGCATGACTTATGGATGGAGAAATCAAGATTCATAGATACGGAATCCATAGCTATCTTAACGATAGTAAATGTTATCTACTTAAAGGCATTATTCAGGGATTGAAAGATAGTACAACAAGATCTTGGCCATCGGTTTACTTTGTGTTCTCTGGTGGTTTACCAATTGTAAGGTTTTATAATTGGTGATTCTTTCAATAGAGAATAACGGAACTTTAAGTTAAAATGATTGAAAAGGTAAAACGGAAAAAGTCCTTAATTCAATCATGGATGACATATGGGGATTAAGCAAGCGATGAATAAATCATGGAAGAAGCACTACGTGAGAGAGCTTTCGTAATACGGTATGTAAACAGGAGTTCAGCTTCAAACTTTTAGTAGAATAGTTTTGAAGTTGATAATTGATGAATAATTAATCTAGGATTAATTTTTCACAATTATAGGAGCCTCTTTACATATTTCCATCGGGTCCCTCTATTAGCTCGCATAGTTCCATAAAGCGTCTCGGGATTTGTTCCTTATAAGATCGGTATATTTAAATAGAATTTAGTAATGTCTATTAAGACATGTTACTCTCTAACATGCAATCCAGAAAGGATTGGACATGTAAAATTTGTAGACAAATGATTTGTCAACATGTGATTGGTTAATTTGAATTTTGGAAATAAGATTGTGTTTGGATTATTTAATTTTGGAAAAATAAATTTTTCTCTCCTAATCTCAATAAGGTGCAAGGTTTTTAGATAGGTGGAGGGAAGAAAAATTTTGTTTCAAAATTATTCAAATAAATTCGTAACATTAAATTATTAATTGATTTAAATAATGGAGATTATTTCATGTATTTTTCTTTCCTAATTAAAAGGGGTTCACGTTTTTTTTTTTTTTTTTTTGAGGAAAGGAAATTTGAAATATTTCATTGATTTAAATTAATTAATATGGTTAATGTTTATGGAAAATATTAATTCAAATAAGTGAATCTTATTTAAATTCAAAAAGGTTTAAAAGGAATTTGAATCTAGATAGGACTAAGATCTTTTGACTAGTCTAGATTCTTGATTTAAAATTTGAATCACCAATCTAGCTAAACAAACTCAATGTGGCCGAATTTTTTGAGGAAGATTTCCTCTTTGAAAAACGTTTTTAGGTTCAATGAATCTAGCCCTAAAGTTGTATGATCTTTTGATTCAAAATTTATCCAGAAAAATAATAATAATTATTTTTTTGAGATGAATTTTGAAAAAGGGTTGGACTTCTATATAAAGGCTAGGGATTCATGAAAAACTAATTTTGGTAATTTTTCAAGAGCAAAAAACGTTTTTGGAGAAAAAAAAAAATTTAGTTTTTCCGGAACATCAAAATTCGGCTATCTTGTGAGAAAGAAAAAGAGAGAAAATTCTATTGAACCAAAACTGAGAGGAAGGTTAAACCGAGTGATTATTTTCATAAGAAGGTTAACCGGTTCCTGTTTTGCAGTTTTGAAGGAAGAATGTTGATCATATTCTCAACGAGGTACATCGGAATTGAGAAGGAGTGATCTAGACTTCGAAAAGCATTACCGGTCGCTTGGATTCATAGAACGTGTGCCCACACACACTCTGAGACGTGGAACTCGAGAATAATAGAGAAGACACGTTGGTCAAACGCTCTAGTAATTCCGGAATCCAAGAACAAAGGTACGCTTGATCATAAATTTAATTTATTGTTATATACATCATGAGATTCTTTTCCGGAAACGGCATAAAATTTTTAAAACTTCCGCTGCGCCGTAACTCTGATTACCGATCCGATTTTTCCAACAACTGGTATCAGAGCCAACTCATGATCATGTATATAACATAAATTATTTGATCAAATAAATTTCTCTCTATGCATTAATGAAATATTTTAGAGAGTTGGCACTCTAGGTTTTATTTTGAGTATGTTAAATATATTATGAATGGATGTATGGATGAATGAATGCTTAATATTATTTTTATAATATTTGATGCTTGTTCAATTTTACCGGTCATGATTCCATAGAGGTTAGAATTTGTATCTAGGTTTTTCAAGTGTAATAGATGCGGTTTATTATCACCGCTAGGTCGTTCTTTCAATTCCTAGAATTTTTGTAAGCCGGAAACGGCGTAGGAATTTTTTTTGTAAAATTCGGGCTACAATGGATTCGAGGAGATTGAAGATGAACGAAGGTATGGATTTTCAAAGGATGTGATTTTTTATTTTTTGGAATTTTTTAATTTAAAAAAAAAATTTTTTTAATAAAAATAAAAACAAATCACAAAATCTTTTTGAAAATTTAATTTTCCAATGATATGTGATCTTGATAATTTGGAAATCAAAATTAAAAATTTAAATTTAAATTTAATGGATATTATTATGAATTTTAAAATTTTGAAATTTAAATTTGAAATTTTGAAATTTCAAATTTTTGAATTTTAAAATTTAAATAACCGGATTTTTTATTTAAATTTTGAGATTTTATAATTTTGATTAAAATTAAAAATCACATATAATCTTTTTTGAAATTTAAATTTTAAATTTAAATTTAAAAAGATGTGACATTGGAGAAGGAAGACACATTGAAAAAGGATACAAGGCATGGATCTTCAAATGAAGACCGATATATGTTTCGGTTAATTTTTGTAAATTTTACAATTTTCTTTTCTTTAGGATGGAATCATGATCCACGGCTGTTTACATATTTTGCAAACCATAGATGATGAATTGCTAGATGAATATGTTATACTATTTCATGATGTATTGATAACATGCCATATAGACTAGGGAGTGCCACTCAATAAATATTGTTTATGCATGAAAAACAAAAACCCTAATTTAAAAGATTGAGTGGGAGAAGGTTTTACACACTAAGACCTACGGCCTCCATCGTTGGTCCAATAGTTACGCATGGTAGTGCCTACTACTCGGTTTTGACCCGGGAATTCCCTTCGGATAGGTATCTTACCTAGAGCGCACACTGATTTGGATTTCCGAAAGGATAACGGTTTTGGGCATATTTTATGTTTAGATCACCCCTCGGTGGCGGATGTAAAATATGGATTCAAAATTGAAAACGATGGTTACACACTCATGCTACTTTATTTATTAACCCTCCATCGAGGCTCTGTTATATAAAGTAGTGGCCAAATAAACGATAGTTAATATATATTCAATGGAATTTGTTTCATGGACAAATATGTATTAATCGGAAGGGATCCGTGTTCTTGGCTAGTTATTCTATGACTACCCCTCGGTAGCTTAGAAAGCGGAAGCTAGGAATTATCGTTGTAAGGTATGTGTTTTAAGGGTTTTACACATAAACATTTAGATTGCATATAGATCTTTTTGTTTAATTACAAAACCATATTTTATAAACTAATAGGATGTTTGCTCATACTTATTACATGTTTTCTTATTATAGATCAAAATGTCGAGCCCTTTATCTGTGATACTTACGCAAAACAAATTAACCGGCGAAAATTTTAATGACTGGAAAAAGAACTTGCTTATCGTCCTAAACTTTGAGAAACACAGTTTCGTCCTAACTCAACCTAGACCACCCACGCCTGCGATCGATGCTCCTGATAGGGATTTTGTAGCGCTTGAGCGCTGGGACAATTCCAACCTAAGTGCTATGTGCTATATTCGGGCGAGCATGTCTAACGTGCTCCAGAAACAGCATGAAGAGCATCAAACTGCTAGGCAGATCATGGATAACCTGGAGGAAATGTTTGGTGAACAAACTATCCAGGCTAAGACCGATGCTATCAAAGGTCTCATGAACTGCAGGTAGAAGGTTGGAACTCCCATCAAGGAGCACATGATGAAAGTCATGGCTTATTTGTCTGAAGCTCAGACAAATGGGGCTGAGATCGATTCTGCAACTCAATTGGTCATGGTTTTCCAACCTTGTCCAAGGATTTCGATTTGTTTCAGGCATCTTACAACCTTAACAGGAAGGAGATGTCTTTAACGGAATTAATGAAAGAGTTGCAAGCCTTTGAGAACATTTTTAAGGGTTATGGATCTAAGGCTGAGGCCAATGTGGCTGAACCTAGTTCGCCTGCTCCTAATCCCAAAAGGAAGAAGGAAAAGGGGAAGAACAAGGGGAAGAAACCTGCTGTGGATGCACCTGCTACTAAGAAGTCTACTAAGACTAAGAAGCGGAAGGTGGATCCCAAAAAGGTTAAGTGCTTTCACTGTGGGAAGAAAGGACATTTCAAGAAGGATTGTCGAGAATACATGTCCATGCTAAAGCAAAAAGGTAATTTCGATGTTCTGTATCTTGAGGGTTGTTTAGTGGAAGAATCTAAGGACAATTGGGTTATAGATTCTGGAGCTACTAACCATGTTTGTATTTCTCTACAGGGGTTCAAGGTAACGAGAAGTCTGCATGAGGAGAACTTCACGTTAAGAACCGGTGATGGGACGTTGGTGCGAGCTGAAGCAGTGGGAGAAGTGCATCTTTATTTTGATGAATTTAGGTTTATTGTTTTGAGACATTGTTTTTATGTTCCTAGTTTCAAAAGGAACCTAATTTCGGTAGCTTGTTTGATTAAAGATTCTTATTCAGTTTCTTTTAATAATAAAGTTGTTATTAGGAAAAACAATTCTTTTATCTGTAATGGATGGATGCATGGAAATCTTTATTTTATCAAACCTAAGATGCACTCACTGCTTGATACAGAATTGGAAAAGAACTCTAAAAGACATAAGTCTTCTCACTCTAACAAATCATATCTTTGGCATTTACGACTTGGTCACATAAGCCTTAACAGAATTCAAAAGATGGTAAAGGAGGAATGCCTTGACTTGTATGAGGTTGAACCTTGGCCACAATGTGAATCCTGTTTGGAGAGCAAGATGACTAAACGGCATTTTGCTGCCAATGACAGTCGTGTTGAGGAACTTTTAGAACTAGTGCATACGGATGTTTGTGGTCCCATAAACATAGAAGCACGTGGTGGGTATGAGTATTATATCACTTTTATTGATGATTATTCGAGTTATGGATATGTTTATTTGATGATCCGCAAAAGCGAAACCTTTGACAAGTTCAAAGAATTTCGGGCTGAAGCGGAGAAACAATTAGGCAAGTCCATTAAGACACTTTGATCGGATCGAGGTGGGGAATACCTATCGGATGAGTTCTTAGGATATTTGATAGAGAATGGGATACAATCCCAATTAACTGCACCTAGTACTCCTCAACAGAATGGTGTAGCTGAGAGAAGGAATAGGACCCTATTGGATATAGTCCGGTCTATGATGAGTTACTCCACATTACCTTTGTCATTTTGGGGGCACGCCATACAAATTGCATGCTATCTTTTGAATAACGTTCCCTCCAAATCGGTTCCTAAAACTCCTTACGAGTTATGGACGAGTATGAAACCTAATTTGAATCATATTCGAATTTGGGGTTGTCCAGCACACGTCCTGGATAAGGAAGCGAAGAAGTTGGAGTCGCGATCAGAAGTGTGCTTGTTTGTTGGCTATCCAAAAGGGACAAAAGGTGGTCTGTTCTATAATTTGAAGCAAAATAAAGTCTTCGTTTCTACACATGCAACATTCCTGGAGGAAAGTTACATAGAAGACTTTAAACCTCGTAGCAAAGTAGTGCTTGAGGAGATGACTTTGGGATTGGATGTTCCTAAAGTCACAGAAAACCCTGTGGAAAAACCGCTAAAGAATTAACAACCAGGGGAGCTTCGTTGTAGTGGGAGGATTATCAGGGAACTTGATAGGTACATGTTCAATGGTGAAGTTTTTGAAGCAGAATCCATAGAACATGATGATCCGGCTACGTACAAAGAAGCTATGGAGGATGTTGATTCTAGTCTTTGGCAAATAGCTATGAACACCGAGATGGAATCTATGGATTCCAACGGGGTCTGGATACTTGTAGACTTACCCCAAGGCATAAAACCGATTGGGTGTAAGTGGGTATACAAGAGGAAGAGAGGTGTGGATGGGAAAGTTGAAACTTTCAAGGCAAGACTTGTAGCGAAGGGCTATACGCAAAAAGAAGGAATCGACTATGAAGAAACCTTCTCGCCTGTAGCAATGCTCAAGTCAATCCGTATTCTTTTATCCATTGCGGCTGCTTTCGATTATGAGATCTGGCAAATGGATGTCAAGACAGCTTTCTTGAATGGCTCTCTTGAAGAAGATATCTATATGATACAACCAGACGGGTTCAAGGCAAAAGGCCAAGAAGATAAAGTATGCAAGTTGCTTAAATCCATTTATGGATTAAAGCAAGCATCTCGTTCTTGGAATATTAGGTTTGATCAAGCGATCAAAACCTATGGATACGAACAAAACATTGATGAACCATGTGTTTATAAATGTATCAAGAATGAGAAAGTGGTTTTCCTTATACTTTATGTGGATGATATATTGCTTATTGGAAACGATGTGGCAAAATTATCATCTGTCAAAGTTTGGTTAGCCAAACAGTTTGACATGAAGGACTTAGGAGAGGCTAGTTATGTTCTTGGTATTCAACTCTTTAGAGATAGAAAGAACAAAACGATAGCACTCTCTCAAGCTTCATACATTGACAAAGTACTTGAGAGGTTTTCTATGAAAGATTCCAAGAAAGGTGCCCAACCTTTCAGGATTGGATTCAAACTTTCTAGAGATGACTGTCCCAAGACATCGGAAGAAAGGGAGCGTATGAAAAATGTACCTTATGCATCAGCAGTAGGTAGTCTTATGTACGCTATGTTATGCACTAGGTCTGACATTTATTTTGCGGTTGGTATGGTAAGTCGATATCAGTCGAATCCGGGACCGAACCATTGGGGTGCAGTCAAGCATATACTCAAGTATCTACGGAGAACGAGGGACTATATGCTTGTGTATTCCGGTCAGGACCTTGTTCCTAGAGGATACACTGATTCTGATTTTCAATCAGATCAGGATTCAAGGAAATCGACTTCAGGATCTGTTTTTACCCTTGGAGGTGGTGCCGTTGTGTGGTGGAGTATTAAGCAATCTTGCATTGCTGACTCGACCATGGAAGCCGAGTATGTGGCAGCCAGTGAGGCATCAAAGGAAGCGGTATGGCTCCGTAGGTTCCTTGGTGATCTTGAGGTCGTTCCTGGTATGGATAAAGCTATAGTGCTCTACTGTGACAACAGTGCAGCAGTAGCTAATACCAAGGATCCTAGGCATCATAAGAGGAGTAAGCACATTGACAGAAAATATCACATCATCAGAGGCTTTGTTGAGAGTGAAAATGTGACGGTTTGCAAAATCGCATCAGAGGACAATCTTGCTGACCCGTTCACGAAGACTTTGGTGGCCAGAAGATTCGAAGAACACGTTGAAGGCATGGGCATGCGTAATATGTCACATTTACTCGCTTAGGGCAAGTGGGAGATTGTTGGGATCTAAATGTGCTCTAAGGATAGAAAATCAATATTAGGGATTTTCTGTAAATATGACATTTTGATATTAATAAGAGGAGGTTATTCATGTTTAATAAGATGCGTCATATTTACTTTCATTTGTTGATTGTATGGTTATTTTGAGCAAATATAAAATACTCCTTGACTGTTGGTAATATATCAGATTACCATATGTATACGGGGTATACATAGAAAACGTGGTAATTTGATAACAGTCTAAATAAATAGTCCACAATCGATGGAATAAGATTTGGGGATCTTATTCATGACAAGATTGTACAAGTTGTCTGCTTCCTTGGAGGGATGGTTTGTCTTGACCATCGGATAGGTTCCGAGTAGAAACTTTAATGTATACCAGTATTGAGGTATGACATTGGACTGGACCTAAAGTGTTAATTGATTCGGTTTAATAATTCCGTTTATAAGAATCAATGACACTTTGATTATCATCCTGCATTAATCTTAATCCTGAAATGATTACTTGAATTTGCATACATGACTTTTGTACTTTAATGCACTACAGGTGAGACACTGTTAATTCATGGTCAATATACTTGTGTTTTGGGTGCATGACTTATGGATGGAGAAATCAAGATTCATAGATACGGAATCCATAGCTATCTTAACGATAGTAAATGTTATCTACCTAAAGGCATTATTCAGGGATTGAAAGATAGTATAACAAGATCTTGGCCATCGGTTTACTTTGTGTTCTCTGGTGGTTTACCAATTGTATGGTTTTATAATTGGTGATTCTTTCAATAGAGAATAATGGAACTTTGAGTTAAAATGATTGAAAAGGTAAAACGGAAAAAGTCCTTAATTCAATCATGGATGACATATGGGGATTAAGCAAGCGATGAATAAATCATGGAAGAAGCACTACGTGAGAGAGCTTTCGTAATACGGTATGTAAACAGGAGTTCAGCTTCAAACTTTTAGTGGAATAGTTTTGAAGTTGATAATTGATGAATAATTAATCTGGGATTAATTTTTCACAATTATAGGAGCCTTTTTACATATTTCCATCGGGTCCCTCTATTAGCTCGCATAGTTCCATAAAGCGTCTCGGGATTTGTTCCTTATGAGATCGGTAAATTTAAATAGAATTTAGTAATGTCTATTAAGACATGTTACTCTCTAACATGCAATCCAGAAAGGATTGGACATGTAAAATTTGTAGACAAATGATTTGTCAACATGTGATTGGTTAATTTGAATTTTGGAAATAAGATTGTGTTTGGATTATTTAATTTTGGAAAAACAAATTTTTCTCTCCTAATCTCAATAAGGTGCACGGTTTTTAGATAGGTGGAGGGAAGAAAAATTTTGTTTCAAAATTATTCAAATAAATTCCTAACATTAAATTATTAATTGATTTAAATAATGAAGATTATTTCATGTATTTTTCTTTCCTAATTAAAAGTGGTTCACGTTTTTTTGAGGAAAGGAAATTTGAAATATTTCATTGATTTAAATTAATTAATATGGTTAATGTTTATGGAAAATATTAATTCAAATAAGTGAATCTTATTTAAATTCAAAAAGGTTTAAAAGGAATTTGAATCTAGACAGGACTAGGATCTTTTGACTAGTCTAGATTCTTGATTTAAAATTTGAATCACCAATCTAGCTTAACAAACTCAATGTGGCCGAATTTTTTGAGGAAGATTTCCTCTTTGAAAAATGTTTTTAGGTTCAATGAATCTAGCCCTAAAGTTGTATGATTTTTGATTCAAAATTTATCCAGAAAAATAATTTTTTTTTTTTTTGAGATGAATTTTGAAAAAGGATTGGACTTCTATATAAAGGCTAGGGATTCATGAAAAACTAAATTTTGGTAATTTTTCAAGAGCAAAAAACGTTTTTGGAGAAAAGGAAAAATTTAGTTTTTCCGGAACATCAAAATTCGGCTATCTTGTGAGAAAGAAAAAGAGAGAAAATTCTATTGAACCAAAACTGAGAGGAAGGTTAAACCGAGTGATTATTTTTATAAGAAGGTTAACCGGTTCCTGTTTTGCAGTTTTGAAGGAAGAAGGTTGATCATATTCTCAACGAGGTACATCGGAATTGAGAAGGAGGGATCTAGACTTCGAAAAGCATTACCGGTCGCTTGGATTCATAGAACGTGTGCCCACACACACTCCGAGACGTGGAACTCGAGAATAATAGAGAAGACACGTTGGTCAAACGCTCTAGTAATTCCGGAATCCAAGAATAAAGGTACGCTTGATCATAAATTTAATTTATTGTTATATGCATCATGAGATTCTTTTCCGGAAACGGCATAAAATTTTTAAAACTTCCGCTGCGCCGTAACTTTGATTACCGATCTGATTTTTCCAACAGATGATTACTGGAGAATCCTGGAGAGCAGCCAAGAAATCGGCAAGGTCCACTTTGTTGTTTTCTACGTTGGTCTCCACCTCCTGTGGCGGAATTTCCTACAGTGGGACGGCTGGAATAGGGTCCTTAGCAGAAACAGACCTTTCTCGAACAGTGGCTCAGGCATGCCAGCATCATCGATATGCGCCGGTAGATAGTCGTGCTCCGGGCCGCTACTTATACCATATATGCTATTATCTCTACCTTCATAATAGCATCGTATCCTGAAACCTTTGGCAGCACTGGCCCATAACGTGCTATAATAAGGGCATGAAAATCTACTCATGTTACTCCTTAGATATCGAGTAGCCCTAATGTTAGCCACTACAGCCTAGCGGTTCAAGCTAGACACCTACTGGCTAGCACTACTTGAAGGTGCGCTTTCAATGTGGCAAACTCGAAAGATGATCTCCATATCCTCGAGCCACCCTGCTAGCGATATAGTCTTGCGAATCCCATCAATTAACAATGGGCTCATCCCATGAAAGACCTAAGCAGTGTCGCGATTCTCGTCCACACACCTCAGATCCATAATGTTAATTCTACCATATTTCATTTACATAGTAAGTACTCATACACATAAGTAAATCCTACTTACAATGATAGTGGCGCTGGCAGGCAGGTTGTGAAATTGGATGGCAGGAAACCCGCTCTGATACCAACTTTGTAACGACCCGCCTAACGTGGCCGTTATAGTTACTTATCTTATCTTACTTATTTACTTGGCGACAAAAAACGGAATAATTTTTTTTTTTTTAATATATAACTTAAATCTTGAGACCTTACTCATACTATACTTACTGGTATAAATATGTACACATATACATATATATAGATGAATTGAATACCAAACTTGTTTCGGTACCTATAACATTTTATGTTAACTGTCAAACATAATTAAAATAAAACGCGTAATTTTTCCCATCCCAAGATTTCACAGGTAGCCTTGCCACGCTCCACCGCCTTGCATCAAAGATTGCTGACAGGTTACTTACCTACAGCATAAACGTAAGACATGAGCTTTCGCTCAGCAAGTACAACTATTGTCCCGCAAAACATTTCATAATGGAACAATGCATGAACCAATTATGCTTTCATTATGATGTCTTATGCTTACATATCATGGGCCCTTACATAACATAAGTGTACGTACCGTGGCACGCAGCCATGGAGTGGATGGGGCGGCCAACCAGATCCAACTCAAACCATGGACCAAACCCGACTTAACACGGGTCGGTACGACACAAGGCAAGCTCGCTTGCCATCTTACTTGAAATCTTTCCTTAACTTGTTCTTAAAATAGTTTTCTTCTTGAAAACAGTCTTTTACAACAGTTTCTTACTTGAAACTGGGTTCTCATTCTTACCAAGTGATTTATCTTTAGTGAGCATGCTTCATGATGCCACAATGATAAAACATAAATCATACGTACTACATCATCAAGGCATAAATCATATGTATCACATCATCAAGACATAAATCACATGCACTATATCATACATGCATAAGCTTAACATCACATAAGCAGTAAAACATTTTCCGTCTATGCTGTAGGCGGAGTTATACTTACTGTTTACTCTAGGTCTTGGGTTTTGTCGTTCCGATAGGTTACCTCAAATAGGTTACCTTCCTGTTCCAAAAAGGGAAGTAAGATAAGAATCATCCTATCTTACCATAAATTATTTCATTTAATGTTGGTATCTAACCAACATTATGTGTAACCCTAGTTATATGTTCCCCCTCATATTCTTTTATGATATCCTTATTGGTTACTAAGTGTAACCTTAGGGCACATGTCCCAATAATAATTAAACAGTATCCTGTTTAATTACTTAACGAACTTTGGGCTCAAAGCCCAATAGTACTTGGTATCTTATTATGTTACTATTAGTAACCTAAGGTATAGGCCCAAGTTAGATTTGTATTTTAAAAAGCCTGTAGGGCTACTAAGGCCCAACAATTAAAGTGGTACCCCTTAAGGTTACCCTCAATAATCTTGGACCCAAGGCCCAACATACAATATTTGTTTTTAAATAACTAGGCCCAATAACATTAGGTAACATATCCGATTACTATGTGTCTTACGTTAGGTTACCAATTATCTTAGCTTAATTTGCTTAATTCTTTCTTTTCTTACTAAACTGAGTTTGATTAACCATTTAAAACTCTTTTTAAATAAAAATGTCTAAGTTTTAAAGGTACTTGCTGAAAATAGTCAAATCGTCAGTGTATGTGCAGGAATTTACTGTGCATACACTGTTTTGAAATTTCTGAATCAAAGCTTACTATTATGATTCAGTTTTACTTTGAAATATGTTTAGATTTTGAAAAAGTTTTCTTCACAAAAGTTTTAGATATTGAAAAACCCTACAACTTTTGTGTTTTTCTTAAAGTCCATTTCTGCCTTTAACTTATACTTTTTCCTTGTTGAATCAGCCTGGCCGTGTACATAGGTCTGGGTGGTCCAGGCTCGGGTTTTTGAAAAAATGAAGGCCTTTGGAGCTTTATTTTCAAAAACTATTCATGAAATCCCTTATAATTTTTTAATTTCCTACAACTTTTCAGTTTTGAGTTTTCTCAAATTCGGCCTCTAAAGGCCTCAAAATACCGTTTCCAGATCACTGCCCAGTTTTCACCCGAACTGGCAGTTTTGGTTTCGGTTCGTTCTTACGTACAATTACGCACACCCTACCTCAAACGGTCGCAACCGTGAGCCTATATCTAGCATGCAGCGTATAATCTAACGTTCTCACGATCATTCATTCATTCTCAAGCATTCAATCATTTATTAAAAACCCGTTTGGTGATTTTCACCAAACTTGGTTTTCTAGGGTTTTCTTGAACCCTAATTCATCATACAAACATTTAATTTCATAAACATTCATTCATCATCAGTCCTAAGCATATGGGGACATATAACAAACATCTAATAATCACACACATAAAACACATAATTTCTAGAACATACAATCCAAAACATACACCATACCATAACATAAACTTACTAAAACCTAAATCAAGCACATTCTAAACAAACTAACTAAAATAAGGACATAATTGGTGAGCTTAAGCTCTTACAACCAAAATTGAAAATACACTTAAAATGGCTCAAAACTTCAATAAAAAGGCTTAGGGAATTGAGAGAATTACCTCTAAACCGTGGAGATAATCTCAAGCTTGGCTTCCGAAATTTTTTTTCTAGCTTTCCCTCACAAAAATCCGACCACACACTATTGGGTTTTGCTGTCTATAAGGTTCGGCTGAGAGAGAGAAAAGGAGAAGAAAAATTGCCAAAGTTTGGGGGAATTTTTCAATAAAATGAGTCAAAAAGTCACCCCCCCTCCACCTATTTATAGGTGAATTTTAATTTCTTTTTTGATTTATTTTTATTCTCTAAATTGCACTCCAAGCCTTACCAAAAAAAAATATTTGCCCAAAAGTCCCCATTAGGTGGCCGGCCACTAGAGGCTTCCTTGAGCCCAAAATTATCTCTTTATAATACTTTCCAATTTTTCAAAAAAATCAAAAAAATTACATAATTATCATGTGATGAGGTGTCCTCCACCTAGGGCTTTGTTTGGCTTTCTTTTTTAAAAATATTCTATTTTCATACTAATGTAATTATAACAAATACTGTTTTTAACTAAAACAGTACTGTCATACTAAACCACAGTCCACAATTCATCTACGTTTAACTGGACTGCGCATAGGTTTTTCTTAGGACTTAAAGCTAATTAGTCCTTATTGTCCTAAATATTGTGCTTGATTTTTCTAACATGATTCCGTACCTTACTCTTACTTATCTATCCGTAATGACGATTTTTCACAGTATAATTTTCATACTGCTTGTTATACTACAGTACCGTTATAGTCATACCTTTGACTTTTTTGGTCAAACTTTGACCGATCGAGGTCATAAATTCTTTTTTTTTTTTTTTTTTTGCCTTTTTCCTTAAAAAGCATCATGCATAACTAAACAAGCTGTTTTGAGTCTTATTATGTTATAAGAACTCAAATATATCTGATAAAATCATATCAGACATTTCACACAAATATTTATTTTTTCCTCAATGAGGAAATCAGGAATCAATCAAAAAGGGCAGTTATTACACCACATTTCACAGTTGCAGTGCCAGCCCTCCACAGTCTTGCATTAAGTATTGCCAGTAGGTTGCTTACCTACAACATGAACGTAAGTAATGAGCTTATGCTCAGTAAGTACAACATTTAATCTGCAAAACTTTTTAATAAAAGAATGCATGAACCGATTATGTTTTCTTATGAATCAATTATGCTTTCTTATGTTGATTTGGTTTCTGGGCCCTATACATAACATGAGTGCACGTACCGTGGCGTGTAACCACGGAGTAATTGGGACGGCCAGTCCAATTCCAACTCAAACCATGAACCATACTGTTTAACATGGAGTAGTTGGGGCAGCCAATCCAATCAAACTCAAACCATGGACCATGTCGTTTAAACCCGCCCTCGTGGCAAGTCGGTACGACACAATAACATTAACTTATCTTATCTTATGACTTAAAAACATGTTCTTACCATGTGGTTTAATATTAGTGAACATGCCTCATGATGTCACTATATCAAAACATATAACATAACATACTAACAAACCATAACATATAATACCATAACATAAAACATCATAACATAAACATCATAACATAAACCATCACAACATAAAGCATCATAACGTAAAACATATGTAAATCATGTAAATCAATACATGATTTCTTGAAAAACATGTCATATAACAAAAACGTTTTACCCATGCTGTAGGCGGAGTTGTACTTACCTGTTACGTTACGTCCTGAGTTTGTTGCTCCTATCAGTCACAACAACAGGTTAACTTCCTGTTTTCAAAAAGGACGTAAGGTAAAGATCATCCTATCTTTTCATAAATCATAATCATTAAATATTGGTATCCTAACCAACATCCATGATTAACCCTAGTTATATGTCCCCCACATCTTCTTATGATAATTCGTTCGGTTAGTTCCCGTAATCCTAGGGCTCATGGCCCAACCAGACTTAAACAGTATCTTGTTAGGTTACTCCAGGCAACCCTGGGTACCAGGCCCAGTCATACTTGAATAGTATCTTATTAGGTTACTATTAGTAACCTTGGGCCTAAGCCCAATTACTTTTAATTCATATCCCACTAGATTACTATGGATAACCCTGGGTTTTAGGCCTAACTAATTTTAAATAATACCCCATTAGGTTACTATTGGTAACCCTAGGGTAAGGCCCAATCATATTTGAATGATACCCTACTGGGTTACTAGGGCCCAATTATTTTTAAAGTATTACCCCATTAGGTTACTATTGATAACCATAGAGTAAGGCTCAACCCAATAACTTGGGTATCCTAAACGGTTACTATCGGTCATCTATTTTGTTATTATGCCTTCGAAATACTTGTTGGCCCAAGTGTTTATTTTTCTCTTTTCTTTGTCAAGTTTTCTTTAAAAATTTTTTATAAAACTTTATATTTCTTATAAAAACCGTATTTTTATAAAACCATAACTTTTATGCAAAAACAGTTAAAAACTATCAAACTATGAAAAAAATATTTGAAAAAAGTTTCTTAATTTCAATTATCAGTGCATGTGTAGGAATTTCCTGCTTTTGCACTGTTTTCTTAAAAATTCTGTGCAGAAATTTCATGTTTCCTGCACAGTTTTTAAGATCTAATTTTATCTTAATAATTTGTTTAGAATTAGAAAAATATTTCTTCATAAAAGTTGTAGACCTTGAATAATAATACAACTTTCATGTTTTACTCAAAATCTAATTCTACATTTAACTTATTCATATCCCTGGTTGAAACCGACTAGCCGTGCATAGGGTCTGGGCAGACCAGGGCTCAGGTTTTCACAAAAACGAAAGCCTTTGGAGCTTATTTTTCAAAATATGTCTATGTTATCCCCCTAGAATTTTCAATTTTCTACAATTTTGTAGTTTTAAATTTTTCCAAATTCGGCCTTTAAGAGCCTCAAAATCACGTTTCCAGAAAGCTGCCCAGTTTTATCCGAAAACTGGCAGTTTCGTTTAAGGTCAAGTTTTATGTAAAATTACGAGCACACTACCTCAAACGGTCACAACCGTGAGCCTACGACAAACATGCAGTGCATTACGTAAGTTTTCAGCAATCATGCATTGGTTCATACCCATGCAACCCGTGTGGTAATCTTGTACCAAACTAGGGTTTTAGGGTTAGTTTTTGCCCTAGATTCACACCAATCTCATTTCCATCATTCATGCATAACATGCTTCTTCTTGAACATATGGGGACATATAACAAACACCTACTATGCATACACACATACCATAATTTCTCTTAAGCATATCATAAAAAACATGCATCAAACCATAAATCAAGACCAATAAACCCTAATCAAGCACATATCAAGCACTCTAAGCTTTTGCATGGAAAATAAAGGGTGAGCTTATGTTCTTACAAACCCAACTTGAAATACACATAAACTCTTGAATTAAAACTTAATTGAATTTCTTAGGGGGTTTATGAGAGTTACCTTAACTCCTTGAGATTGGATCTACAACTTGGATCACAATTTTTCCTCCTTGATTCACTTTCTCCAAAAAATCCGAACTCCCCCCCCCCCCC
This sequence comes from Ficus carica, assembly GCA_009761775.1. NCBI lineage: Eukaryota > Viridiplantae > Streptophyta > Magnoliopsida > Rosales > Moraceae > Ficus > Ficus carica. The sequence continues at coordinate 24,789,623 of CM019748.1, read as the reverse complement.
CCCCCCCCCTTCCCTCCCTTTTTTTTTTTTTTCCTCTGGCTTTGGTTCCTAGGGTGAGAGGGAGAGAGAGTTAAGAATGAACTAGAAATTTTAGGTTCAACTAAATGGTCAAAAATGTGAACCAACTCCACCTATTTATAGGTGGAAATTCTAAATTTTCCACAATTATTTTTATTTCACAAATTCCCCTTAAATTTACATATTTGCCCTTAAAAACAAATGTTTTCCCTCCCTTATCCCTAGGATGGCCAGCCATTATGGGTTACTTGGAGGTCAAGAAATTTTTCATACTTATCTCTAACTTATTTCCTTTTTCCAGTGTAACCAAGTTAACTAAGTTTATAACCAACCATTGGCCTAGTTGGAGGCTTGGTTAGGAATATCCATAAATTTCATAATTCAAAAATTACATACTTATCCTGTAACGACCCGCCTAACGTGGCCGTTACAGTTACTTATCTTATCTTACTTATTTACTTGGCGAAAAACGGAATAAAAATTTTTATTTATTTAATTTTTTTTTATATAACTTAAATCTTGAGAACTTACTCATACTATACTTACTGGTATAAATACGTACACATATACATATATATAGATGAACTGAATACCAAACTTGTTTCGATACATACAACATTTTATGTTAACTGTCAAACATAATTAAAATAAAACGCGTAATGGTTCCCATCCCAAGATTTCACAGGTAGCCTTGCCACGCTCCACCGTCTTGCATCAAAGATTGCTGATAGGTGGCTTACCTACAGCATAAACGTAAGACATGAGCTTTCGCTCAGCAAGTACAACTATTATTCCGCAAAACATCTCATAATGGAACAATGCATGAACCAATTATGCTTTCATTATGATGTCTTATGCTTACATATCCTGGGCTCTTACATAACATAAGTGTACGTACCGTGGCACGCAGCCATGGAGTGGATGGGGCGGCCAACCAGATCCAATTCAAACCATGGACCAAACCCGACTTAACACGGGTCGGTACGACACAAGGCAACTTGCTTGCCAACATACTTGGAATCTTTCCTTAACTTGTTCTTAAAATAGTTTTCTTCTTGAAAACAGTCTTTTACAACAGTTTCCTTACTTGAAACTGGGTTTTCATTCTTACCGAATGATTTATCTTTAGTGAGCATGCGTCATGATGCCACAATGATAAAACATAAATCATACGTACTACATCATCAATGGATAAATCATATGCATCACATCATCAAGACATAAATCACATGCACTATATCATACATGCTTAAGCTTAACATCACATAAGCAGTAAAACATTTTCCGTCTATGCTGTAGGCGGAGTTGTACTTACCTCTTATGTGCGTCCTGAGTTTGTTGCTCCTATTGATCGCAACAACAGGTTAACTACCTGTTATCAATAAAGACATAAGATAAGAATCATCCTATCTTACTCTTGATCATAATATTAGATGTTGGTATCCTAACCGACATCCATGAGAAATCTCTAGTTATATGTCCCCCTTCACACACTCTAATAATATCATGTTCGGTTACTAAGTGTAACCCTAGGGCACATGTCCCAATAATAATCAAACGGTATCATGTTTGATTACTTAACGAACTTTGGGCTTAAAGCCCAATATACTTGGTATCTTATTAGGTTACTATTAGTAACCTAAGGTATAGGCCTAAATTTTGTTATCATGAGTAAGGCCCAATGATTAAAGTGGTATCCTATTTAGTTATCATGAGTAACCTTGGATCCAAAATCTTATATATAAAGTTTGTAACCCATTGGGTTACTATAACTTGGTCCAACTAATTTTTAGTAATATTTTCGATTACTATTCATTGTACTAAACTGGGTTTGATTAACCATTTAAAAACTGTTCTGAGTAAAACTGTCTAAGTTTAGAAGAGTTTGCTGAAAAATAGTCCCATAATTCTAGTTATTTGTGCATATGCAGGAATTGCCTGTGCATGCACTGTTTGAAAATCCTATGCAGGAATTTCTTATTTCCTGTCCAGTTTTTAAGATTCATTTTCATTTTAAAATCCATTTGGATTTTGAAAAAGTTTCCTTCATGAAAGTTTTAGATCTTGAAAAACCCTACAACTTTCATGTTTTCTTAAAACCCATTTCTGCCTCTAACTTACATTTTTTCCTATTGAACCTGCCTGGTCGTGTACATAGGTCTGGGTGGTCCAGGCTCGGGTTTTTGTAAAAACGAAGGCCTTTGGAGCCTTATTTTCAAAAACTGTCGGCACTGTCTCCTATAATTTTCAATTTTCTACAACTTTTCAGTTTTGAGTTTTCTAAAATTCGGCCTCTAGAGGCCTCAAAATTCCGTTTCCAGAGTGCTGTCCAGTCTTGATCCGAGACTGGTAGTTTCTCTGTTTATTGTTTCTTACGAAAAAATACGCACACACTACCTCAAACGGTCGCAACCGTGAGCCTATATCCAGCATGCAGCGTATAATCTAACGTTCTCACAATCATTCATTCATTCTCATACATTCAATCATTCTTGTAAACCCATTTGGTGAAATTCACCAATTTGGGTTTTTAGGGTTTTCCACAAACCCTACTTGCATCATTCATCAAAATCACATAATCAATCACACCATACAACCTCTTAAGTGTGTGGGGACATACAACAAACATATACAAGGCATTTCTACATACCTTACATACTTAGCACATAACATCATAAACAAACATCAAAATCATATATCAAGATCACAAAACCTAAATCAAGCACATGCTAGGTAAACTATCTAGATCATAAACATAAATGGGGAGCTTATGCTCTTACATCCAATGCTTGAAATACACATAAACTTTGCTTTAAACTCACTAAAAAGCTTAGGGTTTTGAGAGGGTTACCTCTAGATCTTGGAGATGAATTTCAAGCTTGGGTTCCGAAATTTTTTTCTAGCTTTCCTTCACTAAAAATCCGACCACTCTAGCTTGATTGAATTTTTTTTTCCTTCTCTCTTGGACTTCGACTGCTATGGGGGGAAAAGGTTGAGGAGAAATTTTGCAAGAGTTTTGATAAGGTCACACAAAATGAACTAAAAAGCCTCCCCCCCATCACCTATTTATAGGTGAAAATTATTTTCTTTCTTGATTTATTTTTATTCCATAAATTGCACATAAGTCCTTATGAACAAAATATTTGCCCAAAAGGACCATGAGGTGGCCGGCCACTTGGAGGAAGCTTGGAGGCCAAGTTTTCAATTCTTTCCTAATTTCCCAAAAATCCAAAAATTATGTAATTATCTCATGATGAGGTGTCCCACTTTTAGGGCCTTGTTTGGCTTATCTCCTAAAATGCAGTCCATTCTTATGCTAATGTAGATATTGCAAATACTGTTTTCAACGATAACAATATTGTCATACTGGACTACAGTCCAGAATTCAGCTGCGTAAAATTTTGACTGCGTAAACTTTTTCATCTGACTTCGAGCTACTTAACCATTATTGTTCTAAATATTGTGCTTGATTTTTCTAAAGTGATCTTGAACCTTATTCTTACTATTTCATCCGTGATGACGGTTTTTCGCAGTATAATTCCCATACTGCTTGCTATACTACAGTACCGTCATAGTCATACCTTTGACTTTTTTGGTCAAACTTTGACCGGTCAAGGTCATAAATTCTAATTTTGCATTTTTCCTTAAAAGGCATCATGCATGGCTAAACAAGCTGTTTTGAGTCTTATTATGCTATAAGAACTCAAATATATATGATAAAATCATATCAGACATTTCACACAAATATTCATTTTTTCGTCAATGAGGAAATCATGAATCAATCAAAAGGGCGGTTATTACATATCCATCATTACTTACTTTTCTTAAAATTGCACTTTGACCCCTAAGGATAAAATATTTACACTTTAGTCCCTGAATGTGGCCGGCTATGGTGGAGCCACTTGGCTTCCAATCCATGCATAATTATCCACTTAATTTCAAAAATCCCTTAATATAAATAGGCAATCCATTTTCTTACTAACTAAGATAATATTAATACTTTTTTTCACTAAAAGCAGTACCGTCATACTGGACTGCAGTCCTGAATTTATCTGCATAAAATTGGACTGCGTATAAATTTTTCTTAGGACTTGAAGCTACTTAGTCCTTATTGACCTAAATAATGTGCTTGATTTTTCTAGGGTGGTCTTGAACCTTATTCTTGCTTATTCGTCCGTAATGACGATTTATCGCAGTATAATTTTCATACTGTTAATTACACTGTAGTACTGTCTTAGTCAAACCTAAGGTCAACCTGGTCAAACTTTGATCGGAATAAAAATCATAAATTCATATTCTGTCTTTTTCATCAAAAGGCCTCATGCTTGACTAAGCAAACTACTATTGAGTCTCATAGCTAATTAAACAAGAACTCAAACATATACTGATATTCAACTCAGATCATGAGCTTCATATCTACATACATGATTCATACTTAGATTCTCCTTGTATCTAAGGAAATCACAAGTCATCAAAATTTCGGGTTATTACAGAAAATTTTCTTGAACATACATAATCCTCCACGATCTGGCGGGAGGTTGGTACGACACTTTACTTGTCTTGTTTTAGTCTTAGTCTTGTTATTTTTCCAAGACTAAGATTCTTTACTTATGATCTTATTAGTCATGATGTATGCGATTCATGAACATGGCATGATATAAAGATTAGTGGCATAAAACAACTTGTGGCATATTTTATAAAACATTGCATCATCGTAAAACATGGCGCTATCATAAAACATGGCATCATCGTAAAACATGACACATCATGGCATACATGTAAACAAGTCATGCTTGAAAATAGTTTACTATTTTTCATACTGTAGGTGAGATTTGTACTTACCTGATATCCTACGCTCTTGGTCTAATATTCCAACAAGGCACATCAGCAGGTTTAATTCCTGTTTTCACAAAAGACGTAAGATAAGGATCATCTTATCTTACCGTAAATCATTACATTCAATGCTGGTATCCTTAACCAGCATTTATCAGTAGACCTAGTTACATGTCCCCCCGCATACTACCATGATATCTTATTTGGTTACTAAATGTAACTCTTTTTAAACTGTAATTCATTTTTGGAAATAGTCCCATAAATTTGGTTGTTACTGCATGTGCAGGAACTGCCTGTTATTGCACTGTTTGAAAATCTTGTGAAGGAATTTTATGTACCTTGTATGGTTTTGGAAATCCAGTTTTTCTTTAAAAATATGTTTTAAATTTGACAAAGTTTCCTTCATGAAAGTTATAGATTTCATCAAAATCTATAACTTTTGTTTTTGGTTAAAAATCTAAATCTGTCCTTAACTTGCTTGTTTCTTCCTTGAAAATTTTTGACCATATTCACTAACTATATAGATTGGTCTCGGGTTTTGATAAAAACAGAGGCCTTTGGAGTCTTATTTTTAAAATCAGTCTATGCTATCCCCTAGGATTTTCTATTTCCTACAACTTTACAGTTTTGGCTTTTCTCAAATTCGGGCTCTAAAGGCCTCAAAATCTTGTTTTCAGAAAATTGTCCAGTTAAATCCGAGAATGGCAGTTTTCATTTTGGATAGTTCTTATATGAAATTACACACACACTACCTCGAACGGTTAAAATCGTGAGCCTACGTCAAGCATGCAGTGCGTTACATAACATTTTCATTGTCTTGCATTCATTTCTCATACTAATACTCTTCATGCAAACCCAAATGGTAATCTATACCAAATTAAGGTTTTTAGGGTTTTCTTGAACCCTAAATGCAACATACATCACCTTTTCCATATTCATTCATAAAATCTCATCTTGAGTATGTGAGGACATAAAACAAACATATAGTAATTTTAGTAGGCATTCACACAAACATATAATCTCTAACATAAATTATCATAAACATGCATCAAACCATAATTAGTGACCACCAAACCCTAACCAAGCACATTCAAGTAACTACTATTAACCCTAGTGCATGAAACTAAAAAGTGAGCTTATGCTCTTACATACCCAACATGAAAATATACTTAAAATCTTGAACCAAACTTAATTGAAGAACTAGAGGGTGAAAAGGTTTACCTCATGATCCAAGAGAGTGGATCTACACTATGGTTGAGAAATTTTCTTCACACTCCACCAACACCAAATCTGACCTCTCTTTCTCACTTTTTTTTTTTCTTTTTGGCTCGGCTTCTAGGGGAGAAAAAGACTAGAGAATGAGCTGCAAAATTTGGGTTTCACTAAGTATTCACAAAATGAACCCATCACAACTATTTATAGGTGAAAAATAAATTCATTTCTAGAATTATTTTTATTTCTAGAATTGCATAATGGTCCCCAAGAGCAAAATATTTTCTCATAGACCTAATGAGGTGGCCGGCCATGTAGGGCCATGTGGAAAGACATGCTAGCTCAAGCTCAAAACTTAGCCAAGAAAGCAAGGCTAACGTGCTTATTCACCAAGCCTAAAAGCATGACATGTCAAAATCTCAAATTTTCTTATTTGTCATGTTTAATAAATAGGGTGAATTTATTTCTAAAATTGCATATTGGTACTCAAGAGCAAAATTTTTGCTCATAAACTCAATGAGGTGGCCGGCCATATAGGGCCATGTGGAAGCTTGAGATGAAAGAAATCCTTTCATGTTTATTTCTAACTTATTTTCCTTGGTTTCCAAGGTAACTATGGTAACCAAGCTTGTAACCGATCATTGGCCTCGTTGGCTTTAGAGGCTTAGTTAGGAAAATCTATCATTGCAAAAATTTACATACTTATTTACAAGCACTCATTTTTCTTAAAATTGCACATTGGCCCCTAAAGATAAAATATTTACACTTTAGTCCTTGTGAGGTGGCCGGCTAAGGTGGAGGCACTTGGCTTCCAATTCATGCATAATTATCCACTTAATTCACAAAATCCCTTAATATGAAATCCAATTTCATACTAATGCAGATATTACAAATACAGTTTTCAACTAATAACAGTATAATTGTACTGGACTGCAATCCAGAATTTATCTGCGCTTAACTGAATTGCGTATATATTTTTCTTAGGACTTGAAGCCACTTAATTCTTATTGCTCTAAATATTGTGCTTGATTTTTCTACAGTGGTCTCGTACCTTATTCTTGCTTATTTATTCATAATGACGGTTTTTCATAGTATAATTTCTATATTGCTTACTAAACTGCAGTATCGTCTTATTTAAGTCATGAATTATCCTGGTCATACATAGCCAGAATAAAATCATAAATTATGATCGAGTCTTACAATACTATAAGAACTCAACATACTCTAATAATAAAATTACGAATTTCACATTGATATTCATAATTTCCATGAAACATTACATAAACACAAATTACGGACTTAAATTCCTTTACATATAAGGGAATCACAAGTCCATGAAAATTCCGATTGTTACATAAAGGAAAATTTTTATGAACAAAATCTACAACTATACGAGATAAGTGATCCGCCAAAAAAATTTCAGAGCCTTTTTTATCCCTAATCTTAATATCAAACTCTTGCAAAAGCAAAATCCAATGAATCAATCTTGGCTTAGCATCTTTCTTAGTGAGTAAATATTTCAAAGCAGCATGATCAGTAAAAACAATTACTTTGCACCCTATGAGATATGATCAAAATTTATCTAATGCAAATACAATAGCAAGCAATTCTTTCTCTATGGTGGAATAATTTAACTATGCGTCATTGAGTGTCCAACTAGCATGGTAAATCACGTAAGGCAAATGATCTAATCTCTATCCTAAAACTACCCCTACAGCATAATCAAATGCATCACACATAAATTAATAAGGCAAATTCCAATTAGGTGGCTGCATGATAGGTGAAGAAGTTAACAATTTTTTTAGCTTCTCAAAAGCTTTTAAGCAATAATCATCAAAGACAAAAGATACATCTTTAACAAGTAAATTGCATAAGGGTCTAGAAATTTTACTAAAGTCTTTAATGAATCTCTTATAAAAACCAGCTTGTCCATGGAAAGATCTTACTTCTTTTACTGTTTTGGGAGGGGGAAGATTATAAATTAGATTCACCTTGGCTTTGTCAACTTCAATTTCTCTCCTAGAAATTATGTGACCAAGAACAATACCTTGCCTAACCATGACGTGGCATTTTTCCCAATTTAAAACCAAACTTCTTTCCCTGCATCTATGCAAAACTAAGGTTAGATGATGCAAACATTGATCGAAAGAATTCCCCTAAGCAAAAAAATCGTCCATGAAAACTTCAAGAAATCTATCTACCATGTTAGAAAAAATACTAAGCATGCATCTTTGAAAAGTAGCAGGTGCATTACACAAACCAAATGGCATTCTCCTATATGCAAAAGTTCCAAATGGACAAGTGAAAGTAGTTTTCTCTTGATCCTCCAGAGCAAGGGGAATTTGATTATAACCATAATAACCATCTAAACAGCATTTGATCAATAAATGGAAGAGGAAAGTGATCTTTTTTTGTGACAGAATTTAATTTTCTATAATCAATGCAAACACGCCAACTAATACTTACTCTTGTAGGAATTAGCTCATTATTATCATTAGCAACTATTGTAATACCTGACATCTTTGGAACAGCCTGTACAGGACTCACCCAACAACTATCTGAGATAGGATAAATCAGCATCTAACAATTTAAGCACTTCAGATCTTACCACGTCATTCATGTTAGGATTTAACCTGTGTAGCATCTCACTAGTAGACTTAGCATTTTCTTCAAGATGAATACAATGCATGCAATCTACCGGATTGATACCTTTGATATCAGCTATGGTCCATCCTATTGCTTCCTTGTGTTCCTTCAAGACATCTAGCAATTTATCTTTTTGATCAGTGATATAGTGATTTTATCAATCTTTATTCTTAGGCATTTAGTTGGTTTTTAAGCATTTTTATGAGTGTTTTATATTGTTTATGTTGTTTTTGTAGGAAAATTGCTAGAAGGAGCAAATATAGGATTAAAAAGGCACCAAAAAGAAGAATCAAAGAAGTAAGAAATGGGTTGCAGCACGCCTAATATCCGATGTAGCACATGCTTAAACTCCCAGGCCAGAGCCAATGCAGCTGCAGGCTAAAGCGCACAAAAGACCTGTTGCAGCCCACCCATGCCCTTTTTTAGGCGCTAAAGCCCCCTATTCATCCGCTGCAGCCCTCCTACTGAGAAACCCTAGATGCCATATGCGGGCTACAACCCCTTTTTCAACCACTGCAGCGCCTGCACAGGTGGATGACTAAATTTGAGGCTAAAATAAGCTGATTTTGAGAGGGTATAAAAGGGAAACTTGCTAAGACTTGAGAGTGCTTTTTTGGAGACCCAAATTCAGACAAACAAGAGAGAAAATTTCAAGGTTTTTGAGGGCTTTTCTTGGAGATTCAAGGAGATCAAAGATTTGGGAGCTTGTTCTTCACCCAGTTCTTCTTTCTCCTGCCTTCCTCTCTCTTTTGTAGCTCTTGAACTTATATTTACATTTTAAATTGGCGCTTGAATATGGGTTCAATGTTTGTTTCAAATTTGGTTATGGATTTGAGAACTTTGATATCTAGCTAAACTTTTTAAGCTAGTGGGTATTATGTAGTTTAGTGATGACTATGTTTTAATAATTTTAATGCTTGTTGATTGAATCCTATTTTGAATTATTTATGTTTCTCTATGCTTTTTCCTAATTTGATTTTCCATAGAGTTATTAGATATGTATAATTAGGCTCGGGAGATTTAATTTCATATGTTGGGACTTGGGCAACACAACCCATAGTAATATTAAGTTCAGGAGGCTAATATGACTTAAGTAATCATAGAGTAGGTTTACGTAATGACTGCTTAATTGATTGAGTTAATAGGGATATTAATTTGATTAATTTTGTATATTATTTTACTCGGCACTTAGGAGAGGGAGTGAAATTAAAATTGGCGCCTATGATTAATGATTTGAATGAATTCGATTAACAAGCCTTGAATTGGATAAGCATAGTTTAGTCAAGTGAAATCAAAACCCCCTAGCCTTACATATCATCGAGTTCCCTTCAATCCATCTCTCCATTTGCTTTTATTTACTTGATTCTTAGTTTAAATTTAGTTGCATGATCTTGTCTATTTTTCCATTTTATGATTGTCTAGATAAAGTTGGGATTGCTATAGTTGTGATATTTAGTTAAATTTGAGATAAGGAACAATCTTCATGGGACGATACTCACTCACTCACTTTATTACTTGTGCATGACTCGTACACTTGCGAGATTACACGTAACATTCTGAATCAAGGGAATAAGAGATGATAATAGGTAAGGTGTCAGACTCTCCCAGAAAAGCATATTCTAGAGTGTCAGGCAATGCTTTGAGCTCTAATTTTGGTGGTGCTTTGGCAGATGAATAAATCTTCTTTTCTGAAGGAGGAAGTGGCTCCACCCTTACTTGCCATTTATTTGTATCCATGCATGGTTGGAGCTGAATTAAGTAAAGCATTAACATCTTGGATAGCACTATCAACGTCAAGAGATAAACCATAGTGAGTTAAACATATTTCTATTGGATCATCACAGTGGTTAAAAACAAAAGAATCATCTACTAGTGCTTCTATCATATCCAATTCGGCAATTTCATCCTCATCATGTGGTTGCTTAGTGCTATTGAAAACATTCAGCTCAATAATCATGTTACCAGAGGAAAGTTGCATGATTCCATTCCTACAATTAATAATAGCATTAGAAGTTGCAAAGAAAGGTCGACCTTAAATAACAGGAATATGTTTCATAGAGTCCTGCACTAGTTGAGTATCAAGGACAATAAAATCTACAGGAAAATAAAATTTGTCACCCTGTATCAAAACATCCTCCACAATGCCTCTTGGTATCTTCATAGATCTATCAGCAAGTTGCAAAATAACAAAAGTAGGTTTTAACTCACCAAGTCCAAGTTGCATATACACAAAGTATGGTAACAGATTAACACTAGCACCTAAATCCAACAAAGCCTTATCAATCATTCGGTCCCCTATAATGCAAGAAATAGTAGGTGACCCTGGATCCTTGAATTTCGGTGGAGCTTTGCATCGAATTATAGAGCTAACCTGTTCAATGGGAAAAGCTTTCTTATGCACATGCAATTGTCTCTTTTTAGTACATAAATCTTTCAAAAACTTGGCATAGGCAAGAACTTGCTTAATAGCATTAAGTAAAGGGATGTTGATATTTACCTGATTGAAGATTTCCATAATATCATTAGTTGCAGTCCCTTGCTTTGGTTTTGCTAACCTTTGAGGAAAAGGAGCCTTAGGAATGTAAGCTGGAGGGTTGCTTTCTTTTAGATCATTTGATGATGAATCTTATGTAGTACCTTGGCCCGAAGAAGAAACATCAGATGTCTTCCTTATTGGAACCTCCACCTTGTTATCAAATAATTTTCCCTTCCTTAAGGTCATGATTGAATTGGCCTCCTCTTGTTGATTATTTTGACTCGTTCCAACTCCATGTACTCCTTTGGGATTGGGAAGTGTCTAACTTCGGAATCTTCCTTTTTCTATATTTACTGCCAAATTCTGAACCGAAGTAGCTAACTGTACTACATCTTCTCAATATTGGAAATAGATTGCACTTGAGAATTATGATTGGTTCGCATTTCACTCTGTAGATCAGCTATGGTATGGTTATGTTGGTCAATGACAGCCTGTGTAGCTTTTTCAACTTCTGAATGGCCTCCTCCCGTGGTTTAGTTTGTGAAAAACCTTGATTAAACTGTTTAAAAGTTGGTCGTGGAGCTTGAGCTATTGTGCCATGTTGTTGAGAACCTTTTGACCATGAGAAATGGGGTGGTCTCTTCATCCAGAATTGTACGTTTTGGAGTCACTACTACAAAATATGGATTTCACGATGGAGTTTCCATCACCGTTTTTTTTCATGACCATTCTAAAAAAATGATAATGGAAAGTACAGCAAAAACATGACGCAAAACTGGGTTTCCGAAAACGGTCGTGGAAGCTGAAGCTTCCAGGACCGTTTTTAAAAACCGTCATGGAAGCTTCAGATTCCACGATCCTTTTCATAAAACGGTTTTTAAAAACGGTCTTGGAAATAGAAATTTTCAATTTTTAAATTTTTAATTTTTTTTTTCAGATTTTGGGTCGCGGGTTTTAGAGCATAAATTTAAATAAAAAAAAAAAAAAAAACCTGATTTTTTCCCGAAACCCATTCTTTCTCACGCCTCTTTCACTCTCGCCTCCAATCTCTCCCTCGAAACCCATCTCCTCCGCCATGACTCCTCCCTCCATTATCTCTCACGTCTCTCCCTCTCTACCTCGCCTCCAATCTCTGCCGCCCTCCCTCCATTCTCTCTCGCCCCTCACCCTCTATCTCTCACCTCTAATCTCCACCGGCCGCGACTCTCTCTCACGCCTCCAATCTACACCACGACTCCTCCCTCCAATCTCTTCCTCGAAACCCATCCTTCGCCTCCTACCCCGCTACCACGCCGCCCGCAGCCACGCCCATGGAATTGGTAAGTCTCTCTCTCTCTTGCTCTCTCTTGCACCACACATATTATGATTTTGAAGACCATTTAGTTGATTGTGTTTGTGATTTTGGGTGATTGTTTTCCGGAAAAAAAAAAAATTTTGATAACTTGATTATATTTTTGCACCTTACATGTTCTACAAAATGCCCGATTGTATGATATTTACGTGTTTGGGTGAGGATTACTTTTAGATTGATTTAAAATGTTTGAGTGAGGATTTGGTTTAGATTGTTTTCCAAAAAAAGTGTTGATTTTATGATTTATGCTTTTGCATATTATATGTTCGACAAAATGCCCAATTGTATGATATTTACGTGTTTGGGTGAAGATTAGTTTTAGATTGATTTAAAATGTTTGGGTGAGGATTTGGTTTAGATTGTTTTCTGGAAAAAAGTGTTGAATTTGTGATTTATGCTTTTGTATATTTAAGTTGTGAGTATATTTTTATGTTCCAAATTGTAATTTGACGTTAAATTTTTCTTGTTCTAATTGTTTTGAACTTTGTTAAATTGTTAGGGTACTTAATGACTAGAAGATTTTGGTGGGCAAAAGAGTAAGAAAGCGACGCAACTATGAAACATTGATTGATATTGTTCGATGTTCTCTACAAGATGGTTATATTGAATGCGGATATTTTGTTTTAGCTTTATGCGAGATATAACATTACCCTCGATGGTTTATCCTTACTTCAAACTAAGGATTTCTATACCGACGTTAAGATGAGTTTAGTAAGGCAAGAGTGGGCTAATTTTGTAATGTGATTCATCCAAAATAGTTAGAAGACAATATATAAATATTGTAATGTAGTGTATGTTTTTGTAATAATTGTTGTACATTGTGACACAAAATTAATTGAAGATTAGCTATTAATTTTAATATGGGTTGTGCAATGGATAACACACGGGATTTGTCACCTATGGGAAATCGCACGAATTGTGAAATTTTTTTTTCATTGTAATCTTTCCACGATCGTTTCAGCTAAAACGATCGTGGAATCTTACTTTCCACGACTGTTTTTGCTAAAAATGATCGTGGTATATGGCTATTCCACGATGGTTTTTACTGAAAACAGTCGTGGAATAAACCTCTCTACCCCGTATTTGGCATTAGTTTTGCCAATTCCATGACCCTGAATGCCATGATGGTTAAAAAATAGTTGTGGAAAGATACTGTAACGACCCGACTTTTTGAACCGTTAACTAACTTACTCATTTTTAATTCATTTAGTCTTAACACTTATTTATGTTAGGTTCCAAAAATACATTTTTTTTTTCTTGGTATTTCTTTTACATACAGATTATACTTGTTGTTGAAGAGTTTAATAAACTAAAATTTTTAACTAAGGAAATTGAAAATCTCTAGATAAAAAATATCATTTTCAAATTCGTACTTAAATAATATTTAAAAAATGTCATATGAGTTAAAAGGAAAGACTCTAAAGTTTTTTTTTCTCGTAAAGTATTTCTACTAGTTTAGTAGTACCAAAATATTGAAAACATAATTATAAATATAGTCGATACAAAAAAATTTAAGAAGTCTAAATGCAGAAATTAAATTCGTGGTGGTATCTCACTCCCTTCCTTAATTGCCTCCGCACAGCTTCGCTAGTCCAAAAAAATTTAAGTAGCGGGCTGTTTACCTTCGTTAACTACAGCACAAACACACACGTATGAGCTTTCGCTCAGCAAGTACAAACAATATCTCACAAAACATTTTCATAAAATTATAGCATCACATGTAACATCATGAATGTTCAAAAATGCATGTGATCTATATGTGTTCAATTATGCTTAATTATATACATGTATTTCTACTTAAGGGCTCCTATGTCGTACCCATATGCGCGTAACCAATGTGAAGTTGGGGGAGCTACCCACCAACCACTTCCAAGGTCATAACTTATAACTTTCATTCTTATTTCACTGATTGGAGGTTGGTACGACACTTATTCCTATCATTCATTTGTCTCCTTCTTATTAATTGTGATAATGTAAAGATTTACATATCACTATGCATATATTATTATGTCATAAATATTTGTGAGTCATATCGATCATATTAGTGCAAAAGAAATTATGCACGTCAAATGCTTAATCAAAGCAATACCTATAAATCATATACCCATCACTTCATCAAGGCAAATCATAGCAAACGTAGAGCATCAACAAAGAAAAACATTTTGTTCCATGCTATAGGTGATATTTGTATTTACTTATCTTATGTGCTTAAACTTTCGGAATTATACCTCCTACTACACAAATTTAAGAAATTATCTTAATTTAACAATATCTCAGTATTAGATAGATTATATTACTTTATTCATAATTAACCTTAACAATAAATTCAAATTGAGCTCGAGATTGGCTTGGTGTTCAGTGTGATTGTTCTTGCTAAACTCCAATTCATGGCATTGGGGCGGTTTTTCACTTTATTGTTTGGACGACTTGGGTGGAAGGCTCATCTACTTTGACTTTTTCTTTCTTTTTTATTTGATTCGGTGCCTCCTGTCTGACTTTTTTTTTTTTCTTTGATCGCGGAATTCTCAATTTTATTGAGATTCTTCATCTCTCATGGGAAAAAAAGTATCCTGCAAGTTCAAAGGCTGGCAGTAGCAGGTAATCCCTTCCTTTATAAAGAGTAGTTGCCCCGCCCCTGCACCAGTTACAGCAATCCTGTATATGGCAGAGGAGGAGATATTCTGTATACGGCGTGGTATATAATAATAAAGTATATGGCAGGCTATAAGATATTCTTCACCATCAGTCTTAACTTTCTTCTGAGCCCTCTCGCTAGGCTCTGCTTCATCTCGCTTCATCAGGTTTTCAACTCTACTCTCTCGCTGGACTTCTCTGCATCTTCCTTCATTAAGTCCTCCCAACGAGGTAGTGGCACTCCCTAGAACCTCTTTCAATGAAAGCTCTCCATCCTTGGAAAACTCCGAATAATGGATAGAGTCAGCAAAATGGATTTCAGATCTTTTGAAGGGAGTGCTCACCACTAGTACTCGTACCTCTTTTCCTTTGATTCCACCTTTAATACATTAGGTGTAGGCGTTTTTCTACTGAGGGTAGAATGGGAATCTTATTTCATTTAATTAATTGGATAAATATTTAGTTTAGATAAATACTTATTTGAAGATAAGGTTTGAAATTTGAATTAATTATATTTATCTTTTGTGATAAATATGAGATTAATTTAAATTAAGAGATATGGATAAATTTATTATTTGGATATATTTTTAAATAACTATATAATCTTATTTAAATTAATATTTTAAATTAAATATGGTAATTATCCTATTTGGATTTGAAATTCAAACAAAATCTTATCCTAATTTACCTTGTGTAGGCGTTTTTTTTTTTTTTTTGTTTTGGATAAGGGAAGGAAAATATTTTCTCTTTATTGATTTTATTTGGATAATTATTACATAATTATTTAATTCAAATAAATTTTTCATGATTTTATTTTTGAATTTAAATTGGAGTTATGGAACATTATCCATGGAGATAAAATCATAAGATAATTGGAGATCAAAATTTGAATCAAATTTGAATCTCCTAGACCTATTGTGGGCGATTTTTCTGTCTCTTGGGCAAGAGAAAAAATGCAGATTAGGGAAGGACGAGAGAGAAAATCTTTTTCAAGTGTACTATTCTAATTCAAATTTCACCCAGTCCATTCACTATAAATCAGACCCTGGGGGCTCCTATTTTATTTAGATCATAGACTCTAAGGTGAGCGAGCATATTATTATTCCCCCATTATAGTAATAATAAGCTACAAGAGTTCTGAGTGGTTAGAAGGAGAAAGCCGCATATGAATACCGATCTAGAGACCAAGTGCCCACACACTCTACAGTCCGGGAATTGGAGAATAATAAAGAATGCTAGTTGGTTGTAACTCTCTTTGATCACATCTTCCGGCATTCCTATTGTATTCTCTCAAGGTATGTATATTATAGAATAGTTTATTGTATATGGCAATATAAATTAGTACGATCTTAAGAAAAAAATTTAAAATTCCGTTACGTAAATTACCCCTTTTTCCTACAGTAGATACTAATGATTGTCACATTGACAACCTAAATTAAGAAAGAAAAATAAAAGAAAACAAGAACCTAAAACCAAAATTTAACAGAAACGTTTAGAGTAATAAACAGAAAAAAATAAATAAAAAATAAAAAATAAAAAGGAAATAATTTAGTGCTAAAACAGAAATTAACTAAGACTAAATTAATTATCTTACTTAGTAGTCTCCCCAACAATGGTGTCAAAAACTTATTGTGAAAATTTTAATTACTCGTAAGCACATAAACCAATTGAAATATAGATTTATGAGCAACGAGATCGAACCCACAGGAAATGCTTAAATTAAGAAAAATTAATCTAAGCTAAGAAAATTATAATCTAACTTAGTTGAAAATAGACTCTAATTGATTGAAAAAGAAAACTAAAATTAAAAATAAATCAAAGCTGATGATAAAAACTGAACCGATCAATAGAAGAAAATTACCAAGGGTTCGGAATCCACCACTATTTAATTTAGCAATTCTCTATTTATCAATTAATTTCTAAAATTGAAGTGACAACTCGAATTCAATCAATTGTCTACTTATAGATTTACCGATTAAGCCCCAATTAAATAAATCTTATATTAGTCCTTCTTTGTTTTAACAGATAATTTCCTAAGCATTCTATGTATCAAATCCAATGATAAGAAAACAAAGAATCAAATGAAATTTTAATCTTCACAAGCCAAGCATAGATTAATTAAACAAAGAAATCCAAATTTAATAATCTTATAAAGCAAGGACCGTAAACAAAAACATATGAACGGAATTAATTTGATAAATATAAAATTACTCCATCAAATAGCGTTTCATCCTCAACCTCAGTAGAAGAAAATTAGAAAGATCATTTACAACTGAAAACAAGAGAGTTGTAGGAAAAAAGGATAATTTACGCAGCGGAATTAAAATATATATATATATTTCTTAAGATCGTATTAACTCATGTTGCCATATACAATAAATTATTCTATAATCTATGTACCTTGAGAGAAGACAACAGGAATGCCGAAGAAAGTGATCAAAGAGAGCTTCAACCAACTAGCCTTCTTTACAATTCTATAATTCCCGGACGGTAGAGTGTGTGGGCACTCGGTCTCTCAATAGGTAATCATGCGCGGCTTTCTCCTTCCAACTACCCAGAACTCTTACAGCTTATTATTACTATAATGGGAGGATAATTATAAGCTCGCTCACCTTAGAGTCTAAATAAAATAAGAGCACCTAGGGTCTTATTTATAGTGAATAGACTGGGTGAAATTTGAATTCAAATAGGATACTTGAAAAAGATTTTTCTTTCTCCTCCTTCCCTAATCTGCATTTTTCTCCTGCCCGGGAGACAGAAAAATCGCCCACAATTGGTCTAGGAGATTCAAAATTTGATTCAAATTTTATCTCCAATTATTGTATGATTTTTTCTCCACGGATAATGTTTTATAACTCCAATTTAACTTCAATAAAAAATCATGGCAACTTTATTTGAATTAAATAATTATGTAATAATATCCAAATAAAATCAATAAGTAAAAAATGCCTACAAATGGTAGACTAGGATAAGATTTTGTTTCAATTCAATATTATTTAAATTAGATTATCTAGATATTTAAATTAATTATCCAAATAATTAATTATCAATATCTCTTAATTTAAATTAATCTCATAGTTATCACAAAGATAAATATAATTAATTCAAATTTCAAATCTTATCTTCAAATAAATATTTATCCAAATTAATATTTATCCAATTAATTAAATGAAACAAAATTCTAATTCTACCCCTTAGCAGAAAAAAATGCCTACACCTTATGGGAGGTGTTCCGGATTTGCTCTTTACTAAGTCCAAGAATTAAAGTAATAATAAATATTCCAATTAATTACCATTCGTTAAGGAATTATATTGAGCTAGTAAATGGACAAATTGGACATATATAATATAGACTCCAATAATCTATGTAATTAATTATTCTATACCAAATATGGACTCCAATAATATGGACAAATTGGACATATATAATATGGACTCCAATAATCTATGTAATTAATTATTCTATATCAAATAAATTAATTACACAATTATTAATTTTAAAGTCACACCACTATAAACCTTCAACTGCACTCCCAATTATATACCGTATTATGTAAGCCAATGTCTAGCCACAATCCAATGACCTTGTCATATATGCAATACCCTCATATGATGTCCATGATCAAGTTAAAATCAAATTCCGTTCAACCTTTTGATCACTTTATCTTAAAGACCCATTATACAATCAATAAGAAAAATGATTATTTACCTAAATTGAATAATTAGTCATTTGCCCAGCAAACGACCCAAGGCCTCGTTCATTTTCACATCATGTATAATGCTGTTTAAAAGGATAACCTTTACACTTTATGAGAGCTATGATTTCATATCTATAAACAAAGCTCACATCGAATATAAGTCATGTACTCAACGAACCGGTCTAATAGCTTACTACTCCGAGACGCTTTAGCCTTAGAATGTCAAAGTACACAAGTTATAAACATGAAGTCATTTACTACTCAGGATTAAGGTTATTTTATAATGAATGTCAAAAGTGAATTAATCTAATCAAGTGGACTTATAGATTAATTACACTTTGGTCCAGTCCAGTATATCACCACCCACTAGACAATATATATATGTCTCTACTTAAGAGTTGGCCCGTTTCACATGGTCAAGACAAATCATCTCCCAATTGGCTTTAGACGACATAATAGTCTTCATATGGGTTAGATGCTCAATCTAACTTCATAAACTTCAGACTATAGATTTATACTACGTACTTTAGAACGTTGTCTTCTCGCATATAAAAATCCATTGCATGCAACATTCTAACAGTTTAAATACCAAGTTGTCAATAAACCATATTTGCTTACATTTACTTTATCATGTAAATTTAGATGAGAATAGTATAACAAAGATGTAATGAAAATACCTCAAAAATATTATTAGTCAATTCAAAATAAATAAAATACAACTAAAATATTTTTCACTCTTACGGCATTCCCAACAATAGTAAAAAAAGATAGCCATGAAATGAAAATTCCTCTCTTCCTTCTTGCTTCTTTTTCTTCACTGCTTTGTTTATTTCTTGCTAGCCGCCAATTGTGTGTTCCCTTTTTCATGTGCTGCTCTCCTCACATATCTATACATCTATAAAAGGCATAATCCAACTACAAAATTTTTTTTACCCCTTTCTCTTACCGACATGTGCCATCACTTTAAAAAAGTTAGTTTGTTTTTAGTTATTTCTTACTTTACTTCGTTTACTTTTTCCTTTTTTTTTTTTTTTTGGTTTCTTGAAAGAAAGAGGAAAAAAATTGCCATGTGTTGATGAGAAAAAGCAGTTTCTATTACGTTCTTTTATTATATCTCATGTAATATTTAAACGTCAAATGATCAGTTGTGATTATTATTATTATTTTTTTTTTGGCCCTTTATGTGATGCAGCTTGTGGAATTTGAGGTAAATGGAATGCTAACTCCATTTTTTCTTAATAAGTTGCCATTCATATATTTTTCTTTTCTTTTTAAACCACAATATTCTATTTTTGTTTTTGTTTTTTTTAACCCCTATGTTGGTTTTAATTTTTGCTTGGCTCGGAATGCCTTAATATTCAATTCTTTAAAAATCAACATGTATAATTTATAAATATTTCCTAATATAGATTCAAAAAAATTATAATTTTATTCTTCTATTGTGTTCGATTTAAAATTGCAAGTTTATATATAATCTATAATTTATAACAATATAGAGGAGAGAAACTCCCTCGCTATACCTTTTATATTTTCTTTTTTTCTTTTCTCTCTTCACTTCCCAATGGACATGTCTCTTCATTTCTCGATATGCTTTTCCCTTTTGTCACACTTCACGTCTCACTCACTCTTTTCACTTGTGAAAGTTATCTATTCATTTTTTTTTCTTCTTTTCAAAACAAAATGCTATTTCTTCAATTCTGAAATGCTGGGAAAGTTATGAGAATGAATATTTTTTTTTTTAATACTATTGAAGCTAAAGACATTTTTCGTCTTACATGACCTCAATTTTTGAAAGAAAATATTATATTCTGAAAAGTTTACTATTTCTAAACTTGGGTATTTAGCATTAATGTCCCTTAAACTTGTCACATTTTGACAAATTACTCTCAAATTTTTAATTTTGACAATTTACTCCTTCAACGTGCTAAATTGTGGCAATTTATCCCCTATAAATTAATTTTCTGTTAAATTAGTTATGAAAATCTCACGTGCGCCTCATGTAACACGGAAAAATCCATTTCCAAAAGAATTTCAAATCTTGTATTTAGTGTAAAATTAACTAAAATGGGTAATTGTAATAATTTAGCAAATTTAGGGGTAAATTGTCAAATTAAAAGTTTGGAGGACAAGTTACCATAAAGTGACAAATTTATGGGGCATCAATGCTAAATACCCTTTTAAACTTTATATTTACAAATTACACTGTAGCTCCTTTCAAATAATTTTTTAACTAATGATTCGAAATTCACATTTTTAAATATAAAAATTAAACTTAAATAGTTACAATATTGGTCCAATAAATTTAGCAGACTTATGTATACACGTGGAGTGTGTGCTTTCACTAGCAAGTACAAAATGGCATAAATTCCTCAATCCAGCGGCCAATCATACAAAAGGCAGTTGCCCCTTTTTGTTTTCTCATTTCCGAATTCATGTAAAGTTTCTCCAAATGTGCTGCATTTATTTACTAAATTTAAAATTGAAGCCCAATTCTTATCCAAACCCAATCATGTGTATTATATCTTCTAATTTGTCTTCTAAACTCCAATTGGCCCTATTCAACATAAACATACTAATTAGATAGAATTTATGAATAAAAAGAACTAAAACAAATAGGATAAAGGGTAAAATATAGATATAAATATGCTCATCATATCTTTGTGGGTTCTGTGCTAGCTGGGAGGAGTGTGAGAATGGTTGAAAAGTTGGTGACTTTTGAGGAGAGAAAATCAACCGAATAGAGGGTGGTTTTGTAGTGGAAAATGAAGAAAAAGTATAATTTTTGCTAGGTAAAAGACACTAGGTGCAATGGTTTCATTATAAACCTTTTATGGGAAAACTCTCGGGCATTTTGAGCAATTTTTTAACCCATCATCAGCAGCAAAAACGTTTCCCCAAGCCTTGTGTGTGTGTGTGTGGTGATTTGAATCTCTTTTTACTAAGGACCACTTATGACATGTACTAATATGTACTTGTCCTTGTGTGTCATATTTCCTTCTTTATGCATGCAATTGCTTGGAAACTGAGAGCATGCTTGGTCTCTTGCAATACTTGCATCAAGACTCAAATTTTGGCTCCAAAATGCCAAAAACCGATCCCCCCACATGGTATCCATTTTTTAGCTATCTTCTCCACTTTGGTCCCTTGGGTTAAATCGCCATTGGCCCATTACTATGATTTATTTCATAATCTCCACCATGGTTCTAAAGGTAAATTTTCACAATAAAATGTTGACAATGGAATTTCTTCCATATTTATTTACGTGCCACATAAGATTGACACAATTTATTTGTAGATTTAGCTACTATTTGTGCTAATCTACAGTTGATTTTATTTTGATGAATTCTAATTGTTTATATTGCAAAATAAGATTGTCATATGTAATAATCTTAATTTAATAATCTTAATTTAAGTGACTCACAAAAATTGTTGATGTCACTCATCACCACAAGAGCACTTAATAAATTACTTTTCATATAGCCTTGAAACACAACCTCATTCATCACATATGTAGTGTTTGGATTAGGCACTAAAATTGAGAGGATGCATGCTATTTATGAAATTTCAAATAGATGACATAATTAGGAACTTTCTAATCCGTGTCATGAAATGCATTTGTGTTTCGGGGTTTCACAATATCAAAGGGTATTTTGAACGGTTATAAAAATTCAAAGGGCCAAATGAATCAAGGTGTATAATTCAAACGGATTTATGATACTAATCCTTCTTCAAATGATAAAAAACCATATTATTTAAAAGTTAGGTCCCGTATGAAATACAAATTGAAGTTGGAGTTTTGAAGTTTTATCAATTGAAATGTTTGTTTGGTTGAAAATGTAAGTTAAGTGATACTTAATTAGTATACAAATCTTAAATGTTTTCGAAAAAAATGTTAATACGAATATCGCATCGTTAATGTCATCGTTGTGAGCATTTAGATATAAAATCATATCATTTTGATTTTAAAAAAATCATGGCATTTAAAAGTTGAATTTTTCTGATAATGAAAAAAGCAATGTTGACTTAAAAATGAAGGGTGGGTCTATTGACAACCCCCATTTTGCTTTTACCACCCACTTTCTAATATCATCAGCAAATTAATTTTAGAACTACATGTCCACCCCTTAGTTTTTCCCAAAAGCCCTCATAATTAATTATTGTCTTTGGTTCTTTTTTTCTTCTTTCTCCACATACTAAATCTAAACCGCTGCTAGATTTTTTAAATATGTTTTGTTTTTATTTTTATTTTTAAATTTTTTCTCACAAGATTTTCTTTTTTTTTTTTTTTTTTTTTAAGATATCTAATAAAAATTATTCGTTAGTTTGTATGTGAGATAAAAATCCATGAACCTATTCTTTGGTATACTTCTTCTTGAGATTATAAAAACTTGAGGATAATATACTGATAAAGCCTGAGTATTCTACAAGCATGTTGGACAATGTGATGAATTTGGGTTAATACTTTTATTAGATAATTAGAAAAGGCTCATGATTCAGAGTTTGCATAAATTTCTAACCAATTCTCTCAATTATTTATAAAATGAATTACCAATCAAATCAATTTATTTGATTATATATCCATATCATGCATACGTGTTTTCCATTTGCGTGTTGTTTCTTAAAAAACAAAAACTAGTTATAATATGGAACTACAAAAACTATTGAAAATTATGAATAATAACAAACAAAATTATAAAAAAAATATTCTCTTAAAAAATTCTTGTGGAAATGAATTAAAAATAACAACAAAATAGAATATTTTAAAAAAAAGTAAGGAAAAATATATATATAGGGATTTAGACAGTAATGGAAGAAGAAAGAAAAAAGTAAATAATTTATTTATAAAGGTTTTTTTTGAAAAAATTAAGGGGTGAAATAAGTAGTTATTTAATTCTAAAATTAATATAGTATGTTGTTACAAAAAATAAGTGAGAAAGTAAAATGAGGGATGTCAATAAACCAACCCAAAATTAAATCGTGAGAACAAATGATTTTTAAAGAAAAAAAAAACCTCCAAAACTCTACCTTGAAGTTCCAAACACCACCCTTAATGAATAAAAGAAATTTAAAGGAAGTATTTCTGAGTGATTTTAACTGAACTATTAATGCAAAGCTTAAGAAGGGGGAAAATTATTAAATATATGTGACATGAATAATTATGCAAATAATTCTTTATTACTGAATAATTTCACGAGCTCTATGTACGCAACTTCTTCATACAAGATTTTCACCAAATTACCAACATATGACAACATTTTTTTACCCAAAAAAAAATTAAAAAAATAATAACTACCGACCAAATGGTGTAAAATTCCTAATTTTCTTTCTTTTGCGCTTCCTCTCCACTTTCTGCATGGCTAGTCGCCGTAGTTGACTCTGTCACAAGCCGCCCAACCTTGGCATATTTCTCCATGAATTTGTCCTCCCAATCCTCCAGAATTTGAAGGTCCCCAGGACCCAAATCTTTCAAGGTTTCCATTAATGTCTTCAGCCTTAAACGACAACAGAGCCAACGCTCTGCTCGCTTCCTTACCCGTAAACATCGAATACGGCCCTCCAGGACCATAAAACATCCTGCGCATTTCATCAAACACTTAGCGTGCAAAAAACTTCCACACAGATCCAACAACCCCCATGCCATTTTTCTTGATTTAAAAGCATAAATCGATAAAATATTTCATCTGGGCAATCTCCAAATACCCAAAAGATTGCATATTTTCCTTATGAGTAGGCTCTTAAATGTTCTCAGAAGAAAAGAAAAAAGAAGAGATTCTTTATAGTACCTGGAAGAAGAGACATCGTAGATCTGACCCCTGACTGCAATAAGGAGAGGCTTATTGGGATCAGAACCATTATAGGCTCTGAGTTCCTGCTCGGTCATGTCTCCCAACTGGATCGCTTGGTGGTCGGGGGTGGTGGTGGTCGGAGGTCGGACCCAAAACGTTGTTGAGAAAATCGGAATTTGATTGGGAAGTCCGGTTGACGTTGAGGGACATGGCGACTGGAGGCCTGTTGAAATCCTCGGGAGATACGAACATGGAGGAGACGGTCTTGTAGACGACCACCATCAGAGCTGCGATGGTGAAGAAGGCCGCCGGAGAAAGCCCCGTGTACCATGTAATCTCTTCCATGGCGGCTGAGTATATCCCCATGTTCGATAACTCGTTTTGATTTGTTGTTTCTTTCTTTAAGAGCTCTGAATTCTTTGAGCTTTTTCTCATGTGTTGTGACTTATGGGGTCTATTATCAATGGCGGCCAGGCCTTTACCTACCCGCCAACTTACCTACCCCCATTTTGTTCTCTTAATTTCTCTCAATGAATTTGGGGATAAAATATAAAATTATTATAAAAGCAGTATAAATAAATAGCAATGCAGAGAAATTAAAATATAGAGAAAGTTTTCTTTTTAGAGTAAATTTCACTTTTAGCACCTGTAGGGAAAAGATTATTAAAATCAGCATCACTTTTTCATCCCTTCAGTTCTAGCACCGCCACGTCATCAAAACCCATGATCTGTGGGGCCAAGCCGCAATTAATGTATGTCAAATTCGGGTTTGTCCTCGTCTCCCTCGCATGGCCCCAGAAAACCAGATCTACAGTATTTTAGAGAGAGAAAATGAAATCTAGAGAGAGAATTTGATGCAGTTGCGCGGAACCGCACGGAAACCGTCCGTAACCACCACGAAAGGCCACCAACTTAGGATAGTTAAAAAACCGGAACCAGAGATCGAGAGAATGAGGGTTTGAGGGTTGAGGGGAAATCGAAGTTAAGGAATCAAAGATGACGAAAATAAAAAAAAAAATTGATTTTTAGTTTAAATGTTTAAAAAATTTTTCCTCATTTGAAATAGTTATTATTGACAGTATCTCTTCTTACGGGTTCGGTCATTTTCAAAATGACCGCCTGGTAATTATGAAAATGACCCCCGTAACGTTATAACTCTCGCATATAATTTTGGTCATACCGGTTTATGACCATGTGGTCATTATAAAATGACCGCTTTTTGGAACTCAAACAATCCTAATACCGGATCGGTCATTTTCATAATGACCCCATGGTCAATATCTTTGTGACCCCTGAAATTGTCAATACGGTGACGTATTGGTCAAAGTGTTAGGCCATCGGTCATAACAGTTATGACCGTCCGGTCATAACCGGATCGGTCATTTTCATAATGACCCCATGGTCATAACCGTTGTGACCCCTGAAATTGTCAATACGGTGACGTATTGGTCAAAGTGTTAGGCCATCGGTCATAACAGTTATGACCGTCCGGTCATAACAATTCTGAACACCGTGTTAAGCCATCGGTCATAACTGTTATGACCAACGTGTTAGGCTATCGGTCATAACTGTTATGACCTCACGGTCATAAATGTTATGACCTACAGCCATAAAAAATAAAAAAATTTAAAAAACTCACATTTCTGGCCATTTTACAACAAAGGTCATTTTTAAAATGACCTAACGGTCATAACCTTTGTGACCCTGTAATTGTCACCCCGGTAAATTGTCAATACGGTGACGTATTGGTCAACATGTTATGACCATCGGTCATAACAGTTATGACCACACGGTCATTCGTTATGACCTCTGTGTAGATTGTCGGTCATAACTGTTATGACATTGTGTGGTCATAAACTGTTATGACCTCTGTGTTAAGCCATCGGTCATAACTGTTATGACCGTACTGGTCATTATGAAAATGACCGTCCTCTCATATTTCATTTCATTTTAAATGACTTCTAGTATTATTACATAACGGTCATTTTCATAGTGACCACGTAGTCAATTTCGTTGTGACCGTGTTTGACCAATATTGACTGTAGCACAGAGGTCATAACCGTATATTTACCACCTGGTCATTTTCACAATGACCGTCCTCATGGTAATACCAAGAGTCATTTCAATTTTAAAATAATATTTTACCTTCATTTCCCTCCTGCCCAAAAGTCATTCTAGCTCGAATACCCTAACAAAACTCCCATACCTATCTTCTACAGTGTTTTAGAGAGAGAAACTCCGATTTTAGAGAGAGAAAGCTTTGCAACCGCTCGGAAACCGCTCAGTAACCGTCCTAAAACCACCGCGAGCACCCGTTATTTACTGCTTGAACGTCCCTTAACGTCGAACAATCTTTAAAAAAAGGAAAAAAATAAGTCATTTCGACGCCAAGGAAAATGTCAGAGGAAAAACAGTTCGCCCGAAATTTCGCCGAAGAGAACGCAGGGGGAGATCGAAGTAAGTGATACAAAGAAGTTCATGAGTTCACCAGAAATGAATATAGCCGTACCCTGGAATGGTAAAAATATTGATTTTTGTTTTTATGTTGAAAATAAATTTACAGAGGTTGTTATATATAAGTGCTGTGTAGAAGATAAGCGATGCATGGCTGGATAGGTGAAAAAGTTATTTGGTTTTTGTGTTTAAAAAGTTAACACTTTAAATATTTTTCAGTAAGAATATGCAGTTTTATTGATCATGTAAAAACAAAGTTTCCATTTTTATATGTGTTTTTGATGATATTCCACCTTTCTAATTGGTTTGTTGAAAATTCTATCATATGTACAAAAAGTTAGAATTTTTATCTGTTTCTGAACCATTAAGCATCCGTTCGTTAAAGTTAGTGGTTTGGTTTATATAATATATACAAAAATATATATGTGGGTTTCGTCGATGTTGGTGTCTAAGTGTATATGATATCGGGTCTTTTTTTAAAAAAAAAAAGTGTAATGGTCATTTTTGTTATGAGTCTCCGGTCATAATAATAATTACTCAGCCTTAAGTTATTTACTGCTGGTCATTATCATTAGACTTGTTGGTCACAATAAATAATAATTCCTCTGTTTTTCTGTTATGTTCGTGTGGTCATTTCAGCCCACGCTTGTTGGTCATACATTAGTTACTATGAGTTGTTGTACTTATTTTAGGATGGTCATTTCATTATATTATATTATAAGTGTGTGATTATGTCATTTGTTCATAATGATTTGTTGCTCACAATATTTACACAGTTGTCTGTTTGTTCTGGACGGTCATTTTCATGATGACTTTCTCATTTTAGGACCATAAACATCTATTTTTTTGGAATTGATGGTGATCAATTCGTTACCTTTCATATTGCTGTTATTTTGTGCTTGGTAATATGTATGATTACTTCACTGTCATCAGTATACTTATTCTGTTATGTTACCATTAACATGACCGCAGGTTCAATATAATCGACGGGTGCCGGATATGGAAATTACCAGGGATAAAATAAATACTTTTGTTAACATCAAAGATATTTGTACGAAATTGAACCGGTGGTGACTCCACAACAGTATGCGGGCCGTCGTCGATCAGCGATGCAATTAAACAGTTTCTAGGATTAAGTAATCTTGGTTGGGCTGGGCAGCTCTTCCATAACATTGTTATGAGATTGACGGATCACTCATCGATGGGTGATGCTCTTTGGTTTGAGGTGGGTTAAGACCTCGGCAGATTTTCTATCAACGAGTTATGTCTCATTACGGCATGAAATGCGTAGGGTCTACCCATCTCCCATTGGTCGAGAGCCGATTAATAACAAGATATTTTTCGACGGTTAAGAGGTGTGTCGAGAGAACATTTGGAGCTTCATCTGTCCAATGCAGCCAATTTGGACAACGACGACGACGCTGTCAAGCTTAGTCTACTATACTTGACATTCTCCATTCCTTTGTCAAATGCAAACTCGGTTAAGATAGACCCGAAGTTTTTTGCCCTTGCCGATAACATTGCTGAGTTCAATGATTTTCCTTGGGGCGTGCTCTCATGGGAGGCAACCCGGACTGCAATCTGCAATTCAGCTGAAAACAGGGTTGCTTCGAAGAGAATACCCTTAAAAAAGAATGACAAAGTGCATTACAGTGTGCGGGCTTTCCCCATGCGTGCTGTTTGGGCCAATGAGACCCTCCCAACGATAGCAACTGAAATTCAGCTCCAAATACGAGCATGCCATTCCGCGTATGCTGTCGTGGACCACCGCGGATATGTCAGGTTCGATGATGTTATGTCTGCTTTTACCGAGGTTGGCGAAAAGCAGGTACAAAAACTGTTGCTCGTCTTTTACATATTATCCCAGAGTATTATGTATGCTGTGTCAATTACAATTGGTGGTCAATTTACATATGTAAATCATCCTTGTCCTCATAACAGTAATTATATATTATAGTATATAGCAGGGTTCATAACAGTAATGTCGAGTTGGTCATAACTGTTATGACCGATAGTAAACGCTATCGTTCAGAACAGTTATGACCAGGTGGTCATTACTGTTATGACCCCTGGTTTTAACCAGTGGTCATAACAGTAATGACCAGGTGGTAATAACTGTTATGACTCTATCGATCATAACAGTAATGACCAATTGATCATTACTGTGTGGACCCCTTGGTTTAAACTAGTGGTCATAACAGTAATTGGTCATTACTGTTATGACTGATACCGTATACTATCGGTCATAACAGTTATGACCGTCCGGTCATTCTGTTATGACCCATACTGTAATCTTATACAGTTATATTAATTGTTTGTTTTTTTAATATCAATGTTGGTCATTGTACTTAGTGGAAGGGTGGTTATTTAATTTGATTATCTAATCAATATGAATATTAATGATATGATATTAAATGTGTTCAGCCTAAGGGTTTTGTGATGATGCCAACTGAAGAAGAGTTGAAGGACCCATGGGTTGCGCGGCTATATTTGAAGAACCCAAGTGTTGTGCCTAAATTACCTCCCAAGACTCCTGCCCCCCCAACGAGCTCTGATACAAACTCCGAGTGGCGCGAGTTTCAAAAAGAGATTCGAGGAGAGGTGGTCTCCATTAAAAAGAGGTGGTCTCCATTAAAAAGATTTAGCTTCTCTTAAAAAGGGTCAGACGAAGTCTAACAAACTCATGCGAAGGGTGATAAAAATGTTGGCCGCCACGTTTCTGAGAAGGGACAAGGGAAGGGACAACGAGAGGCACCACCTTCGTTCCATTTCAGCAGCAGCCTAGAGGACTAAAGTTCAGACGCCTGAATCGGATGCCTTGAAAACTACCCCCCCTCACATTGGCACCGGCTCGCAATATGATGTCATATTGGACTCTGACTTGGGTCCCGTTGCGGATATGGGTGTTCAAGCAGTCCATGGAGTTCCTTACCGCCAACAAGGTGATTGTTTCTCATGAAGACGTCAAGGCTGATAACAATAAGGTAAACAATTATTTTTCGATCGCGTCTACCATATATGTAGATGATCTTAACTGTCTTCCACAAATAATAATTTTTTTTTATTTATTATGACATGTTATGATAACACGCAGGAAAATATTACAGCCAGCCTAGAAGAAAGCGAGGGAGAAGTTAAGGAAAAATCCGATCCATCTGTTGGAAAGGAGGAAATGATGCCTGACCCGGAGAATTTATCCGGATTGGATTAAAGATGCTAAAGAAAATAAAAAAAGAGAGCTGGATGTCAAACAGCCTGAAGAGCCAGCATCCGAGGAGAGCATCGGTGACATGGTTGTTATTCATCATCTTTAACTTATTTACATATCAATTATGGTCATCGTACAATGTTAACTCGTTTCACATCTGTCGTTTATAGATCCCTAAGAAGAAGAGGGTCGACTATCAAGACTTGGACAACGGCCCTCTTCTTCCATGCCTCATGATGGCTCGCCGTCGAAGGATCCGAATACGCTGATACATGCCCTCCCTCCGGGTCTCGCAGATGAACCCCCAAAAGAGATACTTGAGGAGTTCAGGGCGTGGTTCCAAAAGGTTTATTGAAGAAGACTCTTACAGGGTAATTATTTTTATAATTACTTATACGTTCGATTTGAAAATACATTATATTACAATGTCATCACCAATTAACCAGACGGTACATTTTGTTTAGTAAACGGCCTCCCCGATACTCTAAGACGCATAATACGTTGGACAAACCACATGATCTCGGATGCATGCAGGTGGAGAAAAAAAGTTGGTATTATGAGTTAGCTACTTCAGCTGTATGGCTATGGGATGAAGTAAGTACCGTTCAACAATCTTTTATTCTCATGTTATAGAAGTGTGGGTAAAATCAAATGTCAATCATATTGGCTGTGCAGACTATGAATTTTTCCAATAAATTTGCATCTTTTTTGTTTGTGCAGCACATTGACGTTGCATTCTACTATCTGAGAAAAAGATCAGGCAGTTCCCGAACTGAATCAACGGAAGGTGACAACGGTAGACACAGTTTTACTTTCAAAGTTCGTTCGTTATGGACTGTCTACCAGTCAGCTCCCGATAAGTTCGATTGGGCTGCTGTTGTGATTCTATCTTCATGATAATGCTGGGAGTCGTGTCCAGAATGGGACCTCATGGTGGGACGTTAACACAGTTCTAATGCCAATTCACTTCGACGGTCTAAAACATTGGGCATTAGTTAAGCTCGATCTGACAAACTGGACCATTGAGGTATATGACTCTCTGGAGCACGAAGGACCCTCACAACTCTAAGGTCCGCGAAGGAATGGAAGGACTGTCAAAGTTCATTCCACTTGTGGCGGAACAAAATAGTTTGTTCGAGTTCAAACGGCGAGATCCTCCAGGAAATTACCAATACCGGTCACCATAATAAAAGAGATCCCTAAACAAGCCAATGGGTTAGTACTATCATTGCTGCTGTTTTCATTAAATTCACTGTGGAATGTGTGATCCTTATTTATAATTTTGTTTTTTTTTTTCAATATTTCGTTGCAACAGGGGTGACTGTGGAATGTTTACAATAAAATATGCTGAATGCTTGATAGAAGGGAGGGCTGTCCGTTATTGGGTAATTGATGCACGCATGAAACTCTTCAGGGAGTGGATGGCATGTTACTTGTGGGCCATGCCAAACGTAAGCTCGAACAAGCTTATAAGAGTGATGAGGATGATGAGACAGCTTATTAGTTTGTTTCCCCAAACCATTGCAAATGTTGTTATCTAACTTAACCACACTGTAAATAGTGTCATTCTTTGATTCTTGGTAACAATTAATTCTTTTTTTATATGGTATATTGTTGTAGATTGTGAAGTTCAACATTTACACATTAATCTTGCTGGCCGATGTCATAATTTTATTGATCAGATGGGAATAAAAGGAATTAGCAATGATATTATCTTTGTACCTTATATAGCAGCAAAATGTTAGCTTATACCAATTAAAACGTTCGTCATTCCTGTTATGACCGCGTGGTCATAACAGTTATGACCTCTCGTCCAAAAAAAAAAAAATAAAAAAATTCAGAAAAGTCATGTTTCAGGCCATTTTTACGAAAGGTCATTCCTGTTATGACCGTTGTGGTCATAACGGTTATGACCTTTACTGCCAAAAAATAATAAAAACTAAAAAAGTCATGTTCAGGCCATTTTTTACGAAAAGGTCATTCCTGTTATGACGTGTGCTCATAACGGTTATGACCTCTCGTTCAAAAAAATAATAAACAACTAAAAAAATTCATGTTTCAGGCCAATTCAAGGGAAGGTAATTCCTGTAATTACCTTGTGTCATAACCGTTATGACCTTGGTCTGTATAATATTTAAACAGAAAAAAACGAACCTATTTGGGCCTTTTCTAAAGGTCACTGTTATGACCGTGTGGTCATAACGGTTATGACCTCTCGTCCAAAAAAATAATAAAAAATTAAAAAGTCATGTTTCAGGCCATTTTCTACGAAAGGTCATTCCTGTTATGACCGTGTGGTCATAACGTTATGACCTCTCGTCCAAAAAAATATAAAAAATTAAAAAGTCATGTTTCAGGCCATTTTACGAAGGTCATTCCTGTTATGACCGTGTGGTCATAACAGTTATGACCTCTCGTCCAAAAAAATATAAAAAACTAAAAAAGTCATGTTTCAGGCCATTTTCTACAGAGGTCATTCCTGTTATGACCGTGTGGTCATAACAGTTATGACCTCTCGTCCAAAAAAATATAAAAAAAAAAAAAAGTCATGTTTCAGGCCATTTTTACAGAAGGTCATTCCTGTTATGACCGTGTGGTCATAACGGTTATGACCTCTCGTCCAAAAAAATATAAAAAACTAAAAAGTCATGTTTCAGGCCATTTTCTACAGAAGGTCATTCCTGTTATGACCGTGTGGTCATAACGCTTATGAACTCTCGTCCAAAAAAATATTAAAAATTAGAAAAGTCATGTCAGGCTAGTTTTTCTACAGAAGGTACATTCCCTGTTATGACCACACGGTCATACGTGGTTATGATCTCTCGTCCAAAAAATATGAAAAAACTAAAAAAATCATGTTCAGGCATTT
Organism: Ficus carica; assembly: GCA_009761775.1. Classification (NCBI taxonomy): domain Eukaryota; kingdom Viridiplantae; phylum Streptophyta; class Magnoliopsida; order Rosales; family Moraceae; genus Ficus; species Ficus carica. The sequence continues at coordinate 24,756,438 of CM019748.1, read as the reverse complement.
TTCTACCGAAGGTCATCCTGTTATGACCGTGTGGTCATACACGGTTAGACCTCTCGTCCAAAAAAATATTAAAAATTAGAAAAGTCATGTTTCAGGCTATTTTCTACCAGAAGGTCATTCATGTTATGACCGTGTGGTCATAAACGGTATGACCTCTCGTCTAAAAAAATATTAAAAAACTAAAAAAGTCATGTTTCAGGCTATTTTCTACAGAAGTGTCATTCCTGTTATGACCGTGTGGTCATAACGGTTATGACCTCTCGTCCAAAAAAATATTAAAAAATTAGAAATTCATGTTTCAGGCCAATTTCAAGGGAAGTTAATTCCTTTTATTACCTTGTGGTCATAACCGTTATGACCTTGGTCTGTATAATATTTTAAACAAAAAAAAAAAAAGAACATATTTGGGCCTTTTCAGTAAAGGTCATAACTGTTATGACCTTGTGGTCATAACGGTTATGACCTTGGTATTTATAATAAAAAAAAAAAAATTGTCATGTTCGACGCCTTTTTCAGTAAAGGTCATAACGGTTATGACCGCTGGTTTGTAACAAATTTAAAAATAAACAACCAAACATTTTCTGCAACATTACGACTGTTTCTTGTCCCCTATATCTTCTCCTCCATTTCACCAACCACAATAACAAGTTATTTAAATTTTTTGTATAAAAGTTCGTGTAATTTTTATTTTTAAAATTTTCAGACATAAGCGAAATTGGTCACTTAACAAATATCAGTCTATTGCAATAAAATACATAACTGTTATCATAAAAGAATGTAATTGTTTAATGTTGAATTAAAACTATTGTGCTAAAATGTTATACAATATACTTCTAAAAGTAAAGTAAAATGAATGATAATTTTAAAAAAATTTTGAAACTGGCTGTTATCAACTATTTATCTGTCCTTGTTGTTGGACGTTTTCGTAAGGGTACTGAGTTGGTACATGTTTGACGGTTGTGCCCATAACCATTACATCTACCACACCGAATAGGCTCATGTTCTTCACCTTGGGACGGAATCCTACGAACCCGTGGCCTTCCGGGCCCACGCTTTGTGGTGGGAGGATTAACAATTTGCAAGCTTACTTCTTCAGATACGTCCCAGCCCTCGGCGCTGCCAATAGGATGGACTACATCTGCATAGCAAGAATACAGATAGTCTTTCGTGTAGTAATTAGAGCAATAATTATAAGGATCAATTCGACGGTAGTTACAGACGGCCATTGCATGAGGACAAGGAATTTGATCGACCTGAAATCGTCTGCATGTACATGTCCTTTCGCTCATATCGACAATCCATATTTGGCCATCATTGCTGGTGACGGCATACTCAAACTGATCAGCTGGCCGAGGCTGTAACAAATAGAACAACGAAGATGTTAGTTTAATCGCTCGCAATAAGGATAACACAAATTTTATTTTTTTATGCGTGTGTGTATGATGTGATCGTTATCACATACCGTTACTGATAGGCCTACCGAGAAATGTGTTCGAATCAATTCTCAGCCTTTGGGGCCAGCTTAGATGTCATTTTAAGGGCCTCTTCACGCCTCTCGACAAACCATCTTTGTAGTAGTGCCCTCAGCCATTCCACCAAGAATCCAACTGGCATTAACCGGGCTTTCCGATCCACATTATTAAATGACTCAGCAATGTTGGTTGTCATGATTGCATATCTCCGACCGTTGAAGTGTGCTCGCGACCACTTTGTAGGATCGGCCTCAACAAGGTATCGATGCATGTCGGGGTTTAGACCACGGATGGATTCCATATGACGATGGAATTCACTTAAAAGATACGATCTCGAGGCACCATCAAAATAGGTCTTCAAATTGCCTTTGAAATCTTTGTACCTAGTTTTCAAGTTTGCAGCCAAGTGTTGGACGCATATCCCGAATGCAGCATCTGGATAGACATGGTTGACTGCATATTCGATACCCTTATGCCTATCGGCCACAATAGCAAGAGACTCTCTTGTGCCGATTGAATCCCTTAGCTTCTCGAAGAACCAGTTCCATGATTCATTGCTTTCCGATGGAACGATACCAAATGCAAGAGGAAATATGGAGCCATTTGCGTCGTGCCCGCAGGCTGCAAGCAACATTCCTCCAAACCTGGCCTTTAGTGCTGAACCATCGACCACAATGACTGGACGGCAATAAGGCCAACCATGCTTCGAAGCAGCTAAGCACATGTAAAAGTATTTGAAACAATTTTCTGAGTCTGTCTCAATTTGAATGTCGGATGCAGGATTTTTCCGCATAACCATTTCAGCCCACGCTGGCAGAACTGTAATTATTAAATTATCAATACCATGTCGTAAGTATAACAGTGTTAAGTCCAGTCAAGAACATATAAGCATATATAGGAAAGTACCTTTGTATGACTCAGCATCATCCCCCCTCAGTCTGTTCAGTGCAGCTTCCTTTCCTCGCCATGCTCTAAGATAGTTAAAAGACACTCCAAATTCGTCCTGCATGTCTCGCATTATTTCGGCTGGTCTATATAAGGTATTGGTCGGATCCAAGTATTTTGCCTTAACACACTCCCCAATCATCCAACTCTTCGCTTGACGATGATGCCCTTGCACGATTTCAATTGAACAAGTATGGACGTCGTCGAACCGCTTCACAACAAACATTTCACTACCTCTCATCCTAGTCGCACGCAATTGCCATTGACATCCCTCATTATCTATACATATCACGTGTAATAGAGTAGAGTTCGACCTCTTCACCTTGAACTGGTAGTGTTTACTCATTGCATCGTGATGAAGGTGGTATTGTAGTAACTTTTTGTTCTCAAAAATGCAGTTTATGCGCATTGTGACAGGTGTATAATCAGCAACAATGACGCTGTCGGATAGACTTTCACTACTGGAAACTTTGTCATTTTCAGATCTAGTGTTATTGACAATAGAATGGCCTCCAATACTTGCTGCGATACTCTTTTCGTTTGACCGATGCGATTCATCCGCATCATGCATTTCCCCGGCATTACAATCATCATGGGCCATGCATAAATCATTGTGCATAACTTCATCTTGTTTTTCAATTTCATATTCATTGTGCAAATCCAGACCTACTGTAGGAGAAGGGAACTGAAGAGGAGGAGGGATGATCGTATTACTTGTCATTTACATGTTGCATGGCTTCATCACTCTGTCCCCCATCCCTAGAACGTTGAACGTCTATGTGGTTGCTTGCCCCAACCTCTGCTGGCATTGCTTCAGCCGCAGACTCATCCAATACATCGATGGTAACTGGAAATTTGCTAAGCACATGAACATCCTTCTTCTTCAGTTGTATGTAGAATTTAACGTCAGCATCACACTGTATCCTCACAAGAGGCAATCCAGGCTCAACACCGTATCTCATGACTATATTCTTGTCTCGGCCTCTAATTCCAATCACACTTCTTACCAACTCAACAAGTCCAACATATGTTGAATTATCGGGCACCAATATTCCCTTCATTTCGCTACCAACATATGACGATGATGTGCCGTCCCATTGACCATTATAATTGACAAAAACACAAACCGCATCCATTCCTGAATGAAACACTATCAAGTTATCCAATAACATATTTGCATTACAAAGGAAGGAAACATTGTGTTATAAGGCCATTTTTATATATAGCGAGTTGGTTATATCCAATAATTTATTTGAATTACAAAATTTTTTTGCATTACAAACCTCAAATAGGTCACGATGATAATGACACGATGGTCATTTACAATATGACCAGTTTTTTTATATATAGCGAGCTGACTAATCTCTCAAAAAGCACACCCATTAAATAATAAATTAACAAATAAAACCAAATAACATGAACCATTACCTCAGATTGGCTGATAGGAAGTGTGAAGATATCTACTCAGCTGGAGTAGAAGCAGATCTGGCAGATTCGGCCTTAAACTGTAACGAGGATTATCAGGGGCAGTTTTAACAGAGTGCCCGAAGAAATGTGATCAGATTTGTTTGACTTACATTGAGTTTCGATTAGTGGGTAATCGGGCAGAAAATATTGGTGAGGCTTCACTTACAGAAAAACGACGAAAAGAGGATAGAAAAATTTTTCAATATTTTGCGTACTGTTAGTTTAGTCGGGATTTGGGCGGGAGAGTAGCAAAACAAATTATTAGGGTTTTACCAATACGTCACCGTTTTGACCACTTGCGTCGGTCACAACCGTTATGACCACATGGTCATAACAGGAATGACCATTCGTAGAAAATGGCCTGAAACATGACTTTTCTAATTTTTTATTATTTTTTTGGAAGAGATGTCACAACCGTTATGACCACACGGTCATAACAGGAATGACCTTTCGTAGAAAATGGCCGTAAACATGACTTTTCTAATTTTTTATTATTTTTTGGAAGAGAGGTCACAACCGTTATGACCACACGGTCATAACAGGAATGACCTTTCGTAGAAAATGGCCTGAAACATGACTTTTCTAATTTTTTATTATTTTTTTCGAAGAGAGGTCACAACCGTTATGACCACACGGTCATAACAGGAATGACCTTTCGTAGAAAATGGCCTTAAACATGAATTTTCTAACTTTTTATTATTTTTTTGGACGAGAGGTCATTCCCGTTATGACCATGTGGTCATAACAGGAACAGGAATGACCTTTCGTAGAAAATGGCCTTCAACATGACTTTTCTAATTTTTTATTTTTTTTTTAGACGAGAGGTCATAACCGTTATGACTATGTGGTCATAACAGGATTGACCTTAATTATAAAATGCCTTAAACATGACTTTTCTATTTTTTTATTATTTTTTTGGAAGAGAGGTCACAACCGTTATGACCACACGGTCATAACAGGAATGACCTTTCGTAAAAAATGGCCTTAAACATGAATTTTCTAATTTTTTATTTTTTTTTGGACGAGAGGTCATTCCCGTTATGACCATGTGGTCATAACAGGAATGACCTTCTGTAGAAAATGGCCTTCAAGATGACTTTTCTAATTTTTTATTTTTTTTTTAGACGAGAGGTCATAACCGTTATGACCATGTGGTCATAACATGATTGACCTTAATTAGAAAATGACCTTAAACATGACTTTTCTTTTTTTTATTATTTTTTTGGAAGAGAGGTCACAACCGTTATGACCACACGGTCATAACAGGAATGACCTTTCGTAGAAAATGGCCTTAAACATGAATTTTCTAATTTTTTATTATTTTTTTGGACGAGAGGTCATTCCCGTTATGACCATGTGGTCATAACAGGAATGACCTTTCGTAGAAAATGGCCTTCAACATGACTTTTCTAATTTTTTATTTTTTTTTTAGACGAGGGTCATAACCGTTATGACCATGTGGTCATAACAGGATTGACCTTAATTAGAAAATGGCCTTAAACATGACTTTTCTATTTTTTATTATTTTTTTGGAAGAGAGGTCACAACCGTTATGACCACACGATCATAACAGGAATGACCTTTCGTAGAAAATGGCCTTAAATATGAATTTTCTAATTTTTTATTATTTTTTTGGACGAGAGGTCATTCCCGTTATGACCATGTGGTCATAACAGGAATGACCTTTCGTAGAAAATGGCCTTCAACATGACTTTTCTAATTGTTATTATTTTTTTAGACGAGAGGTCATAACCGTTATGACCATGTGGTCATAACAGGATTGACCTTAATTAGAAAATGGCCTTAAACATGACTTTTCTATTTTTTTATTATTTTTTTGGAAGAGAGGTCACAACCGTTATGACCACACGGTCATAACAGGAATGACCTTTCGTAGAAAATGACCTGAAACATGACTTTTCTAATTTTTTATTATTTTTTGGAAGAGATGTCACAACCGTTATGACCACACGGTCATAACAGGAATGACCTTTCGTAGAAAATGGCCTGAAACATGACTTTTCTAATTTTTTATTATTTTTTTGGAAGAGAGGTCACAACCGTTATGACCACACGGTCATAACAGGAATGACCTTTCGTTGAAAATGGCCTTAAACATGAATTTTCTAATTTTTTATTATTTTTTTGGACGAGAGGTCATTCCCGTTATGACCATGTGGTCATAACAGGAATGACCTTTCGTAGAAAATGGCCTTTAACATGACTTTTCTAATTTTTTATTTTTTTTTTTAGACGAGAGGTCATAACCGTTATGACCATGTGGTCATAACAGGATTGACCTTAATTAGAAAATGGCCTTAAACATGACTTTTCTATTTTTTTATTATTTTTTTGGAAGAGAGGTCACAACCGTTATGACCACACGGTCATAACAGGAATGACCTTTCGTAGAAAATGGCCTGAAACATGACTTTTCTAATTTTTATTTTTTTTTTTTAGACGAGAGGTCATAACTGTTATGACCAAAATTTTTTTTAAATTTGTTACAAACCAGCGGTCATAACCGTTTTGACCGTGTGGTCATAACAGTTATGACCTTTACTGAAAAGACCTTTACTGAAAAGGCGTCGAACATGACTTTTTTTTTTTTTTTATATTATATATACCAAGGTCATAACCGTTATGACCACATGGTCATAATTGTTATGACTTTTACTGAGAAAGAGACTTAAAATCTTCGTTTTTTTTTTTAATGATTATACATACCAATGTCATAACCGTTATGACCGTGTGGTCATAACAGTTATGACCTTCACTGAAAAGGCCCAAAAATATTCGTTTTTTTTTTTTTGTTTTTGTTTATTATTATACAGAAGTGTGGTCATAACCGTTATGACTGGGAGCTTCAGCTGTTATGACCTTTGCTGAAATTATTGTTTAAAAACTGGTAATGAATGGCACAATTTTTGGGCCTTTTCTACTCGGCCTATACGTAGAACAATACACCACCTGATCATAAAATTCTTAAGGTATATTATGAAAAAAATGTCCCTATATACACTATGGTAAAGTTTGACGAATATAATAAAAAAATTTGTTAAACAATGTCCCTATAAACAGTTTGCAAAGGTTAGAATGAAGAATTACAATTTGTTAGCCAATGTCCATGTTGACATCATCATCACTTTTGTAAGTTTGTTCAATTTTTCGTTTGGCATGGAGCCAGAAGAAACATGCTAGCCACTCCCGAAATAGTTGCATGCGTTCAGCAATGACCCAATAACGGACATCCCTCCCTTCTAGCAAGCATTCAGCATATTTAATGGTAAACATGCCACAGTCACCCCTGTTGAACGAATGATAAAGATAAATTAAAATCGTGTCATCATAACAGTCACTATTAGCAAAGTGTTGACATAAATTTGATTGTACTAACCCATTGGCTTGTTTAGGGATGTCTTTCATTATGGTGACTGGTATTGGGTGAATTCTAGGGGGATCTCTTTTCTTGACGTCGAACAAATTTATTCTTTCAGCCAGCATTGGAATGAACATTGCTAAACATTCAAGTCCTTCTCTGACACTTGCATTGTGACGGCCTTCATGCTGCAGAGAGTCATAGACCTCAATGGTCCAGCTTGTCAGCTCGAGCTTTACTAATAGCCAATGTTTAAGATCAGCTAAGTGAACTGGTATTAGCAAAGTGTTGACATCAAACCAGGAGGACCCACTCTGTACTTTAACTCCTGTCATGATTTTTAATATAGATTCACAGGAGCCCCAATCGAAGTTGGCTGGTGAACGCTGGTGTATACGCCATAATGAACGAATCTTTGATGTAAAAAATGTGTCAACTGTTGTCACCATCCGTTGTTTCAATTCGGTGATCTGCCTGCTCTTCTTCCTCAAGTAGTAGAAGGCAACGTCAATGTGCTACAAGAGTAAAACATTAACAAATAAACATTAACAAATGTAATGTAAAACTCGGCAGGGCATCAAATAATGTACCGTTGTTTTATCAAAAAAATACAACAGAAAGATACTTACTTCGTCCCATAACCAAACAGGAGAGGTAGCTAATTCATAATACCAGCTTTTTTTTTCTACCAACATGAGGCCGAGATCATGGGGTTCACTCAATGTATCATGCTTGGCAACGTATCGGGGAGGCCGTATACTAAACATAAATAAGGTTAGTTACAGTCAAAAAACAAAGTTGTAATGTTTACAACAAATTAATTATCAATAACTCGTGTAAAATTCAATTACCCTGGAGGAGACCTCTTCAATACTCCCGCCTTGATCCACTCCCTGAACTCCTCTAGTGTTTGTTCAGGAGGTTGATCTGCGAGACACGGTGGGAGGGCGTAAATAAGGTTAGTTGGAGCCTTCGACGGAGATCCAATATCGGTCGTACGACCGGACGGCCGTTGGCGAAGGCTTGATCGTCTGGCCCTCTTCTTCTTAGGGATCTACAAATAAAGATGTAATACACATTTAATATTACTGATGGAACTTTTGAAGAGTAAATTGTCAGTTTCAGATATGCGGAACAACCAGGGCCCCGATGCTATCCTCGTTGGATGGCTCGTCAAGAATTGATGGATCCTGATCAGGCATGGCCTCCTCCGCAATTTCTTCAACAGATGGCTCAGATTTGGCATTCGCCTCTCCCTCATTAACCTCCTCCTCCGCAATATTTACCTGTGTGGTTTCACAACGTGACATAAACGATAGGTTCATTGCATATATGGTGGTTAAAAAATTATCATGATCTTGAATGTGGAAGACTGAAATTAAATTACAGGATTACCTTATTATTCTCGTTCTCGGCATCTTCATGAGCCGTATGTGGCTGACCCTGTCCCTTCACATTACTGTTGGCGGACAACATTTTAAGAACCCGCCTCAAGAGTTTGTTGGAGTGCTTCTGTTCCTTTTTCAGTGAGGCAATCTCTGTGCGGATCTCTTTTTGAAACTCCCGCCACTCGGAGTTTGTATCTGTGCTCGGTCGGGGGAAGGAAGACTTGGAAGGTGGTAATTGATGCTGGGCCTGGGGAAGATTCAAAAATAGGCGCGCAACGCATGGGTTCTTTAACTCCTCTTCGGTTGGCGTCAAATCAACACACTTAAGATGGCACACAAACATCGGTCATAACATGTTAATGACTGACCCAAAAGATCATAAATTGCATAAAATTAATTATCATTTCTCAAATAAATCACCAACCAAGCGGTTATAACTGTTATGACCGTGTGGTCATAACAGCTATGACGACACACGGTCATAACTGTTATGACCGTGTGGTCATAAAAGTTGTGACTGCACACCGTCATTCCTGTTATGACCGTGTGGTCATAACAGTTGTGACTGCACACGGTCATTACTGTTATAACCGTGTGGTCATAACAGTTGTGACTGCACACGGTCATTACTGTTATGACCGTGTGGTCATAACAGTTATGACCCCCCTGCTAATTATGGTGATGACCACCTATTGTAATTGCGGCTGGGCACAAAAATGAAACGTAAATTTTTTTTAAAATACCTTGGATTCGCCAACCGTCGCAAAAGCAGCCAATACATCATCAAACCTCACATTGTCCGCGGTGGTCCACGACATCATACGCGGAAGGGCATGCTCGTAATTGGTGGTGAACTTGGAAGCTATCACTGGGCTGGTCTCATATGCCCAAACGAGCAAGGCCTGGGGGAACCCCGCAACACTGTAACGAGATTTGTCAATATTTTTTTTTGGTCCTCTCTTCGAAGAAATCCTGTTTTCCACAGTACTGCAGATTGCAGTCCGCGTTGCCTCCCATGATAGCACACCCCAAGGAAATTCATTGAAAGCATCTAAGTTATCCGCCAGGGCAAAATACTTTGGGTCTATCTTAACGGAGCTTGCATTCGATAAAGGGATGCTAAACACAATGTACAGTAGGCTAAGCTTGACCGCATCGTCGTCATTGTCAAACTTAGAATTCGACATCTGCAGCTCCAAATATTCTCTCGTAACACCCCTAACATCCGAAAAATATTTTGACATTAATCGGCTTTCCACAACGGGGAGATGTGTAGACCCTACACAATTCAGGCCGGTTATTAGGCAGAACTCGTTGATGGAAAATCTGACCAAGTCTTCACCAAGCTCAAACCATAGAGCGTCACCCATGGCTGAATGAGTTGTCAGGCGCATCACGATGTTGTGGAATACCTGCCCAGACCAACCAAGAGTATCTAAATGCATGAACTGTTGAATACATGGCTGAGTCTTCAAGGACTCGTACTGTCGCGGAGACAACCACCCACGAAGTTTTTTCAATGTCTCCGTTATGTTTACGAAAGTATTTATCTTCGCCCTGGAAATTTGACTGTCCGGTACAAGGCGGACGTATTGACCCTGCGTTGATGGTAACAGTAATAAAGTTATTAACTTTAAGAACTTTCATACCATTTATCACCAGGAAAGGGATACTTTCATACCATTTATCCCCAACTAAATAAAAATTAGACTCTCAGTCATAACAGTAATGACCAGGTGGTAATAACTGTTATGACCACCGTGACAGGCCACGGTCATATCAGTTTTGACCACCTGGTCACAACAGTTATGACCGATAGTCTAACACGGTGGTCATAACAGTTATGACCACCTGGTCATAACAGTTATGACCGATAGTTACATTTTATATATATATTAACCGTCAAACAAAATTATACAATCGGTTGGATAATGGTAGAAAATCAGATAAAAATACGAACTTTAATAATGTTAAAGTGAAATTTTTCAACATATCTTAAAAATCTTAAAATGGCTAAACAATAACACATATAAAAATTAAACCTTTACAAAAATAATCAATCAACACTGCACATTATTTATGAAAAATTTTAAAAATGTTGGTTATGGTACATTATGCCAAAACCAACTGGTTGTTAACAATGGAAACTTTTTAACAATAGTAAAAAGGGAAACTTTTTATTATATAGTCGATAAAAAATGCACATTCTTGATGAAATAGAGTAATATAAAAATAAAAATAAAAATATATACTTTATAAGCAGAAAAACAACAAAATTTTTACCTCTTCGGCTTTCGATAACTTAGCTTCTAAGGAACTGATCAACTCCTCCGCATCATTTACACCCATTTCCCCCTGCTTTATCTTCAAACCAGCATCGGACACCATTGTCTCCATCTCTGGTACCGGTTTTTTGTCAGCCGATGACGACGTCGTTGGCTGAGACGAAAGTCGGGCTGACCTCCTCAAGAGAGAAGTGTTTTTTGCAGACATTTTTGTGTGTGTCCAAATAATTTCGTACCGGTATATTTTTAAGGATTACACGACGTTAACAGTCGTCTAAGCAGTTTACACAATAATTTCGTTGCGGTTTCGGACGGTTATCGAGCGGTTATGGGTCGGTGGCTGCTGATTATAACACTTTCTCTCTCTAGAACCGGAGTTTCTCTCTCAAAAATACTGTAGAAGCTTGTTTTTGAAATTTTTGTTAGGGCAATTAGAGGGAGAATGAGTTTAGACGGAGGGGGGATGAGGGCAAATATGGTATTTAGAAATAAATGAAGGGTGGCCCGAATATCAATGACTGCTGGCATTCCAAAAGCCACTGGTCATTTTTTTCATAATGACCATCCGGTCAATATATTTTTGACCAAGGTTAAATGCTAAAAATCGTCATTTAAACGGGTCATAACAGTTATGACTAGGCGGTCAATACGAAAATGAACGAAATACTACATACAACGGGGTCATAACGGTTATGACCATACTCATAACTGTTATGACCGATGATGTAACACAGAGGTCATAACGGTTATGACCGTGTGGTCATAACAGTTATGACCAATGGTTTAACACTGTAGGTCATAACAGTTATGACTGTGTGGTCATAACAGTTATGACCGATAGCCTAACACGTTGGTCATAACAGTTATGACCGATGGCTTAACACGGTGGTCATAATTGTTATGACCGGACGGTCATAACTGTTATGACCGATGGCCTAACACTTTGACCAATACGTCACCGTATTGACAATTTCAGGGGTCACAAAGATATTGACCATGGGGTCATTATGAAAATGACCGATTCGGTATTAGGATTGTTGAGTTCTAAAAAGCGGGTCATTTTTATAATGACCACATGGTCATAACCGTTATGACCAAAATTATATGCGAGAGTTATAACAGTTACGGGGGTCATTTTCATAATTACCAGCCGGTCATTATGAAAATGACCGAACCCGTAAGGAGAGATACTGTTCAATAATAACTATTCAAATGAGGAAAATTTTTTAAACATTTAAACGAAAAATCAATTTTTTTTTTATTTTCGTCATCTTTGATTCCTTAACTTCGATTTCCCCTCAACCCTCATTCTCTCGATCTCTGGTTCCGGTTTTTTAAACTATCCTAAGTTGGTGGCCTTTCGTGGTGGTTACGGACGGTTTCCGTGCGGTTCCGCGCAACTGCATCAAATTCTCTCTCTAGATTTCATTTTCTCTCTCTAAAATACTGTAGATCTGGTTTTCTGGGGCATGCGAGGGAGACGAGGACAAACCCGTAATTTGACATACATTAATTGCGGCTTGGCCCCACAGATCATGGGTTTTGATGACGTGGCGGTGCTAGAACTGAAGGGATGAAAAAGTGATGCTGATTTTAATAATCTTTTCCCCACAGGTGCTAAAAGTGAAATTTTTCCTTTCTTTTATTAATAATATTTAGCTTATTCGTTTTTTTTTTTTTTTTCCTCTCTCTCTCTCTCTATCTTAAATCTCTATTATTCACAACATTTTTCTCTTTCATTTCCTTCGGATTTCTTCAATCCCTCTTGCTTCTCTCTCTCTTCTATTCTACAGATTTGTGTGTGTGTGTGAAACTAAATGAACGAAGCCCTATTTATAGGAGCACAAGGCCATGTATTGTATCTCTATGACATCAAATTTGGCAACCAAAATGCTTATGTACAAGGGTCTTTCAATGAAAGCTAGTTGTTGCAAACTTGCTTTAAACAAACTTGAATGAAGGGTAACCACTTGAGTTTAAAGCTAGTGGGGTGGCATCCACTTACACAATCTTTCACAGCATTCCCCCTTGGATGTCCACCCTATAAGAATATGCCTCGTTAAAACCGTATAGGAAAAAACCCTGTGGGAAAAATCCCAATAAAGGAAAAAGAGTACAATATTCTTATTATATCACGCTTTTAAAAAACTGTCTCATTGAAAACATTGTAATGTAAAACTCAATGGGACAAAAACCTTGGCTAAGGAAAAAAAGAGTGCGGTGCGTAATTATCTCCCCCTCATGTAAACATGATTTTTGCTTCTTTGATATCCATCATGTATCTTCAATTCAATGAATTCCAATATTATGCACCAATCTCTTGAATGTTGCAGTAGGAAGTGATTCAATTAACAGATCTTTTATATAGCCTCCCTTAACTTGAGCAGTGTATGTTGGATTGTCTTCATTCAATACCATTGGGCACCCATGATTCGAGTCTAATTTGTATGTTTTCTCTAAGGTTTTTATTCATTGATCTCAATTGTACACATTCTCAGCTTGCTTCATGAACCACAACTTTGTTTTCTAGAGCGCCATGATGTCGTTGTATCACCACATGTGAATACATAACTAGTTTGTGATTGAGCTTTATGCGGATCAGATAAATATCCAACATCTGTAAAACCAACTAACTGTGATTTTGAACACTTAAAATATAATAAACCCATATTAATTGTTCCACGAAGATAACAAATTATATATTTAACTCCTTTCCAGTGTGTTTCGATTACCGCAGCACTGTATCTAGATAGTAAATTCATAGAAAAAGTAATATCAGTTTATGTATAATTAGCAAGATACATAAGAGCATCAATTGCACTCAAATATGGTACTTCAGGACCAAGAATTTCTTCGTTATCTTCTTTAAAACAAAAAAGGATCCTTTTTTTTTTAATGATATTCAGTGGATGGTCTTTTCTGTTGGAAAAACGGTTCCGATATCAGAGTTACGGTGCAGCGGAAGTTTTAAAATTTTTATGCCGATTCAGAAAAGAAGCTCATGATGTATATAACAATAAATTAAATACATGATCAAACATACCATGTTTCTCAGATTCCGGAATTGCTAGAGCATCGACCAACGTGTCTTCTCTACTATTATCGAGTCCCCATGTCTCAGAGTGTGTGTGGGCACACGTGCTATGAATCCAAGCTACCGGTAATTCTTCCGAAGTCTAGATCTCACCTTCTCAATCCCGATGTACCTCGTTGAGAATTCGATCCGGGTTCGTTCTTCAAAACTACAAAACAGAAACCGGTTAACCTTCCATGAAAAATATCACTCGGCTTAACCTTCCTCACAGTTTTGATTCAATAAAAATTTCTCTCTTTTTCTCACACCCAAGAAGGACGAATTTTCTCAAGCCCGAAAAACATAGTTTTTGTTTTTCTCTCTCCCAAAAAACCGTCCACCTAATGTGTATGATGATAATTGGCTTTTTTCAAGAACCCCTAGCCTTTATATAATACTCCAATCATTTTTCAAAAATATCTCCTACTTGAAAAATAATTAATAATTATTTTTCTAAATAATCTTTTGAATCAAAGGATCATTTGAATTTCGGGCTAGGTTCTTTAAACCTTATGGACAGGTTTTTGCTTGGAGAATGCTCAAAAAGTTCGTGATCCACCTTATGTGTAGATTGATTGGTGGTTCAAATTTAAATCAAGAATCTAGACTAGTCAAAAAGTCCTAATCCTATCTTGATTCAAACTCTTTTTAAACCTTTGAATTTAAATAAGATTTTCTTGTTTGAATTTAAATAAATATTTTCCACAAACATTATCCATATTTAATTAATTTAAATAAATGAAATATTTTAGATTTCCTTTCCACCAAAAAAAACGTGCACCATTCTTTAAGAAAAGAAAGTTTATCAAATAAGCTCCATTATTTAAATCAATTAATAATTTAATGTTTTTAATATATATTTAAATAATTTTTAAACAAAATTTTCTTCTCTCCATCCACTAAAAATTTGTGCACCATAAATTAGGAGAGAAAAATTTTATTTTCAAAAACTAAATAATTCAAACACAATCTTATTTTCAACATTCAATTAACAAAAATAATTAACAAATAATTATTTTATTTGCAACCAATCATATGTTGACAAATCACACTATTTGTCTATATTAATTTCACATGTCCAATCCTTTCGGGATTGCATGTTAGAGAGTACCATGTCTTAATAGACATTATTAAATTCCCATTTAATTTACTAATCTCATTAGAAACAAATCCCGAGACACTTCGTGTAACTATATGAGCTAGTAGAGGAACCCGATGGAAATATGTAAAAAGGCTCCTATAATTGTGAAAAATTAATCCCGGATTAATTATTAATCAATTATCAACTTTAGAACTATTCCATTAAAAGTCTGAAGCTGAACTCCCGTTTACATACCGTATTACGAAAGCTCTCTAACGCAGTTCTTCTTCCATAATTTATTTATCACTTGCTTAATCCCCATATGTTATCCATGATTGAATTAAGGACTTTTTTCGTTTTACCTTTTCAATCATTTTAACTTATAGTTCCATTATTCTCCATTGAAAGAACCACCAATTGTAAAGCCATACAATCGGTAAACCATCAGAGAACACAAAGTAAACCGATGGCCAAGATCTTGTTATATTATCTTTCAATTCCCAAATAATGCCTTTATGTAGATAACATGTACTATCGTTAAGATAGCTATGGATTCCGTATCTATGAATCTTGATTGCTTAATCCCCATATGTTATCCATGATTGAATTAAGGACTTTTTCCGTTTTACCTTTTCAATCATTTTAACTTATAGTTTCATTATTCTCCATTGAAAGAACCACCAATTGTAAAGCCATACAATCGGTAAACCATCAGAGAACACAAAGTAAACCGATGGTCAAGATCTTGTTATATTATCTTTCAATTCCCAAATAATGCATTTAAGTAGATAACATGTACTATCGTTAAGATAGCTATGGATTCCGTATCTATGAATCTTGATTTCTTCATCCATAAGTCATACACCCAAAACACAAGTATATTGACCATCAATTATCCGTGTCTCACCTATAGTGGATCAAAGTACATAAGTCATGGATGCGAACTCAAGTATTCATTTCAGGATTAAGATTAATACAGGATGATAATCAAAGCATCATTGATTCTTATAAACGAAATTATTAAACCGAATCAATTAACACCTTAGGTTCAGTCCAATGTCATACCTCAATATTGGTATACATTAAAGTTTCTACTCAAAACCTATCCGATGGTCAAGACAAACCATCCTTCCAAGGAAGTAGACAACCTTTACAATCTTATCATGAATAAGATCCCCAAATTTTATTCCATCGATTGTAGACCATTTATTTAGACTGTTATCAAATTACCACATCTTCTATGTATACCCCATATACATATGGTAATCCGATATATTACCAACAGCCTAGGAATATTTTATATTTGCTCAAAATAATCATACAATCAACAAATGAAAGTAAATAGGACACAATTTATTAAACATGAATAACCTCTTTTTATTAATATCAAAATGTCATTTTTACAAACAATCCCTATATTTGATTTTCTATTCTTATGGCATATATAGATCCCAACACTTTCTCTATATAAAAACAATTAAGGACCTTTTCAGTATAAGTTGCTTGATGGATAAATATTTCATTTGACTATGCTCGATCTACAAGCCGATACAAAACCTTTTTTGAGATTTTTCATCTCAAATTATTTCTTTAAGTATGCTATTGTCTCTATGAACTCTTCAGAAGTCCGAATAATATTCAAACCATCAACATATACAATAATAATAGCAAATATGGATTTTGATCCCTTAATAAAAAAATGTGTGGACAAATAGGATTATTTCAAATCCTTCCTTTAAAGATATTCGCTAAGGCTATTGTATCACATGTGTCCAGATTGTTTTAGTCTACATAAAAATCTTTGTAATTTAATTGAGCTAATCTTCTTAGGGTATTAACTAGTGCTTAGGCATCTTGAATCATTCAGGGATTTGCATTTCAATGTCATTATCTCGTGATCCATATATGTATGTGGTCACCACATCTATTAGACGCATATCAAGTTCTTCAGGGACAACCACGTTCAAATATATAAACATTATTATATCAGCCACAAGAGAATATATCTTCTCAAATTCAATATTTGATCTTTGCAAGAAGCCTATTCGTTCTTTATATCTCACAATTTCATTTTTGTCATTATTACAAAAATCCATTTGTACCCTTTTAGTTTAACATCTTCAGGTGTTTGGACTACAGGTCCGTACACTTCCCACTTTTCAAGAGAAATTAATTATGTCTAGATTGCATCTTTCCATTTTGGCCAATCTTGTCTACGTTACCATCCTTCGACGGACTTCAGATCCTTGCTTTCTTTCATAATATCAAGCACTACTTTATATGCAAATATGCGTTGTCAACAACAATTTTTATGACGGTTCCATTTTTTTTTTCAGTACTAACATAGTTGAGATCTCAACATTTTCAATATGTTCAAGTACCTGGACCACTTCTGGGGTCTTATCTTCATTTATGTCCGTCACTTGTTCTGGCAATATGGCCTCTTTAGAAGCGCCGATCTCTTCAAGAGCATCAATTGTTGGGAATGCCCTCAGAGTGAAAAACATTTTAGTTGTATTTCATTTATTTTGAACTAATTAATAATATATTTGATTTTTTTTTCATTACATCTCTGCTACACCGTCCTCATCTACATTTACATGTTTAAGTAAATATAAGCAAATATGGCTCATTGACTATTTGCTGTTTAACTTATTAGAATGTTGCATGCAATGGATTTTTGTATACGAGAATACAACATTTTAAAGTAAGTAGTATAAATCTATAGTTCGTAGTCTTGGGGTTAGAGTGAGCATCTACCTCATATGAAGACTATTATGTTGTCTAAAGTCAATTGGGGAGATAGTTTGTCTTGACTATCTGAAGCAAGCCAACTCCCAAGTAAAGACATAGATATGTTTCCTAGTGGTGGTGATATATTGGGCTGGACCAAAGTGTAATTAATCTATAAATCCGCTTGATTAGATTAAATTACTTTTGACGTTCATTACGCAATAACCTTAATCCTAAATAAGTAAATGACTTCATGTTTATGACTTGTGTACTTTGATGTTCCAAAGGCTAAAGCGTATCGAAATAGTAAGCAATAAGACCGGTTCGTTGAGCACATGACTTATAATTGATGTGAGCTTTGCTTATACATATAGAATCATAACTCCCATAAAAATTAAAAGTTATCCTCTTAATGGCAGTATACAGGATGTGAAAATGGAAGAGGCATCGGGTCGTTTACTGGGCAAATGACTAATTATTCACTTTGGGTGAATAATCATTCTCCTATTGGATGAATAATGGATCTTTAAGATAGCGTGATGAAATGGTTGAATGGAGTTTGACTTTTAGTTGATCATGGATATCATATGAGGGTGTTGCATATATGACAAGGCCATTGGACTGTGGCTACACATTGGCTTATGTAATACGGTAAATAATTGGAAGTGCAGTTTCAGGTTTATAGTGATGTGACTCTGAAACTAATAATTGTGTAATGAATTTATTTGGTATAGAATAATTAATTACATAGATTATTGAAGCCTATATTATATATGTCAAATTGGTTCGTTTAGTAGCTCAATATAATTCCTTAACGGATGGTAATCAATTGGAATATTCATTATGGCTTTAATTCTTGGACTTACTGAAGAGAAAAATCTGGAACACCTCCCACAAGGTGCAAGCGTTTTTTCTACTAAGGGTATAATGAGAATTTTGTTTCATTTAATTAATTGAATAAAAATTTAGTTTGGATAAATATATATATGAAGATAAGATTCGAAATTTGAATTAATTATATTTATCTTTTGTGAAAAATATGAGATTAACTTAAATTAAGAGATATGGATAAATTAATTATTTGGATAATTAAATTTAAATATCTAAATAATCTTATTTAAATAAATATTTAAAATTAAATATGGTAATTATCCTATTTGGATTTAAAATCGAAACAAAATCTTATCATAGTCTACCTTGTGTAGGCGTTTTTTATGAGGATAAGGGAAAGAAAATATTTTTTCCTTATTGATTTTATTTGGATAATTATTACATTTATTTTGAATTTTAATTGGAATTATAGAACATTATCTGTTGATGCCAGAAATGGTTCCGGCAACAACACCCAATGAGATCGGGTATTCCGACTAACACTCGCCGGTCGCTCCGCCGTCGGTCACCTGCAAAATGGAAGCACCTCGGAATGATGGGGACACCGGTGTGGTGTCTGCCGTGGGCACTCCGATGCTTAAGTCAGTAAGGGTACTGATACAAGGGGAGAGGCAGAGTTTTGGCAAGGCAAAAATGACCATACCTGGAAGTGAGGGTTTTTCCTCTATTTATAGGTGTTCTCAGTGGGCCTGGGTGCTCGGGGCGACCCAGGCGGGTCGGCTACCTAGGGTACCTGGTGGACAGGTAGGCCTGCAGGGGCTACTAGCCCAATGGATGGGTGCCACGTGGCCCTAGTCTTCGTTCAGTGAGCAGCAGGACGCCATGGGCGTCACCGGCAAGGGGGTAACAGTGCCTGTCAGAGTGGTTGGCTGCAGGCGATTTGACACGTGATGGGGGCTGGTAGGGCGGCGCCTGCAGCCGGTGAGGTGTACGATCAATGTCAAATCATGGGCGGTCTCCCGAGGCTCGACCTAGAGATTGGAGCCGGTTTAATCCTAGCCGACCGCTACCGAGTACACCGAGTAGTGGCCACAGGCACAATTCCATAAGTGACCGTCTCGACAAAATGAGTTCCCGGCTGTTCCCGGCACGGCGACGATCCGACTCGAGAAGGATGGCCGGTAGTCGGAGATGATCTGGTCATCAACATAAGCCCCCCAGCATCTCTGGGCTGGTCGAGTCCAGGGATGCATGCCCCAGCCCGCAGTCGGGCTTGGTGAGTCCACGTCGCTGATATGGGAAAGTGGTCGACTACACGGGTACTCGGACGTTCTCGGAAGGGTTTTCGTGTAATTTGCCACGTGTCGCAGAGTTCGCCACGTGTCGGGTGCGCCACATGGCATCGCGCGGTTGGAGGGAAGGCGAACCGGTATCTGAATGCACGCGGCGCATCGTGGTTGGCGGGAAGGCGAACAGGCACCTGGAAATTCGAATTTCGAATTAAAGCGGGAAGTCGAACCGGTGCCTAGGGATTCGCGCTCGACCGTTTGGGCTCCTATAAATAGCGGGGAGAGGTGATTCATTCGCCACCGCTTGCAAAGAAGATTACATCGCCGAGAGCTGCCGAGAACTGCCGAGGATCAAGAGTCGTCAACGCAATTCCGAAAGCTACCAAGTACGCCGAGAAGGTAAAGAACTTTTTCCTAACTTCAAAAATGAGTGACGTAACAGATTCCGAGAACGCGGCCTTGTCTCAGAGCGTGGACGTGACCGGGGACTCAGACTCGGGGTCGAGCTCGAGTACGTCGTCGTCATCAGGCACACCAGTCACCCCGACCAGCCGTCGCCGAGACGGGGCAGCCCGTCTAGAAGAAATTCTGCAGGTGGGCACGAGCACCCGCCCCGACGGGCAGTTCATCCGTGAACTGAGTGCTGTTCCCGAGCCGCCGGTTCAAGCGACCCCCGCCGACGCTGCATCAGAGAGGTCGGCCGGCCAGACGAGCACGTCGGGCCGTGAAGGGGCAGAGAGCTCGGGCAGTCCGGACCCTGCCGGGGAGTCGCTAGATGGCCGGAATCGGGCGGAAGGCCGGGCCATGCGCATCAACAACCAGCGGGTATATCGCCGATCAGACCAGGAGATGGCGGAGCTCGCGGGTGGTTTTCCCGTCTTCTCGGTAGACTTCTACACGTCTGCCGTGACCCTGGGGTACCTCGCCGCCCTCAGGAGGGAGTTCCAGATCCCCGCCGAGGTGGAGCTAAGGGTTCCGGGCGAGAACGACCTGCCGTCGCGACCACCTCCCGGCTACATCGCCCTCTCTGCCGAGTACTTCCGGGCTGGCCTCCGTCTGCCACTACATCCGTTCTTAAGGTGGGCGCTCACGCGGCTGAATGTGGCCCCAGCTCAGCTGAATGCGAACGCCTATCGCATTCTGGTCGGATGCTTCATCCTCTGGGCGAAGAATTTCGCTACCGAGCTACCTTTCCGGGCGTTCCAGAACCTGTACCGGATGAAGTCGGCCCCTTCGTCGGCGGGCTCCTACTACTTCCAGGGGTTCAAGGGAACGTTTGTCGCCAAGTGCCCGGACTCGGACAAACAATTTAAGCACTTGTGGTTCTATGCGGGTGGCAGGTGGTTGCATGGGCACCTTGCTCGGAATGAGCTTCCCCGGAGCGAGAGGGTCCCCGTCACTTTCCGGAACGGCTACGTGTGGACCAGGGCGCCGCATGTACCGGGGACGACATGGGATATGGTGACACAGCTCCAGAACCTGGCCAAGCACGAGCGGGACCAGAGGGTGCTGCTAAGCCAGTCCAGCCTATCCGAGCACGGTTGGCTTGGCTTCGCGTCAACATCCCGGATGCCAAGCGACCGAAGGCCAGAGCCTGTCACCGTGGCTCGGATGCCGGAACCGACTCTCCACCTACGGTCCCGGTCCACTGCTGCACAGGCGGAGGTCGCCCCCGACCAGCCTGGGGACACATCTCCCGGTTCCTGGGGCCCGCGCATCGTCGACGAGGATCTCGACATGGTGATTCGGAGGCTCAGTCCCGTCCGGGGTCAGCGCCCTGCTCGGGGGCTGCGGATCGAAGGTCGGCAACATAGCCTTGCCGAGCACTCGCAGCAATCATTAACCGAGTATTGTATTTATTATTTTTTGTTTTTTTGACTCCTGTGTTTTTGTTCGCAGAACCGATGGCTGACAGGCGAGAGACAAAGAGGCCCACCGACGAGGACAGGAGGGAGAGGCTGGCGAAGATGGCCAACCTGGGAAAAGGCAAAGGCAAGGTTGGGACCTCCGCTCCGCCTAGCCAGAACGTGGTGCCCTTGGCAACTCGGCAGGCGCCAGTACCACCCGTCTCTACCGCAGCAGCCACCGCTCCAAACCCGGCTTCCCAGATCAGCCGACCACCGGGCTTCTCCCGGGATGAACGGCAACCAGCTCGTTCAGAGGCCCGAACGAGCCAGACGAGGGAAGACCGGCCTTCTCAGCTGCCTGCTCCCCGGAGTACTCGGGGGGAGTCACGTCCCGACCAGGCGTCTCTCCCCCTCAGTCAAGCTCAAGGCCAATCGTCCTCGGCCCATCGGGCCCTGGTCGCCAAATTTGAGGAGCGCTAACCGTTGAGCTCGCGGAGTCTTCCAAGCGCTCGGACCCTGTCCAGGCCGCTAACGATGGCGTGAACAAGTAGATTGAGGCCTTGTGCATCATGCTGTCCGGGTACGCCGCGGCCAAGGGCTACGCCAATCATATGGCGGACGAGGTGAAGTCGGCGAACTCCGACGCAAGGCACGCGAGGCGAGCCGAGAAGGAGGCCAAAGCGGCCAGGGAAGCGGCGGAGGAGGCCAGGAAGGCGGCCGAAGAAAGGGCTAAGGTCGCCGAGGATCGGGCGAAAGAGGCTGAAGGGAGGCTTCGGTTCACGGAGGAGCTGATCCAGAAGGCCGACCAGGCTGTCGAGGAAGCGGAGATCTCTAAGGCCGAGACGGAAAAGGTTTTTCGCAGGGCTGAACAAGAGCTCGCCTCCGCTCGCGCCGAGCACGATAAATATATTCGGATCGACCTTCCCGCCGCTCTCGAAGAGGCTCGGGCACAAGCTGTGGCTGATTTCCTCGGGTCAGAGGACTACAACGAGCGTGTAGCCCAAATGTACCGCGAGGGGATGAGGGACATGAAAGCCGGTTTCACGGCGGCCAACCCGTCGCTGGTCGGCGTGAACTGGTCTTTCGTGCCAGCCGAGTCTGAGGAGACGGTGGCCGAGGATCCGCCGGAGGAGGGGGAAGTCACAGGTGTTGCCCGGGACTTGAATGACGTAATCGATTTAGACGATCAGGTCGACGAGGCCGACCAGGTCGCTGAGATAGAGCCACCACTCCCCGCCGAGGCACTCCCAACCGAGCCTGCCCAGGCAGCCGTGACCGCCGAGCCCGCCCAGGCAGCTGCACCCGCCGAGCCCAGTCAGATGGCAACTGGCCGAGAGCAGCCCGAGCCCCCAGCCGCCTAGCCCGACCGTTTTGTTTTTGAAGCATTTTGTGTAATCTTTTTTTTTTTTTTTTTTTTTTTTTTTTTTTTTGGGTTTGGGGGTGCCCAATTTGTACCCCCCTCTGAGTTTTTGGAATCTAATAGAAATATTTTTATTCCATCACTGCCTTCTTTGTTCCCCCTTTTTTTTTATATCTTTTATTGTGCTCTCCTCCCCCCCCCCCCCTAGTTGGTTTGGGTGTTTCTCATCCAACTCCAACTTTGGTCGGTTGCAAATGCGATCTGAGAACAACGAGAGTTAGGGCGGTGGGTCCTGGCCGATTAGTGCCCGGTCATAAGACCTGTGGTCCGAGAACCATAGGGGTTAGGTGCCTGCAAGGGCAGGTGGGTCCTGGTCGGGCACGTCCAATTCTGGTCGGTGCCCGGTCATAAGACCTGTGGTCCGAGAACCATACAAGTTAGGTGCTTGCAAGGGCAGGTGGGTCCTGGTCGGGCACGTCCAATTCTGGTCGGTGCCCGGTCGTAAGACCTGTGGTCCGAGAACCATACAAGTTAGGTGCCTGCAAGGGCAGGTGGGTCCTGGTCGGGCACGTCCAATTCTGGTCGGTGCCCGGTCATATGACCTGTGGTCCGAGAACCATAGGGGTTAGGTGCCTGCAAGGACAGGTGGGTCCTGGTCGGGCACGTTCAATTCTGGTCGGTGCCCGGTCATAAGACCTGTGGTCCGAGAACCATATAAGTTGAGGCGAACAATAACAAACATTGGAAAAATGCTGTTGTATATATCAGCCCGGCTTTTACATTGTATTAACCAAAAATGAATAAAAATTTAAAAAATTAAAAAAAATTAAAAAATTATTGGTAGAAACGCTTCAGGTGGTCGGCGTTCCACGGGAGCCCTAAGTTTCTACCGTCTTGGTCGGACAGTCGATAGGTTCCGGGTCGGACAACGCCGGTGATGGTGTAGGGCCCGTTCCACTTGGGGCCAAATGAGCCGAGCCCAGGTTCTTGGACAAGTACCCTCTTCATCACCAGGTCCCCCTACTCGGAAGACTCTTGGTCGGAACTTCTTGTCGTAATACCTGGCCACAACTTGGTTGCGAGCAGCCGTTCGGATCAGGGCTTGCTCTCGTTTCTCTTCGACCAGGTCTAGCTCGGGCATAATCCGACCAGAATTGTCTTCTTCACCGTAGTTCTCAACACGGAAACTCGGCAACCCGACCTCGACTGGGATGACCGCTTCTACGCCGAAAGCCATGGCGAAAGGTGTTTCCCCGGTCGCGGTACGCTTAGTGGTCCGGTACGCCCAGAGTACTCGGGGGAGCTCGTCTATCCAGGCCCCTTTATGTTTTTCAAGGTTCTTTTTAAGATTTTCCTTGATCGTTTTGTTGGCAGCCTCTACCTGTCCGTTACTTTGAGGATGCCCGGGGGAGGAGAAGACTTTCTTGATCCCGAACTGCTCACATAGTGCGAGGAACTTGTCCCCGAACTGTTTCCCATTGTCCGTGACTACAGTGTGGGGGAGGCCGAACCGACAGATGATGCTCTTCCACAGAAAACCCGTGCACTTTACCTCGGTTTGTTGAGCCAGGGGCTCCACTTCGATCCACTTAGTGAGGTAGTCAATCGCCACTAGACAATAGCGAAGCTGCGACCGGGCCATCGGGAGTGGTCCGATCAAATCGATTGCCCACTTCGCGAATGGCCATGCAGATACTACCGAAGTGAGCCTCTCGGGGTGAGACTTAATAGCCTTGGTGAATTACTGGCATTTCATACACTTTCGGGCAAACTCCACGGCGTCTCTGCGCATGGTCGGCCAGTAGTACCCCTGTCGGAGACACTTAAATGATAGGGCAATCCCCCCCGAGTGATTCCCACATACTCCACTGTGGATCTCTTTCATAATGTACTCGGCCTCGGTCGGTCCAACACATCGTAGGTATGGGGCCGAGTACCCCCGGCGGTACAGTTTTCCATCGATTAACGTGTACCTTGCCGAGGTGTTCCGGATCCTCCGGGCTTCTTCCCTGTTCTCGGACAGCTGGGACTCGGCGAGGTAGCAGACGATCGGGTCCATCCAAGTCGCGACGTTCTCGGAACAGAGGACCTCCTCTTGCTCGATGCTCGGTTGGTCTAGCCGCTCGATGGGAAATGAGACGAGACCGTCTAAGTCATTCCCCGAGGCCAGCCGAGCGAGAGCATCTGCCTCAATGTTCTCCGAACGAGGTATCCGGGAAACGAGCGAGTACTTGAATTGGCCGAGAAGGGTTTTCACCTTCTCCAAGTACTTGGCCATTCTTTCCTCTTTTGCCTGGAACTCCCCGGTTACCTGATTGACGATGAGCATTGAGTCGCTGAATACCTCGATGTCTTGCACGCCGAGTTCCCGGGCTAAGCCGAGCCCTGCGATAACAGCTTCGTACTCCGCCTCGTTGTTTGATGCTTTGAAGTTGAAGCGCAGTGCTTGGCTAGTCTTATGCTTTGAAGTTGAACCACCCGAGTTGGACGATCCGTCCACGAACAGCTTCCACCTCTGGCCACTCTGGCCGCTAGTTTCCTGGTCGTTTCCCCTGGGTGCCTCGACCGACTTTTCCGGGAACCCTATAGCCGGTTCAGGCGTGCCCGTGAACTCGGCTACAAAGTCGGCTAAGGCTTGCGCCTTAATCGCGGTGCGTGGGATGTACTCGATGTCGAATTCTCCGAGCTCGACGGCCCACTTAGCAATTCGCCCTGATAATTCGGGGTTCTGGAGGACTTGGCGAAGTGGGTAGCCGGTCGGGACACGGATTGGGTGACCCTAGAAGTAGGGCCTCAGCTTACGCGCCGATGAGACCAGCGCCAGTGCCAACTTCTCCAGAGGGGTATACCTCCCCTCGGCTCCCTGGAACGCTTTGCCGCTGTAGTAGACGGGGAACTGCACCTTTCCGTCTTCTCGGATCAACACAGAGCTGACGGCCTTCTCGGAGACGGCTAGGTAGACGTATAGTGTTTCCCCGGGAAGTGATTTTGACAGCAACGGTGGGCTGGCTAGGTACTTCTTCAGGTCTTCAAAGGCTTCCTCACACTTGTTATCCCAGCTAATCTTGCCTTGGCCTTTGAGCGCCTGGAAGAAGGGGAAGCACTTGTCGGTCGACCGGGACACGAACCGGGATAGGGCAGCAACCATCCCGGTTAGCCTCTGTACCTCCTTGGTTGTCCGCGGCGGCTGGAGATCCGCAACTGCCTGGGCCTTGGCGGGATTAATCTCAATCCCTCGGTGGTTGACCATGAACCCCAGGAACTTCCCAGATTCCACCCCAAAGGCACACTTGGCCGGGTTTAGCTTCATCCTATACTGGCGCAGGGTTGCAAAGCAGTCTCCGAGGTCTCTGACGTGGTCGGCAGTGATCCGGCTCTTCACCAGCATGTCGTCTACGTAGACCTCCATAGACCTTCCGATGAGCGGGGCGAACATCTTGTTCATCAACCGCTGGTAGGTTGCCCCGGCGTTCTTCAGGCCAAATGGCATGACCTGGTAACAATACAGACCCTGGTCGGTGGTGAAGGCTGTTTTAGCCTGGTCGGATCTGCTGAGGGGTATCTGGTTGTACCCCGAGTACGCGTCCATGAAGCTGAGCAGCTCGTGCCCGGCCGTCGCGTCTACGAGTTGGTCGATCCGGGGAAGTGGGAAGCAGTCTTTCGGGCACGCCTTGTTGAGGTCCGTGTAGTCTATGCAGACTCGCCACTTCCCGGTGGTCTTCTTGACCAGGACTACATTGGCCAGCCACTCCGGGTAGGTCACTTCCCGGATGAATCCTGCCGCGAGCAGCTTCTTCACCTCTTCGTTGATGGCAGCGTACCTCTCCGGGTTAAAGGCTCTCCTCTTCTGGATCACGGGTTTGTGCCTTGGATTGACGCTCAGCTGGTGGCACATTACAGCCGGATCAATGCCGGGCATATCCTCGTGCGACCAGGCGAAGACCTCCTTGTGTTCCGTGAGGAACTTTTCAAGGGCTGCTCGGGTTCCCGGGTCGAGTCTCGATCCGAGCATCACCGTTCTCTCCGGATGCTCAGGGTCAAGATTGTAGGGGACCAGGTCCTCGACCGGGTGTGCTCGGATCTCCTCCTCGGGTATTCTGGGGTCCAAGTCACTCAGCCGAGCAACATCTCCGCTCGGGGCTTCGGCTTCTTCCACCGTGAAGACGGTTGCCACAGTGATCGGGGCAGGTGCCTTTCAGCACACTTTGTTGACCGCCTCCATGTAGCACTTTCTCGCGCCCTCCTGGTTTCCCCGGAATACGCCGACCCCTCCCTCGACGGGGAACTTCATGGCCAGGTGGTAGGTGGAGACCACGGCCTTTATCGCGTTCAGGGTTGGCCTTCCCAGGATGACGTTATAGACAGACGGTCGGTCCACAACAATGAACTCGACCATCCGCGTCACCCTCTCCGGGCCATCCCCAATCGTGACCGGGAGGCTGACGGTACCGGCCGCTCGGACGCATTCTCTCGAGAACCCGTACAGAGGTGTTCGGGCGGGTGTGAGCGCAGCACCCTCGATCTTGAGCCTTGAGAATGCGTCCATGAACATGATGTCGGCCGAGCTCCCGTTGTCGATCAGGACGCGACGGATGACGTTGCCGGCTACTCGGATCTCCCCGATCAGCGCGTCGTTGTGGGGGTGGAGTAGCCGGTCAGCCTCGTCATCCGTGAAGGTGATCGGGGCACTGTCCTGGCGGCATATTTTGGAGATATGCTCAGCCATGTTAATATACTCCCCGCGGGCGTACTGGCATGCCTCGCGGACATAGCTCCTCCGGCTACTCGCTGTATCCCCGGTAGCCGTTCCACCAAAGATGGTGCGGACTATGTGTTCCTGCTCCTGCTCGTCAGTCTGATCGCTCGGCCTCGGGTTCCGTCTGACGGCCTGCGCGGGTCTGCTCGGACCTGCCGGGGTAATTATTCTCTCCACGAACTCCCGCAAGTGGCCATCGCGGATCAGCAGCTCGATCTGGTCTCGGAGCTGGATGCAGTCCTTTGTGTCGTGGCCCACGTCCTTGTGGAAGTTGCAGTACTTGTTCTGATTTCTCCGGGCGCGGTCTGCCCGGAGCGGAGGAGGGTCTCGGAGCAGTCCCCGTCCAGTCACCTGGTTGAGGACATGCTCAATGGTTGTCACCAGCGGGGTGTACTGCTGAAACCTTCCCGCTGGCGTCCTCGGGCCAGGGTTGGACCCCGAGTTCTCCACGACCACGGCCTTTCCCTTATCTTGTCGGCCATGGTCGGCTTGATTCTTTTCCGACTTCCTTCCGGGAAGCCGGGAATGTTCTCCGGACGCGAGCCCGCGTCCCCTGACGTACTCGTCAGCCTCGGCGTGCCTCCAAGCGATCCCCCTCAGTTGCGCGAAGCTGGGTGGCCTGTCATAGGCGAGCGTCCAAACGAGACGCGGGTCCTTGATGCCTTCTCGGAACGCCTGCATCAGGGTCTCGTCAGTGCAGCTTTCGACCTGCACGACGGCTCTGTCGAAGCGCTCAAGATACTTCTTCAACGCCTCGGTTTCTCCTTGCTTGATGCCGAACAGGTGGGACGCTCCTAGCTTCCTCGTCTTCGAGCTTAAGAACGCGGCTGCGAAGGCGTCGGCCAGCTGCTTGAAGTAGTCTATCGACCCGGGGGCTAGCCTCCGGTACCACTGGCGAGCTGCCCTGATTAAGGTCAAACAAAACGATTTGCATAGGGCTGCCTCGTTGGCGTTCTGGATCAGCATATGGGCCTGGTAGTTCTCGATATGCTCATCTGCATCCGTGGAGCCGTCGTAAGGGTTCATGGATGGCATCTTGAACCTGGTCGGGTACGGAGACGCCATGATGAACGGAGTAAAGGGTGGGGCCACAGCCCCAAGCTGGTCCATCCCGTACTGCTGGCCCACGAGCTGGTCGAGCTGCCGCTGGAGCTGGTCCAGCCTATTTTGGTTGTAGTCTTCATCCTTCGCAGGCTTGTCGACAGAGCGTTCTCGGCCTATGCGGCGATGGACTCCGGGCCTCCCCAGGCGGTCGAAGACGGAGGTGGTGCTTCCCCTGACGTTTATGGTCTCCCGTGCTCGGCCACCCGGCATGCCACCGGTCGCGGCCGGCGGCTCGGCAGCAGCTGAGCGGGTAGCCTGGGAGTGGCGACTCCTCGACCGTACTCTACTCGGATCAGCCCGCTCCTGCTGCTGCCGTCTCGGGCTCTCGCGGCGCGTCCTATCACTCCCTCGGGCGCCCGTCGGCGAGGGGTTACGCGGTCGGCTGCCCGACCTTGGGGGTCTGCTTGGCGTGGACTCGGCCGCTTCAGGTGGTTGCTCGGGGAACTGAACAACGTTGGTGTCCCGGCGGTTATCCACCAGTGTCCTTACAAGCTCGGTTAGGTCCCTGACGTTCCCGGCTAGGATCTCGGTCTGAGAGGGCCTACGTCGTGCCCGGGCACCTCTTCCACGCTGGGTCCTCCGAGTCCCCCGCGAGCCTGTGGGAGCCTGGTCGTCATCCTGGAAATCCTGATTATCTTGCTCTGCCATCGCTTGAGATTGAGCTCTTTGGGAGCGTTCGCGG
The DNA here is from genome assembly GCA_009761775.1 of Ficus carica. Classification (NCBI taxonomy): domain Eukaryota; kingdom Viridiplantae; phylum Streptophyta; class Magnoliopsida; order Rosales; family Moraceae; genus Ficus; species Ficus carica. The sequence goes on along the minus strand of CM019748.1, from coordinate 24,726,746 downwards.
TAAAAGGTTTGTGTTGCTGGAAAGGCGCGGGGCCCTCCTTCTAGCGCCAAAATGTTGATGCCAGAAATGGTTCCGGCAACAACACCCAATGAGATTGGGTATTTTGACTAACACTCGCCGGTCGCTCCGCCGTCGGTCACCTGCAAAATGAAAGCACCTCGGAATGATGGGGACACCGGTGTGGTGTCTGCCGTGGGCACTCCGATGCTTAAGTCAGTAAGGGTACTGATGCAAGGGGAGAGGCAGAGTTTTGGCAAGGCGAAAATGACCATACCTGGAAGTGAGGGTTTTTCCTCTATTTATAGGTGTTCTCAGTGGGCCTGGGTGCTCGGGGCGACCCAGGCGGGTCGGCTACCTAGGGTACCCGGTGGATAGGTAGGCCTGCAGGGGCTACTAGCCCAATGGATGGGTGCCACGTGGCCCTAGTCTTCGTTCAGTGAGCAGCAGGACGCCATGGGCGTCACCGGCAAGGGGGTAACAGTGCCTGTCAGAGTGGTTGGCTGCAGGCGATTTGACACGTGATGGGGGCTGGTAGGGCGGCGCCTGCAGCCGGTGAGGTGTACGATCAATGTCAAATCATGGGCGGTCTCCCGAGGCTCGACCTAGAGATTGGAGCCGGTTTAATCCTAGCCGACCACTACCGAGTACACCGAGTAGTGGCCACAGGCACAATTCCATAAGTGACCGTCTCGACAAAATGAGTTCCCGGCTGTTCCCGGCACGGCGACGATCCGACCCGAGAAGGATGGCCGGTAGTCGGAGATGATCTGGTCATCAACATTATCCATGGAGATAAAATCATAAGATAATTGGAGATAAAAAATTTGAATCAAATTTTGAATCTCCTAGTCCTATTCGAATTCAAATTATACCCATTCTGTTCCCTATGAATAATACACTCTGGGCTCCTATTTTATTTAGACTACAGACTCTTAGGTGAGCGATTATTATTATCTCAGTATAATAATAATAAGCTGCAAGAGTTATGGGTGGTTGGAAGGAGAAAGCTGTGCACGAATACCGATCGAAAGACCGAGTGCCCACACACTCTACCGTCCGGGAATTAGAGAATAGTAAAGAAGGCTAGTTGGTTGAAGCTCTCTTTGATCATATCCTTTAGCATTCATGTTGTCCTCTCTCAAGGTACATAGATTGTTGAATATGGCAATATGAGTTAGTACGATCTTAAGAAATTTTTTCTTTTAAATTCTGCTGTGTAAATTACCCATTTTTCTTACATCAATCTCTTCCGATGTTCCAATTTATCTAGTTTTTCCTTTTTCTCTTCTGGGAATTTTTATCTTTGGAACCAATTAGTCTACCACACTTTAGGCGTGCCTTAGACTCATCTATTGCTGCATTTTTCAATTTGTCCTACAGGGACATTAACTCGAGTTGGAATATTAGCAGCATTTATATGTGACTTAGTCACTACATCTAATAATTGGTTTGCAATATTCTGCAAATGAATAATTATTTGAACTTCAAGTTCACATTGATTAGTGTGAGGATCAAAATGAGAAATTGATGATGCATTTCATGAATTAATTTGGTTTCCAGCTCTTTCTTTTCTCCCCCTAATGCTAAATAAAATTATAAAAATTGGTAAACTATGCCATAGTAATATCACCCTTCAGGGGTTTAAGATATTTAATGATGGAAGGGAATTCAAACCCAACATAAATTCTCAGCTTTGTATAGGGTCCCATCTTGGTGTGTTGTGGTGGAGCAATTGAAATATATGTTTCTTAATAAAAAATTCTTAGATGGGATATAAGTGCTACAACATACAGTAAGGCATGTCCCTAAGTAGAAATAAATAATTTTGTTCTCATCAATAATGGTCTACCAATTAATAGGAGGCGTTTAATAAATGATTCAACTTGACCATTCTGTATGTGTATATGGGCAACTGATGCTCAACAGTAATCCTAATAGATATGCAATAATCATTAAATGCTTGGGAAGTAAATTCACCATCATTGTCAAGACGAACTATTCTTAAAATTGTTCCCAGCTTAATCGGACTACTTGACCAATAAATTTTGCAAATGCAACATTGCGAGTAGATAGCAAACAGACATGTAACCGACATTTAGAAATATCTATCAACAATATAAAATATCTAAATGGTTCACATGCTGACAGTCTAGGCCTACAAATATCTCCTTGAATTCTCTGCTTGAGATTCAATAACAATTGTTATTGGAGATGGCCTTATAATTAATTTGCCTTAATAATAAGCAGCATATAAAAAAAAATCACTGGACAAAAGAATCTTCTGGTTCTTTAACGTATGTGAATTATCAACAATTTTTTGCATCATTATTGACCCAGTGTGACCAAGACGGTCATGCTAAAGAGAGAGCATTTTCGAATCAAAAACTTTATGGGTCTCATCATATGTGATTCAATTTTGCAAATATATAAACAATATAACCCAGTTTTTTTTTAATCAATGTTTACTTATGTCCAGAGACTCTAAAAAGTAATGTAGAGAACATTATCTCATTTATAGTCTCAATAAGATAGCCATTTAAAACTCAACAGATTTCTTCTAGATCTGCTAGAGAATTATGTGTATAACAAATTTTGTTTCTCTTGGCAATGTTATATAGACTCTTCTGGAGCCCTTAATCAGATTTGCAGTTCTTGAGATTGTATTCACATTAGATTCTGTTAATGTTAAACTTGAAAAATACTTTTCATCTTTAAAAATTGTGTGCATTCTTGCACTGTCTTCCAGACATGGATCTTAAACATTGGCCACGGAATCAAGATTAATAAGATCCATATCTTCGGGATAATAAAATAAAATGCAATGATAAAAATTGAGTGCTCATATCAAAATAGACAAATATTAATAACTATACCATGATAAGATTGTGCAAACCAAAAATTATAAGAAATGTGACAAAAAATTGAAAATTATATATATACAAGGAGGATTATTTAATGCTATTAGATATTATGGACGTTTTCATTGTTTGTCATATTATCAAATTTTTCATCACAATTCTCGAAGAAATTCAAAATATTAAATGCATAATGCCAATAGGATCATGATAGTCAATAAAATTAGTTTCCTCTTATTGCAATGAGGCTTGGTAAAGGTTAACAAAATTGTACTCAACCATTGTCTTTTCGTATCATATCAATGGCAGAGAGATTATATTTATTCTTGGGATTTTTCACATTTTTTTTATCTCTCCTCATTATTCTCCCACTTCAGGTGGTGAGGTGTGACTTTCTTGGAATTTGTGAAATTATTATTATAACCACCACATATGCCAAGAATTATGTGGACCATGTTCATGGCCTCATTTATGATCACACTCAAAATTGATAAAAGATACTTCATTCACTTCAAGGAATGGTGCTCAAATTTTTTCGAGTGGTGTAGCATTTGCTTCAAGGAATGTGCAGACTAGTCGGGTGAGACTCATGATTTTGCATATAAGTTTCATTATTTTGTTCAATAACAGTGAGAAGACATAATATCAACTCTAAATATTCTTTATGCTCTTAATATTGCTCCTGTAGGAGCATATTCAAGGCATGAATACTTTTATATTTTGTCCGCATTATTTCAACAAAGAATTAACTCCGACTAGTAAGGATTTATACTCGCCAACTGTTTCAAAATCCTGTAAAATGCAAGTGTATCCACTCATGATGTGCTTCTGGCAACATTATATCCTTTTTGTGATCATATCCTTTCTTTTCTAAATTCTGTCAAATGAGATAGATCATAAGATGTATTCAACTTTTAAAGTTTTAATCAATATTTTTACTGACATAAGATGTCATGACAGAGCATAATTAATCAACAGGTAGTAAATATGAACAAGAAGTTTAAATCTAATGGTAACCAAATTAAATATTTAAGAATGATAATAAACAATTCTACGATAAACAAAAGTAACAGAATAAAAAGCTACAGACAAATACAAATATTAAATATCAAGAATAAAAGAGAGAGATCATAGTTTTTGCATATGTTAGATAGTAATATGAAAAGCAATAAAATCACTACATAATGAGAAGCAATAAAATCATTACCTAATGAATTAAAGCATAAGAAATTTATCTACGGAATGTCTAAAATATATACCAGATTGTTAATGAATAAAGTGTTAGAAATTTTATTTTTTTTTTAGTAATTGACCTAAATGGTCCCTGAACTCTTTAAGAGGTGACACTTTGGTCCCTATTCTTTTTTATTCTATATTTTTTTTCCGTGCTAACCCTAAACTCTCTAAAAAGGTGACGGTTTGGTCCTTTCTATTCACATCCGTTAAATTTCTAATGGAATCTTACTGAAATAATTAATTTTTATACTAAAATGATTAAAATATACTCCCCTCTCTCCCTCCCCCCCCCCCCCCCCCCCCCCCCCCCCCCCCGTCCCCCCTCCCCTTTCTCTTTCTATGTTTTCGGCCACCCCCTCCCTCTCTCTCTCTCTTTCCCCGCCCCCTCCCCCTCCCCTCTCTCTCTCTCTGTTTTCGCCCACCCCCTCTTTTCACCCCTCTGTCTGCCCCCCCTCCCAAAACAGCGACTGGGTTGCCCCCCCTACACCCTTTCTACGTTTAGCGGCCCCCCTCCCGCCGCCCGCCTTCGTTTTCCCCCCACCCCACGATTGGGTCCCCCCCTCCCGCCGCCATTCACCCCCTGCAATATGGGTTCCCGCCTACGTTCACCCCCCACCTTTTCACAATCTGGGTGTTGGCTCGATATGGGTTGGCTCCCCACCCGACTGGGTTTTGAGAAAAGAAAAGAGAGAGAGAGAGGAGAGAGAGAAATGAGAGGAAACTTTTTTTTTTTATGATTGTTTTTTTAATTTTTGTTAAATTAATTATTGTTAGATTACTAAGATACCCTCACAAGTTAACGGATTTGGACGGAAATGACCATAACGGCCAAACAATAAAAGTTTAAGGTCATCTCGGCCAAAAAAAAAAGAATAGGAACCAAACCATTACCTTTGAAAGAGTTCAGATATTATTTAGGCCAATTACTCTTTTTTTTTTTTGGGTAATAAGATATAATATGACTAACTTATCTCTGCACTGCAATAATGGTTAGAGACTCATACTAATAATGTGTTATGAATTGCGAGATAAAATATAAAATTATTATAAAAGCAGTATAAATAAATAGCAATGCAGAGAAATCAAAACATAGAGAAAGTTTTCTCTTATTAATATTTGGCCCATTCATTCTTTCTTTTCTCTCTATCCTAAACCTCTATTATTCACAACATTTTTCTCTCTCATTTCCTTCAGATTTCTTCATTCTCTCTTGCTTCTCCCTTTCTCTTCTATTCTACAGATGTTTTCTTTCGATTTTTTTTTTTTTTTTTTTTTTGGGTCAAAATTCATCTAGTTTGTAGGAGCACAAGGCCTTCTATTTGTAGGAGCACAAGGCCATGTATTGTATCTCTATGACATCAAATTTGGCAACCAAAATGTTTATGAGCAAAGGTCTTTCAATGAAAGCTAGTTGTAGCAAACTTGCTTTAAACAAACTTGAATGAAGGGTAACCATTTGAGTTTAAAGCTAGTAGGGTGGTTTCCACTTACACAATCTTTCACAACAATATATATTTATTTGGATCAATTCTAGCATTTTCCAACAGACTTTTTTTTTTTTTTTGTTGGATCAATTCATAGTTCATGTGAGTTCAACGTTTAATGACATTTTAGCCAAAACCAAAAAAAAAAAATTAGGGGAAAGTACCTGAATGATATAAATTTAAAGACTATTACACCAACATAACATAAAATATTAACATTAGACCAATATGATATAAAATAAAACGAAAGTAAACTAAAGTTTGTCATATTTGTCAAGATAGGGGAGTTTGTATTATGCTGCGAAAAAAAGGTGATTATTTAGGTAATTTTCTCAAAACATTATGCAAACAAATGAATCTCAAGTGAAAAGGTGAAAGACCAAAAAATAAAAAATAAAAATAAATAAATAAATAACCCTAAGCATCGACGAAGCCATGAATACTTTTTCGAGGGACTTACAATTATAACTTGTAACCATTGCGTCTTTTTAGATAATGATTTTTTATTTTCATGAGTGTAAAATATATTTTAAGTTTTTAGGGTGAGCTTCATGCAACTTTTTAGGGGGGCTTGATGTAACTTTACTCATATATGTATATACATAATTAAAGGGACAAATTTTTTTCCCTAAACTTTAGGTCTTGTCACAAAATACCAACCAAACTTCAATTTGTAACATTCTTTCTCCTTGAACTTTGGAAAAGTTTACGAATTTTCTCTCTCAATTAAATTTTTGAAGAAAAAATACATCTAACACTTGTCTAAAGCTTCAATTGGGGGTATTAAGTATAGAACTATGAAATGACACACATTAACAACACTCCTGGCATCCATTACCCTTATTAAATGTGAAATAACAAAGTTACATATAAGAGAGAAATATAAGAAAAAAATGACAATCAACCCTCAATATTTACCTTTTTTATTAAATTATAAGTGTTTCACATTTAACCTCCATAACTCATTCTTCAAACAAGTTTGATGTGTATTTTTTAGTCAAAAATTTAATTGAAGGGGAAAATTCCTAAACTTTTTCAAAGTTCAAAGAGAAAGAATGTTACAAATTAAAGTTGGGGGATACAATTTGTCCTAATTAAAGAGAAAAAAAATGTTTTTTAGGGGGGGGTCGGGGGATGGGCGGTATGGTGGTGTGGGGGTTTGGGTTGTTGTTTGGTTGGGGGAGGGCTTAAGCCTACATCAACTACGTCCCCGACCCTAAGATGGCGACCTTTATATGAACACGCAATTAAGCAAATAAGTTGGCTAGTAGATTGGCGTACATGTCCGCTTGAGGAAGAAAGAGGTGAATAACATATTAACGAAAGCTAAAACACATAAATAACATAATTACAAAATTTTTGAGATACTTAGTATTCTTTGAATCACTTATTGTATTAGAATATTCATTCAATTTGAATGTTTACATTTGAATATAAAATTTCAATTATCTGTCATAATGAAACATGTATTTAGATCATTTTTGTTAGAAGTACCAAAGTAATATGAATACTATAAAGTAGAAAAATAAGTGTTATACATATTTCAAAAAAAGTGAAAATTTGTCATTTACATTTGAGATAAATATTATCCTGTGAAATAATGAAATATTCAAATACTAGATATTTGTGTAACCACTCCTATTCAATCAGCCCAAAAATAGATGAAACAGTTTTGATGGAAGGGTGGACGTGGATCTTAAATTCACAGATTTTAAACGCCCCCAACTTAAACCACAAATCGAAGGGATAAAATAATCATCATACACTAGTAACTTGCCTTGGGCACGTAGGCACGTCTCCCCATCTGTACTCCTTTTTTTTTTTTTTTTTTTTTTTTTTTTTTCACTTTTTTGTTTAAGAAAATACTAACTAAAAAAGAAGAAGAAGAAGAAGAAGCTAGAAATTGAATATCATTACTCATATTTCACTAATAAAAAAAATTCAAATTTCTATGAAAATATATGATAAAAATGTTAAGAGTAATTTACAATTTCATAGTTATGGTAATATCACACTTGACTCCACCTAAAAATAGAATTCAAATCCCCACTCTCAAGTTCAAAAAAAAAAAATTACAATTTCAGTTAAATATATTATTTACCAAAAAAATATCAGTTAAATATATCAACTTATCTATAAATGACAAATAAAAAATTATAATATTAAAACAACAAAAGATTAAAATAAAAAAATAAAAAGAAACATAATGAAAAGAAGTTAGGGTATTCATTTTAAATAAAAAACAAAAAAAAATAATAATAATAAGTGGGAAGAGTAAATAATTTGTCCTTTTGTGGTTTTTGAATGTGAAAAAATGAGTATGTCATGTGGATTATAAATGGAAAAGGAGTAAACTTTATACAATAGATTGTAGGTTGAACAAAAAAAGTGCCATCTCATTCTCACTTGTATAATATGTTTATATATATATATATATATATATATATAATGCAGTTCCAAAAGTGGAGAGGAAATTATGGAAGGTGGCAAGGAAGTACTAACCGACCCTTTTTCACATGCATTTTAAATATTTCTAGTAGATAAATAGTGCTTAGAGCTAGTGATCAAATCTGAAGACAACTATCATGCTTGCCATAATTGAGAGAATAAACAAATGCTTACTTTGAGATGCAAATAAAGTCTTATAAGAAACAATTTACTAAAGGAAAAAGGTCAAAATCCAAAAGAAAAGAGGAACAAAGAAAAAGAAAGCAGCCTAGGGTAAAAAGAAGGTACAAAAAGGTTGTAAATCAGCTATTGCTACCAGATAAATCTCCAGAAAGAGCACTTCCATAAGATGCTGATCCCGTTTGCGAAGCAGTACGTCGAGCTTTCTGGAACTGTCTTATCCTGAACGCATCTCTTGGTAGTGGCTGGCTCTGGACGGTCCTAGTGTCATCATCGTCTTGCCCTATTAATGACGCAGACTCTAGTTTGTCAATATTTCCCTCAAAAGATTTCCATGTAAAATACAAGCACAAACGTAGCCATATTCTACAGTAGCAATGCATTATCCATCTAGTAAAAAACAAATGCAAATTGCCGATCAGAATCAACCTAGTCCTCCTCGATTATGTTCTCCTTCCTATATAATTGACTCCAAACAGTGGAATTGATCGAGGCATTACATGCGTACTAGAATGTTGGCCTAGAGCAAATTAAACCAAGGCCAACGCCACAGATGCACAAAACAGCACCCCACCCCACCCTCCACCCAAAAAATAAATAAATAAATAAATAAAAATAAAAAACAACTAGATTTTTCAATCTCGTCCGATTTTATAGCAAATTTCAACTTATGCTCTATTTAACTTTTTATCAATGCCCCCACTTAACTTCATTCCTCCAAATCAAAATATATTTTCCTTCTGAAATTTTTTAAACCATTATTTGGTTAAGTCGACCCACGTATTCTACTTTACAACTTAATTGCCTCTAACCAAACACCATCAAACATTCAGCATAATTAACCTTTCTCTTTCTCTATAAATGCTAATTAATTTTGTTTATTTCTCTCACCCTCCTCAATATGGTAATTATAACTTTATTTGTATTCTCCCTCATCTTCCTTGTTCTCACCTTTTTCTTTCATTTCACTACTAAAATTTTTTTGTTTCCGCTATTTCTTTTTAACAAGTTTGCTTATTTTTTTGAGATAATAACTTCTTTTTTTTTTTTTTTTTTTTGCCACCACGTGATTATAAACAAATAGGCTACTAAAATTTGTAAATCAATGTTTATTGACCAAAATAGTGTAGAAGTTTATCTTTTTTATTTAGTATATAGAATTTTTCTTCAGAAACTAAATTAAATTCTGAATCCATCATCAACAGTGGCAACGATAGTGTTGGAAGATATTCAGCAATTAAACCGAATATTGTGTGTAAATAGAGAATAGGAAATTAGGGTGATTGATTTAGTTTCCTAGAATAGCTCCCTGTACAGTTGTTAGTTTCCTAGAATTGTTCTCTTGTATGACTATTTATTTGTACATTGTATTCTTTTCAATACATACAATACAATTAAACTTCTATCACCATATTTGCTTATATGGTATCAGAGAAAAACCAATCCTCTTAGAGCAAGAAAAAACCCTGGTCGTTCCCACCATGTCTGACGTTGTCTCTGAGTCCACAAACGTTCCTGAGCAGTCCACAAATGCCCCTATAAACCTGCTAAAAGCCACTACAACCCAGGTCCCCACTTTGGAATCTCACTCCATCCAATTTACTACCATAAAACTGAATGGAGAAAATTTTCTACACTGGTCCCACTCCGTGCGCATGTATATCTGTGGAAGGGGCAAAATCGGCTATTTGACAGGAGAGAAGGAGCCTGCACCCGAGGATTCAACCTACCCCATGTGGGACGCCGAGAACTCTATGGTGATGACTTGGTTGGTGAATTCAATGGAGGAAGATATAAGCTCCAACTATATGTGCTGTCACACGGCTAAGGAAATTTGGGACAATGTCAATCAAATGTACTCCGACTTGGGAAATCAGTCTCAAGTGTATGAATAAACGTTGAAACTTGGAGAGATCCGCCAAGGTGAGGATAGTGTTACAAGTATTTTAATTCCTTGAAACGCCTTTGGCAGGATTTAGATTTGTTTAATGATTATGAGTGGAAATCCCCGGAGGATTGTAACCATTATAAGAAAACGGTGGAGGACAACCGTATTTTTAAATTCCTTATTGGCCTCAACGTTGAGTTTGAAGAGGTTGGAGGCAGGATAATCAGCAGGCAGCCACTTCCATCTATTGGAGAAGTGTTTTCCGAAGTTCTTCGGGAGGAGAGCCGCCACCTTGTTATGCACGGCAAAAAGAACTCCGGCAGTACTGTTGAAAATTCTGCCCTTGCTGTTGGTATTAATGCTGGCCGAACCACTTCTAAAAGGCCAGATGAAAAGCCCCGCATTTGGTGTGATCATTGCAATAAGCCACGCCATACACGTGACACCTGCTGAAAGATTCACAGTAAACCAGCAAATTGGAAGGGCTCACAAGAAGGCCGATTCAACCGTTGTCCCACTGCACGAGGCCGAAACTGTTCCCTCTGTCCCCTTTAACAAAGAGCAGATGGATCACCTTCTGAAGCTGCTGAAATCTAACTCTGGATTGTTGTGTACTCCTAATGCTTCTCTTGCTCATACAGGTAGTGAATCAAATTCCCTAACTTGTCATTTTCCTTTTTATTCTACTCCTTGGATCATTGATTCAGGAGCTTCCGATCATAATTTATATCATACTTACAACCCTTGTTCTGGTCATGAAAAAATTCGTATAGCAGATGGTTCATATTCTCCTATAGCTGGTAAAGGTTTGATTAATCTATCTAAAACCATCTCTTAAATCTGTTCTCCATATTCCTAAACTTGCTTGTAATCTCCTATCAGTTGGCAAATAATCTAGAGACTCTAACTGTAGCGTCACTTTTTTTGAATCTCAATTGCATTTTTCAGGAACAGAGCTCGGGGACGATGATTGGCAGTCCTAAACTGATAGATGGTCTCTACAATTTTGAAGATAAAGACTCTAAGTATAAAGAAGCTCACGGTTTAAGTAGTATCAGTTCTATCCCTGTTAAGGACCAAATTATGCTTTGGCATTATAGGCTAGGGTATCCTAGTTTTCCTTATCTTAAAAAATTATTTCGTCACTTGTTTCGTGGTTTGGATTTTTCTAAATTTCATTGTGAAAATCACATTTTATCAAAAAGTCATAGAACTATTTATCCTTCAAGGCCTTATCAAGCTTCGAGGCTTTTTTATGTAATCCATAGTGATGTTTGGGATCCCTCAAGGATCAATACTATTTCTGGTAAAATATGGTTTATGACTTTTATTGATGATCATACTCGTTTATGTTGCTATTTAATGAATGAAAAATCTGAAGTTAAAAACTTATTTAAAATTTTCTATTATATGGTTGAAACCCAATTTCAAACTAAAATTGGAAGTCTTCATACTGATAGTGGAACTGAGTATTTTAAAGAAGTTCTTGGAAGTTTTTTAAAAGTGAAAGGCTTTCATCATCAATCTACTTGTGTTAATACACCTCAACAAAATGGTATTGTAGAGCGCATAAATAAACACTTAATTGAAATTTCACGTGCCATTATATTTTCCATACATGTTCCCAAATATCTTTGGGGAGAAGCTGTTTTAACCGCATCCTAATTGATCAACAGGATGCCCACTCGTGTTCTAAACTATAATACACCCCTTGAATGTCTTAAAAAATATTTTCCTGAAACATGTATTCAATCTAACCTTCCTTTTAAATTTTTGGCTGCACGGTTTATGTTCATTTATCTAGTAAAGAGCGGTCCAAATTAGATCCAAGGGCTGAAAAATGTGTTTTATTGGTTATGCACCAAATAAGAAAGGATACAAGTGTTTTAACCCAAAAACTAGGAAAACTATTATCTCTATGGATGTTACTTTTCTTGAACATCAACCTTACTTTCAAAAAAAATTTCTTACGGGGGAGAAACAAAAAGAATAAGAAAATTTTTGGGATGTTATTCCCACTACCAAAAACTGTGGATTGCGAAAACCTTTTTTCTAAACCAATATCTCTAAACGAGGATTTAAATGACAAGGAAACTGTAATGCCTAATATTGTTTTGCAAGGAATTGTTGAATTTTCGACAGGGGGAGAAACACTTACTAGAGTTCGTAAGGAACGGAATACAAAGCTTCGTGTTTATACAAAGAAAAAGAATCATCAAAAGAGTAGAGAGCCTACTGTCTCTTCAGCACAAGTTCAATCTGACGCCCTGGGTAATGAACCTGGAAAAAGTTCAGGTACTCTAGATATTCCTCCACCTAATATCATTCCTAGTCCTCATGAATATCGTTCCTAGTCCTAATGAATTTTCCTATACCTAATATTGTTTCTTTCCTAATGACTTACCTAATGATCATAATATTCCCATAGCAATTAGGAAAGGAAAACGATCTTGCACTGATCATCTCACTTCCAAATATCTATCCTACGGTAAACTATCAAAAAAACCCAGTGCCTTTACATCCAAAATTTCTAACTTGTTTGTACCAAGAAACATTCAGGAAGCACTTGATGATGCTGACTGGAAATCAGCAGTGATGAAAGAGATGAATGCTCTAAGGAAAAGTAGGCCATGGGAAAATTGTTGACCTACCCAAAGATCATAAAACAGTTGGGTGCAAATGTGTGTTTACAGTAACATGTAAGGCGGATGAAAGTATAGAAAGATACAAAGCAAGACTTGTGGCTTAGGGGTTTACTCAGACATGTGGGGTGGACTACCAAGAGACCTTTGCTCCAGTTTCCAAAATAAACTCCATTCGTGTGCTATTGTCTCTAGCAGCTAATTTCAACTGGCCCTTACACCAGTCAGATGTCAATAACGCCTTTCTCAATGGAGTTTTAGAAGAAGTGTTCATGAGTCTACCACCAGGATTTGAGGAGGTATTCGGTCATGGTAAGGTCTGCAAGCTCAATAAGTCTCTACATGGCCTTAAACAATCTCCAAGAACGTGGTTTGAACGCTTTGGAAAGGCTGTAAAAGGTTATGGTTATCATCAGAGCCAAGCTGGTCATACAATGTTTTATAAACACTCTGAGAAAGGTAAAATGGCAATCCTAATTGTCTATGTAGACGACATAATCTTAACAGGTGATGATCTTGAAGAACTGACACGTTTGAAGAAGATGATGGCACAAGACTTTGACATCAAAGACCTAGGATTGCTGAAGTACTATCTTGGTTTGGAATTTGCAAGATCGAGAGAAGGCATCATCTTTGTGAACCAAAGAAAATACATCCTTGACCTACTCAGAGAGACAGGACTTCTAGGGTGCAAAGCTGCTGAGACTCCAATTGAAGCTAATATGAAACTTAATCCCGCTCAACCTGAAGATGTGATTGAAAGGGAAAATTTTCAAAGACCACTGGGTAGATTAATCTACTTATCACATACTCGTCCTGATATAGCTTTTTCCGTAAGCATGGTGAGCCAGTTCATGCACTCACCAAGAAAGGGTCTTATGTTCAGAAAACGTGACAACCTAAAGGGAACTCCAGGAAAGGGTCTTATGTTCAGAAAACATGACAACCTACAAATTGAAGTCTATACTGATGCAGATTGGGCAGGCAGTACTACTGACAAGCCTTTGACTTCAGGCTACAGCACCTTTATTGGAGGAAACCTCGTTACATGGCGAAGTAAAAAACTAAGTGTTGTAGCTCGAAGTAGTGCTGAGGCAGAGTTTAGATCTCTTGCACATGGAATTTGTGAGGTGATGTGGATAAAGAGGTTATTGGAAGACTTGAAGATCTCGGTTTTTTTTCCTATGAAAGTTGCCATTTCGATTGCTCACAATCCAGTTCTACGTGGTAGAACAAAGCATATCAAAGTTGACAAGCATTTCATCAAGGAGAAGATTGAAAGTGGCCTAATCTGCGTTCCCTATGTGCCAACCACTCAACAAATGGCTGAAAAACTCACCAAAGGTTACACAAAAGGCAGTTCAAACTTCTAGTCAACAAGCTAGCTATGGAAGACATCTACAAGCCAGCTTGAGGGGGAGTGTTGGAAGATATTCGGCAATTAAACCGAATATTTTGTGTGTAAATAGAGAATAGGAAATTAGGGTGATTGATTTAGTTTCCTGTTTTTTTTAGTTTCCTAAAATAGCTCCCTGTACAGTTGTTAGTTTCCTAAAATAGTTCTCTTGTATGACTGTTTATTTGTACATTGTTTTCTTTTCAATACATACAATACAATTAAACTTTTATCACCATATTTGCTCATAGATAGTTATTCAGAAACTATTCTAAACTATGAAATGACAGGATATTTTGCATGGAAATATACAAAACTAAAAGTTGACACTAGGGAATAAGTCAATATGAATGCACTGCAATGGAATTATTTCTTAAACAAAAAAAGAGCAAAAACACGTCCTTTATAGTGCAAACCCTCTTTTGAAAAATAAAACTAACCAACTCTACAAGATCACATTAACTAACTTTTAAAAAAAGGGAATCTAATTAGTTTACATAAGTTACAAAAATATTGAGCCTAACACGTCAACAAAAACTAGTATGACAGGCATCATAAAGCGAACTACTTTTTTATCTTGCATCTTAATTTTTCGAAAAGGTTCAAAAAATATTTTCGAATGATAACATCTTTTAACGTATCAACCAAGCTTTTTCTAAAAAGTCTTCAAAGAATAGACTAGGAATGACTGTGAAGGAAGAAAGCACATACCATCTCGATCTTTCCTCTTGCTCCTATTTGGCTTGAAAGAGGAAGCACTTGGAACAGGATGGGACTTCGTTGAAGCTGAGAGGTCACTTGTAGTAGGAGCAGCAACAGACCGCAACTGTGTTGTGGCAGTCCCTGACTTTACATTGCTAGTTGGTGCTGCTGGTACGTCACTCTGCAAACAAATGGATAATACAACATCCACATTTGGGGTTGGACCTGAAGATTTATGAGAAATATATTAGGTGGCCCGTTTTTCTTTCTATCCTTTGGTAAATGGAAAGATTTGTTTTGAAAATATGAGATTTACCAATTAATTTGTCAACAAATGTGATAATTTCCAAATACGACCCTTTTTTCCAGCGAAAAAAATTCAGACATTTTTTTAATTCCACCCTAACGTCAGACATTTCCTCACAGCATACAATTTAAAATGTAACGTTCATCCAGCTGCTGGGGACTTCATGAATCAAAGATCATTGCCATTAAGAGAGAGAGCAAATAAGAATGGCCAGTGTGTTTTTCACTGTCTTATATTACTCAATGTAGGAATAGGTTTAACTTCATATAAGTAAACACTGTATGGATAATCTTCTATGAGACGGTTTAAAGACCGAGAATTAATACTAAAAGTTTTTGGCACAGGTTTCAAGTACAAGCCAAATAGCTCTTTGAACACTGATCCATGTCTTGACAGTACCCAACAGATGAGACAGAAGTGGTAACAAAGGGAACTGAACCATTTCAAGTGTAAGTCAAATGTTAGATAGCCATTGAACCACTTTTTAATATCTTGATAAAGGTATAAACCCAGCAATCCACAAGTGGCAACAAAATTAAGTGCTAAATCTTGTGGACAGCAGCCATCCATGCTTTATTTAAGATCTTAAAACAAAATTTAAAGCTGCAAAAATACGAAATACACTGACCACAACGAACTATAAACAAATTGCATTCGTTTTACTGGAGTGATAAGTTAAATATTACCCTCAATAGCTGGCAAGTTTGTTAAAAAGGCTAGCAAAGCTGGTGGAGTTGCTCGCAATATATCATCAAATGCATTTGTTGCTTGACCACTCACTACCGCAACGGCAGAATTTGACAAGGTGTTAGAAGCAGCAGGAACTCCAGGTACTGCCGTATTTGGAAGAATTCCTGTCCCTGCAATCAAATGATTAATTTTATTTAAATAACAATATATTTAGCAAAACAAAGTCAGAAGCAATGTGAAAACCTGTTGAAATATAAAACTATTGTTGGCCCACCTCCTAACAGCTTAAGCTTTAGCTTAAGCTTTTGGGAGAATTGGCAAACTAACATGGTATCAGAGCAGGAGGTCCTGAGTTCGAACCCCTGTAATTGCACTATTTAACCCCCTTTATTATCATTGCGTGTTGGGCTTTAAATATGTTTCGGGTTTCTTATAATTTGTGTTGGACTTTCAAATTAATATTTGTCCGCACGTTTGCCCATTGTCTGGCCTACACGTGAGGGGGAGTGTTGAAATATAAAACTATTGTTGGCCCACCTCCTAACAGCTTAAGCTTTAGCTTAAGCTTTTGGGAGAATTGGTAAACTAACAAAACCATTAGATTTACAGCAAACATCAGAGGTAAAAATGGTGCCAATTTTCTATTATAAGGTTTAAAAAGGCGAAATCGGGAACCAATGCGTTTTTCCCAATCGAGGCGAGGCGTAAGCCTCGATCTAAAAACAAAAAAACCGGGAACCAAGGCGTTTTTCCCAATCGAGACGAGGCATAAGCCTCGATCTAAAAACAAAAAAACCCATTAAATTAAAGACACTTCATAAAATGCCATAAGCCAGTAATAGATTAACTTAGTTCATCACAAAAACACACAATCTGAACCGTTGTTGCTCAGTCACCGGAGTGCTGGAGTTGAAGATGGAGTGTTAGGCAGTTGTAGGAGGGCTAAAGGGAACAGCAGCGGGCACAAACATGGGAGAGTAACGTTGTTTTTAGGGCTTAATTTTGTTTTAAGCATCAACCAAGACCCAAAAGAAGTTGCAACATGCTTTAAAAAATAAAATAAGCTAAATTTTTTTTAAAATCTGCTCAAATAGCCTATCTATTAGAAGCATGCCTCAAACACCTTGAGGCGCACGCCTCATTCCAAAAAGGTGTATGCCTTGTTCTGGAACAAAAATCGCAAGCCTTGAGGCACCAAATGACCGCCTCATGGTGAGGCGAGCCTCGAGGCGGGAGGCGAGCCTCGAGGCGGGAGCCTCGAAAGTCTTTTTAAACCATTTGACTATTTTTATTTTATTAATTACAATAACCAATTAATAGGAACATTAAATTTTACAAAATATATCTGTGTGTGTGTGTGTCTATATATATATATATATATTACGTACAATGACAATGAGACAATATCACATTGAACCATAGCGATAAAAAAAAATAATGGAGCATAAAATTGTCTTGGTAATTCCATAAACCAAAAAAGAAAATCAAAGAAAAAACATTATATAGATGCATGGCCACTACGGAAGTTCCTTAGAAAATAATTGAAAAAATAAAAAGAAATCAATTGCACACCAGGCTTTTGTCGTGGATCATAGATTGCCATTTGAGAAATATCTGGATAAACAACCTTCGAAGACGTAGTTGCATTGCTTCTCAAGCCTGCAGTACCCTTATCTACAACATAAAGGGAAAGCTTAAGCAAGTAATAACAAAACTTTACAGAGAAGTTTACAAAAAGGATGACACTGTACGTACCTAAGAACCCGGGACCACTAGGATAGATAAAATTCTCCACTTTCCTCTTCATATTTTTGGAAAGCCACTGAAAGAGTGCAGAGATAACTTAGTAGCCAGTATAGTAATGGAACCTGACATGTAAAAACTGTATGATACCTGCCATTTCTATGAACTGGACGTATCTGCTCTACTTTTTTTTATTTTTTTTTTAAATAAGAGAAAACCCTTACATTGATTTATAAGTAAGTTCTACTTCTATTTTCAAACAATATTATAGCCCCCAATATGAATACATGAGAATTATATAAGCAAAACATGCAGCCTTCTCAGCTACTCAAACTGTAAAATGTGTGCCTTTAACTATGTCCCACAGAAGTGGGTTCTGAACACAGGAGTCTTGACAAAATGTCACGATTATCATTTGCTAATGATAGTGATGTCAAAATCAGCTAAGACAATTTACTCGTCTCTGTTAAAATATAAAACTATAGTTGGCCCACCTTCTAACAGCTTAAGCTTTTGGGATGGATCGGTAAACTAACATGGTATCAGAGCGGGAGGTACTATGTTCGAACCCTTACAATTGCACAATTTAACCTCTTTATTAATATGATCGCGTGTTGGGCTTTTAAGATATTTCGGGCTTCTTAAATATTTGTGTTGGACTTTCAAAATTAATATTTGTCCGCACGTTTGCCCGTTGTCTGGCCTGCACGTGAGGGGGAGTGTTGAAATATAAAACTATTGTTGGCCCACCTTCTAACAGTTTAAACTTTTGGGATGGATTGGCAAACTAACAGTCTCTTTTATGCTATGGTTTAAGTGGTAGGGAGAAAAGTGAAGCTACTCCTGAAGGAAGATCTACTTGAATGGATTTATGCCAGTTAGCTCGGGTCATTCAACTTGCCAATGGGTTCTTTGGACCACAAACTCAACAAAACTATCTAATCGAAGGAGCAATCCTTGTTTCATATGACCAAAATTCCCGTCCATGCTATTGTTCTAGTTAATAAAAAGCAACCGGAAAGAATCCTCAACGTTTTCGAAGTAGTTTAAATGGAACGGAAACATCTTCATTACAATTAATGGTGCAATATTTCCTCTAAAAATTCTCCAGTTTTTTGTTTCACTTAATTGCCAATTAGAAGCCAATGGAATTATATTTTTTGATGGTCGGGAGAAAATGTTTTATTTACTTGAGCCCTGCTTTTCTGTGCATATGAAAAAGGATTCTCAATGATATATGATGATTGAAAGTATGGAGATGCTGTCTCTTTTGTAGGGGCTTCGCCTTTGGAGTGGCGTTGATGACAGGAGAGTTTGGGAGTTAGATTGTTCAGGGTTCTTCTCTGTTAAATCCATCTGCACCTTTTTGATAGACGATCCGTTGGAAATTCCTTTGCTTTCAGTGACCGGATATGGAGATCGCGAGTTCCTTCTAAAGTTCAAGTTTTTTGCTGGCTTCTTACTCTTGATAAATTAAACACATGATTTGCTGCAATGCAGGAAGCTACATATCTCAATCTCCCCTGGTTGGTGCATTTATGTAAGAAAAATGCCGAAACAACTAATCATTTATTTCTGCATTGTTCTTATTCTCACAGCTTATGGTCCTCTCTCTTTAAAGAAATGGGTCTTTCATGGGTTGCTCCTCTTCAATGTTAGCAGCTTTGTGAAAACTCTTTACCTCCAGGTTGTAGCACCAAAAGCAGAAATTTGTGGGAAAACCTGTTTTAGCAATTTTTTGGGGAATTTGGACGGAACGTAACTGAAGAATTTTCGAAGATACTGAGGAATATGGTGATGTTATATGAGATAGAGAGATATATGATTGATTCAAGACTTCGTCTGAAGTTGGGATTAGAAGGAATGGGGAGGTTAAACTTTATCAGATTTATAGGTCGGAAAGACTTTGTTGAGCTTTGACAGGCTATTATCAAAGGTGCCTTTTTATATCTAATTATCGTGCATATAATTTGGAAGAAGCAAATGAAGTACTTGGAAATAGATGATACTACGCAAAATATTAAGAGGATTAAGTGGGCCATTATGCACAGTTGGTTGTCATATAAATTAAGGAGTTCTGGCTTGTAGATATTTACACTATGTTTGGTAAGAACTAAGAAGGATTGGAAATAGGAAGGAAAAGCTAAAAACCTTTGTGAGAAAATAAAAAAGAAAAGAACTAGCTCTTCTTTCATCATGGTTGGTAGAAGAGAAAGAAAAGAGGAGAGAAATTGTCTAAAATATGTTTTAACCATTACACCCTCGATCAAAGTGAGTGAATTACGTGTAATTAAGGACAAAATAGTTTTATTATACTCTTTTTTTTTTTTTTTTATGTGCAAAAGTTTCTCTCCCATTTTTTTCCGAAAGTTGGAAGAATTGAAAAATAGTGGGCCACATAGCTTTTCTACTTCTTTCCTTCCTAATTTCCTATACCAAACAACCCGATATTCTCTTTTTCACTCTAAGGTCCCTCCAATCCTTTCTTTCGTAGTGCTTTTCTACTATACCAAACATAGCATTAGATTCCCATGCAAAATGTCATCTTCAGTAGGTGATATACTAGCGTAGGCATGGAAGGATTCCTTCTAAAAAATTTAGGGAGCTGCACCCTCCATGTGTAGCATTTGGTAAGAGAGAAATGGCTTGCACTCCCTTCCCCCCCCCCCCCCCCCCCCCCCCCCCAAAAAAAAAAAAAAAAAAAAAAAAAAATCATTCTTCATGCATCTGAAGTGCAACCGAGAACTTCATTTTTCACCCACATTTCCAAAGATCCTCTTATTTTAAGTTTATCAATTATAAACGAAAAAAAAAAAAAAAAAAAAGAAGAGAGAGAGGATAGTGAAATACCTCCTGTCGGGCCAAATGATCCAAGTCATTTGTAGAGCAAGGCCAAAGATCCATAAAACTGTATCTTGATACAATATCTTGCAGCGAACCCTCAAGTGCCGATGAACCCTCTTCACCTGTTCCAGAAAGTGCTTCTTTCCTTCTTTGTTCGACCTATCCAAGGTCAACAGTCAAATCTTATAATAAAAGCTATTACATTATTAGAAAATTGAGATAACAACTGCAATACGTATTGCACAATATGTTTCAGTATTGAATTTGAGGACGTCTAATATAACATCTGTCTGAACATCTCTAATCTAATTCCACACCAATGTCAAATGTTGGCATTTGGGTAACAAAATTGGATATTTCCTTTTTCATTTTCTTCATTATTCTCCCTTTCTTTTTGGAAGAAGAAGAAACAAAATAATTATTTTACTAAGCTTGCGTTTGGTTCGCTAGTTGGAGATGAGATTTTTAAGTTGGAATTGGTTGACTTTTAAAAAACTAGTTCTAAATTTTGTTGACTTTTCAGTAAAAGACAAAAATTGAAATTAAAAATTAATGTACTGCAAGAGGAAGAGATATCCTCTATGAGAACAAATGCTGGACACACTACAAAAAAGGGCTCCAGCTTCTGACTAAATCCGAACTAAGAATTTCTCCAATTCTTTTCCAGCCTAGAAATTAAATTCTAGTTTCTCCTAAGTCACCAAATTGTGAAAAAGCTTTGAATTAGTGTCCCCACTCATTAACCCACCTAAACTTCATTTTTAAGATTATATTAGTAAATGTTTTTAAGCTCAACAGAAAGTATTTTCAAATAATTAGGTTTATGAAAGGGAAAAAATCTCAAGGGTATAATAGCTGAGGATGCCGATAAGATCATGTTTCTTACCTTCAACATGCTAGAAAGATCCCCATAAGTTTGCTCAAATTGGGTGAACCGTTTCCAAACCTGGAAAACAAATTTAAAGCACGTAGTAAATGTCAAAAGCAACGTGAGGAATTTCATACAACAATGGGATTTCAAGAACATATAGTACTGAGGCCAGTTTAGACTACTCAACATTTTCAAACACACATTTAATTTCTTTTCGTCCATTAGCCCCATCCTATAGAGAGCGGGATCGTAAAAAACACACCCACAATGCACAAGAAAGCTGAAAGAAAGAAACTGTTTATTGATGAAAATAGGCCTAGGGCAGGTTATATGAAATCCTAGAACGGTTGTAATTCAAGAGACTACTCACTCTTCCCTTGCTTGGCTCACCAAGACTTTTCCCAAGCAATTACCCAATAATTGCCACTCTCGACGATTTCCCCCTATTTATACTACAAATTTCCCTCAAACAATCTTCTAGACAATTAACCAACCAACTAAATAACTATACCAACTAATTGGATTAACCGAATACAATCGAAATGTTTCCCACATAACCCACTGAATCTTAGGAGAAAGTTGTAGCAAAGACATAATGAAAAATAGAATATGGCTAAAACCTTCATATTCCCTCATACATGCTGCACCTATTCAATACAAGAACTCACCGCCTCCAGAAGTCGCTATTTTTTCTTCCAAACATATTTTTTAAATATAATGAACGGCCTTAAATTACCACTTATCAAATCAGCACTTCTGTAGATCCACAAAATGAGAACATCCTATCTCAAAGCAACGGACATTTGAAACTCCAAAACTTGCTGGTCAGGACTTCCATTGAAAGGAAAACATATTGAAATTAAAGCCTTTATACAATATAGGCATTTTCTCGCTGATTATTTGTTTCACTGGCTTCTAAACGAAAATCTACTAGAGTATATGTTTTCAAAAAAATAGCGAGGTTGGCTTATTCACTAAAAATACTGGGTAGTTTCCAAAACTGCCAAGGAAATAATAAGTCTTCCTAGCTTAAGTAATGACGTTAATCATCTACTGTTATATTCATCTTCACTAATTCCACGTACAAAATACTCAGGTCCAGGCCAGAGGGTTAATAAGACTGTCTAACTGGAGCAACAAGCAACTACAAAGGAAAAGTAGAAAACTGAAACAAACACATACAAACAAAGATGTGTAGATTGTCATGCAAGGCACTAGCAACTACCTCGACAGATTCCTCGGGTGGTAGTGAGCTTAGTGCTCGCTCAAATAAAGCTCGGATATTTCTGTCATCATTCAAACGAGTTAAGAAGTCTGCATACCTGCAGTGTCAAGAATACAAGTCATTAAAGACATTAATAGATGTTTTCAGTACCTGATCAGCGAATGAGCCAGTAAGTTCAAATATCATATCCAATTGGGCCGCAATATCTGAGTTTCGAAAATGCCCCATTTGTGCTGTCCAACAACTGTTTAAGTTAGGGACTATTACTTTATTTGTTTGACTTGTTTATCATAGGTCATCTTTACTAGCTAGTTCCTTCATTTGTATCCGCAGTTGACATGGGGATTGTAGCCTAGAAAAGAGAATCCTAACTTTGGGAGATTCTACTAAACTCTAAGGTGTCTAAACTACTCCCTGTGTAATTGGGTATGAAGGTTAACTCTAATTTTCTACAAGATATATGACTATATGTATATGCAACTAAACATCCAGCAAAAGAGTCCTAGCATTAGCAGGTTGCAAATGATAGTACAATCAAAGTTCATGGAAATCTAAATGAAAATCGTAAAAGCAATTTAAGTCTGCCAGTTCATCGTAACCCACTCAAGAATGTAGACTGGCTCACACATAAACCGTTTCAGTCCAGCTTCAAAAACATTGTGTGCCATCTGCGAGAATGTAAAACAAAAATAATAAATTCAAATAAACAAATAAATAAAAAGAATGAGACCAACTCTTAGACATCATCCTCTTTGGACTACAACTTGATAGATTTTTAAAATGTAGTCAAAATCATTAATTTAACCATTTCTGAAGAATAAGCAACAAATCTTTGCATGTACATTAGGGGGAAAAAAAAGGAAAAGACTAAGAGGCAGATAGCCATTGACAGCATCCGTTTTACTAAAAATTCACGTAATATCACCTCCACGCACATCCATAAAATGTAATGCAACCATAATATATTACCTCGATTAGAATTTAGAAACTATTAAAAGGATCAAGCTTTTTTTTTTCTTTTTTCTTTTTTCTTTCAAGTCAATCCCACTAACTAGTCTCAGTGTAGCACAGCACTCAGCAGCACTGATCAAAACCATAAAATATAAATCTAATTCAAAAAGAAAATAAAAACCTTTGGATCCTTGTCTAGGCAAAAGGCCATCATTGCATATGCTACATAAACATGATATGTACAGTTTGGGGATTTCCGAGCATCTAGAAAGTACTTGCGAGCTGCTTCAACTCCCTCGGCCCTCCTAAGAAAGCGAATGAACTGCAGCATAAAGACCAACCAGACATCCATTTGAAAGAATTGCCACAAGTTTAATTGCAAGAAATGTGGGATTTTTCTAATGAGAAACATTGTAGTTTTATTAAAGAGCATGTTGAAATAAAATCCAGAAAAAGAAAGCACCATAACTAACAACATCAAGCACAACCAACTCAAAAAAAGTTCATAAGTTTAAAAGGATCATAAAGAAAGAAAAATTCCTAAGAATCTAAATTATATAAGCCCAAAACCAAAAACTGGCCCACAAGAAATCATCATCCTACAACGTGTATTAAATTTGGAAGTTCCTCTCCAAACCATTAGACCCAAAAAGACCTAGAACCCTGCATCTCCGTAAATATCAAAACCAAAAGATGCAGACTTTTCACAAGAAAAAATAAACTACGTGGAGTAATCACTAAAGAAATCTTTTACCCCAAAACTATGATTTATAATTAATGAAAGGATGTTTCTTATCCAAAAAATAATAATAGTACTGCTGTGTAGACTGTGACAGCCACAGGGCTAACTGAGAAGATATGCAGTCAATACTGGGAACACTAAATTACGCTTAAATAGCAGTTCCAAATTACCCAGCAGAGCACCGAGAATAAATCCACAATTTTCAGAGCTAAAGGTAGATGCAACAAGGGATGTTTTATCCCTTTTACTCTCCTTTAGACATACAAGATATAGATCTTTTATGGCTCCCGAGAAAATGTACACTGGCAATTATTTACTTAAAATACTTACTTGTATATGTGCAAGAGCTGTTGCATTAACACCATCCCCTAGAAGGCTCTCATATATTTTCTTTGCAGACTGCAAGAAAGCAGAAACGTAGTTTGAGCCTCAGAAAGTAGAAGAGCAACTGAACGAGGACTTGAAATCAAAGAATTGAATACAAGGAAACAAGAAATTCAAAAGTTGGATACCTGAATTGCTCCCCGGGATTCCTCCAGCTCTGCATAAGCATACCCTAGCATTGCTGAATCTGATGGTTGATAGTCAAAAATATGTATGAGACAGAGAAATGAGAAAAATATAAGGTAAGCCATGAATCTACTTCAAGGACAATGGTGAAAGTTCTTATCAAACCAAAAAAAAAAAAAAAAACCATGTATATCCCTACTCAAAATAACCAACAAAAGAAGAAGAGAAAAGACAAGTAGGAGTTACTAAACTATTAATTGAAAATCCTATTAACTCAAAAGAGAAGACAAGAAAAACTTACCAGGAAGAGCCTTCAAAGCTCTCTGAAACACTTTTATTGCAGAATCTATCGAACCACATTTTGCATGCCAAGTAGCATACTCATACCATATGTCAGGATAATGGTACAGAAACATCAGACACTGGATACCATCGGTGTTGAAGGAGAAAGTCATCAACATATCGAAGATTGAGAATAAGACAATGCATAATAATGATGTCAAAATACAAGAAATTCTTATTTTGCATCAAAGAAAAATGTAATAACTGGAAAGTGGTTAAGCAAGAGTAACGTTTACATTGGATTTAAATAGCAGCTCGTCTTCACAAATCCAACTTTCTAGGTAATTTAGTAATAAATACTGGTTTAAAATACGAAGTATCGCATCCAGAGCATCCATGTGAATATAAAAAAAGGAAACTAAAAAAGATGTATAATGAAACTTGACCGGTGTTTGTGGTCAAATCATAGATCTGAATTTGGCTCTAATAAATTTTGAAAGATAACAAGTATTGTTTCTATGGAAACGTTGAAACTGACTTAAATATTGTAATATAAATCGCTACTCGAGAATTATAATATTAACATATAAGAAAATGCAGTGATCATGTCTTGCAGGTTTAAACCAATATATCTAAGAAATGACAGCTACCTTTAACATGCCAGAGGAAACCCTTTGTAGTCCATGAGTTACAAATAAACAAGTTAAAAACTAAATATAGAAAAAGATGCAAGAGTATAATAATCATGTAAGAGGAGAAAGATAAATGAAAAGTAGTTAAAGAGACACCTTCTACCTGTTCATATGTGAATGTAATTCTCTTGTTGGATGATACGTTGTCTATCCTTTGTGGGTTTCCTCTGAATGAAAGGATGACAACAAGATTAAATTATAAGATACCGTGAACCAAAATTCTTTCTTTCTTCCATTTCTTCTCTTTTTTTTTTTTTTAGAAGAAACACAACTTCATTAATCACAAAGAATTATCAAATATAAGGCACGGAGGACGGTATGTCCACCTAAATAAGCAAAAAAGAAACAAAATGGTTCTTAAACAAATGCACTACATTTTATCCTTTTTTTTTGGCTAGAAACTTCTCTCGTCCCCTTTTTTTTTTAATCTGCATTTTTCACCTTATTCAACTTCTCCATGAACCTATAACCTTCCAACGTCAATCTCTCTCCCCACTTGTGGCCCCCCAAAAACATTTATCAAATGAGCTTAAAAGCAAGTATAATTAATCTTGTGAATGCTTCTCTTCAACAATTTGCAAATAAGTATCCAACCAAATATCCCACCAAATAGCTAAACTCAAATCCCCAGAATTTTCATTTTCATTTCTCTCATCATAAGGTTTTCTTTGGTTTTTTTTTTTTTTTTATTTATTTTCTGAAAGAGAAGATAAATTTAAAGAGTTTAATGACACATTTTAACGTTTAAGGATAAAAATTGGGCGTAGTTCATAGTACAACGACTACCAAGTGAATTTACAAATAAATTAACATAGTATCTATATACAAATGGGTATGAATGTTTGAGGGCGTGCATATGTCATTCAACAAATATTTAGTGAAGTGTATATGTGTGTCTTTTTGTGTTTTCTCATGTTTGTAAAATATGCCTCTCCATCCCATATATTTACAATCAGTTGTCTAAAGCATAAGGAATGCATTCTCCTACAATATACTAACACATAGTACGACTTACTTCTCAAAAGTTAACAACTTTTTCCATGCAATCCATTGCATTTCTTCCTGCAGGAACCCAATCAATCAGACAATAAGTAATACACACGCACAGATACACATTTACATAAACATAAAAGCAACCAGATTTTTATTCCTTGTTTGAAAAATGTAAAAGAGGAAAAAGGGTAAGCATGCCTATACACCCATGTTGGCATATATTTACAGCCTGGATGGTTTCATTCTGAAACTTCATTGCTAAATGTCAAGAGCATAGCACTTTAACCAAGTGGATCACCAAATCCAGTAATTATCATGGAATGAACAGAAAATCTATGCTGCTACTTATTTGCTGCATTGGTCGATTAAGTTCATCAACTTACTTATCAACTTTGATGCTAGTGCTAAGTATACAAAAACCATAGTCTCCTACTATTAAACAATCAAATCCCAGCCCCTTAACAAGTCAGAATGAAAACTCAGCAAAGCCTTTAGCTTGAGAAATCCATAAAGCTACCCAGTACTTAATTCTTTCCCAAAGTTACTAACTCCCTCAACATTCTCAAAAATCTGATTATCTCTGTCAAGCCACAAAGCCCAAGTGTTGGTGAGTGCAGCTACGTTCCAAAGCCCCCTACACTTTTTACTCCCTCCAACATATAAATCACCATCGAAAAGATCCACAGTTCTGCTTGGGACAACCCAAACAATCCAAAACTCCCCCAACATTCGATATTAAATACTCAGGGAGAAAGGACAATGAAGAAAAAGATGGTCCCACGTCTCGCCAACCCTCCTAAAAAGAACACATCATTTGAGAGAAAGGTAAAGACAAGGCTTCCTCCTTTGCAACATTTCCCTAGTGTTAAGTTTACTCGACGCAAGAAACCAATTAAACACTTCAACCTTAGTAGGACGTAAATGGCAGAATTTAAAGGTAGGAAAGAAGTGATCATCAATCATGAATTTGAAAAACGATTTAGAGGAGATTAACCCTCGACCCTCCAATTCCCACAACCATCTATCTGAGATACTCACACTCAACCTTACCCCATCTAAACAACCCAATAACTCCAGAACCTCACCCAATTCCCTCTCATTAGGTTCCCTTATAAAAGGAAAGTTCCAAAAAAACAAAAAAAAAAAACAAACTCTTATTTTCAAAATCAAATGCATACAAAGAGGAAATTGGCACATTAAAAAAATCCATGGTTCTGCTTGTTTGGATAGTAGAAATGAAGACAAACAACAAATGCCCTACAACAGAAAAGAAGATAGTTGCCTTGTAAGAGCCAGTTGGTGGTATGGCAAGCATGTTCCAGTCAATTTCATCCACATATTTCTTGCGTTCTCTGTAGACAGCCCTAGCACTGTTAAATTTGGGCTGATATTCTGAGATCAGCCCTTTTGCCTGCATAATACGGTATCATCAGATTTCTATCTAAAAATAAAATAATGGAATACTTGCACAGAGAGGAACAAACTCATTCATTTAATAGCACAATTAGATCAAATCATACATGCAATGGCAATCAAAGAGTTACCAATTGACGGCTGACTGAATTTTCAAAATTTTCATAATCCTTCCAAAGTTGTTCAATGTGATGCGTAGGAGTAACAATGGCTTTTTGATATGCTTTTCGTACTGCAATCATCCTCAATGACTCTTCCTGTGCATTTGATGCCTGCACCCGTCTCAATATGAATAAAATAAAACTGGTTAACATGAGCTATAGATTTATCCTAGTCAACCTTGAGAATCCACTATGAAAATCAGAAAGCACAGAGAATGAAGACCAAACCGGCAATTGCTTTAAGAAAGCGATATACTCCATCCACACAGGTCCAGATGCTATGTCTGCTCCTGGTAGTAAAAATTCAGTGGGATGGAACTCCATCAGATCATTTTGTAGCATGGTTAAATCCATCTACCAGACAAATAATGTTCACCAACATGCGTACACGAACAAAATGTATGCTTAATAACAAAAATAAAGTAACTGCCTACATCTTTTTTTTTTTTTTTTTTTTTTTTTTTTTTTGCATTTTTGCATTTTTGCTTTTGAAGAAACAGTAACTTTTATTAATGTCAAAAAGTTATAAAAAGGAGGACAAGGCAAGAGCCGCAAAAGAAACAACAGCAAAATAAAAGCGAAAACAAATATCAAACGAAAAACAAGATTTCATTCCTTTTCATTGCAAGGAGCTGTAAGCGACCTCTTTACCTTTTGGCTTTAACACCAAAAGTAAATACTCGGGAGACACCACGGTTTTAGCAATTTTCTAGGGTATTTGGTTGGAACTAAATAAGAGGACATTTGACGAATGCGAGGAAAATTGCGATGTTATTTGGGATAGAGTGAAATCTTGGGTTGCTCTTTGAATTCATCGGTACAAAAGATTTAACTTTGTGGCAGATTTAGTTAGAATTTGAATTCTTTTTTTGTAGTCTTTGTATGTCTGTAGACCTTTAACATCGAGACCTACAGCTAAATATTTTAAATCCTACACAAGGAATTTCCATCTAGAAAGTCTCACCATGAAGAAGCCTGTTAATTTGTAAATGCAACAGGGCCATTAGTGATTAGCCTTAAGTGACTTTTGAAGGTTAGCATATATCAACCTGGTATCACCCGTGAGTACCAAGAGTCATACAGTATCATTCAAGAGATAATTTTTAAAAAAATAATCAAGAATAGAAAAAATGCCAACATGGTCTCGGTAATTACAAGAGCTCAGTTGTTTTGGTCAGTTCTGGTAATGCTTTCATTTGGGTTCATCTTGAGATTTAAGCAGGTATTGAAGAATGATCAAGTTACAGTATCCACTCTATATATCCTCACATCTGCGCTCTAGTAGTATAAGTTCATCTCTCCACATCAATCTCTTCCCTAATACACCTATTTTTCTTTGGTTACAGGTTCTAAATGATCAGATATCTATGTGATCGCAAGTATAATGGGTTTAGCACTCAGGATCTATTTATTACAAAAATTGTTTCAAGAAATCAATGAAGGGAAAAACAATCCTCGGCTAGATATCAGGACTCCATAAAACAAGGGAAGGGGAGGGTTTCCTAACCAAGCCTAAAGCCGGAACATGTACCAACAAAAATGGAAAGAAAGCTTCAATGGAAAAAGGACCGATTTAATTTAACAATTGAAACAACAGTATCGATTTCAATGGACAACGTAAGACCAAACAGGCAATGCTGGTTCATTTTGTTTTTGATAAGAAAACTTTGTTTCATTGATACAGATTCAAATACAAAGGAAAGTTTATTTCAACAAAATTGTAAACAAAAACGAATTATAAGTGAAGCATAACAGGATGAACACCAATAATAACCAAAAGGCTTCAATGGCAAGTATACCAACATAGCTGAGCATAAAATCAAATGCCTTTCTAGTTTCTTCTTGACCCTCTACCCCTTTCTTGTCATTGACGTTTCTGATGAATTTGATGTAGCACCGCCTATTAAGCCAATACAAGCGAAAAATGAAACATGTAAACAAAGACAAAAGGAAAAAGAAAAGGGGAGGAGGAGCGATATGGAAAAGCACTAGTAGCATACTAAGTCCTTAAGGGATTCTGAATCATGCTAATGGAAAAAACCTTAAACAAAACAAATAAAAATATACTAAATGTATCCAGACCTTACCACTATAAGTACTTTTTCTTGCTATCAGACATATCTTCACGTCGCTATATTTTCAAAATCATAACATTGAGCCAGCCTCCCCTTTTACTTACATTACTTTTTTATAATATGAAACGGAAAGCTTCATAATATCCAAAAAAAAAAAGTACAACAGACAGAGGAAAAGAGTTCTTAAAACGCAAAACAAAAATCAACAAAATAAAGACGCCAAAAAATCAATCACAGCCCCAAATTGAGACTTATAAAGCCATTGCAAAATCTTATCCCATTCCTCAATGGATCAGAAAAGAATTAATCATGTTTTGTACCTACTACACCTTATAGATTCCCTCACTGCCTCTCTAAGAATCAATAAAATGATCCGACAAACAAAAATCTTGCAAAGTTTGTACCTACTACCCAGAGAAACAATAACACTGTATAAAGTCCAGAGAATAACATACCAAAGTGGAACTTGAAGACAATTCAGCAAACATCTGCTAAATATATGTTTTGTTGCATCGTCATTATTTACAGCCATGTGTGCCTCTACATATTGCTTCCAATATTTTGCCTGGAAAAAAGGGGAAATATTTTCCACAGTTTATCTCACAGGTGTGTTAAAGACCTAGGACACCATTACAAGCTTCATACTGTTTCCATACTTGTACAGGACAGTCAAATGCTACGGGTTTATAAGGTTAAAGTCATTTCTACACTACCAAATACCTGAAGTGAATAATAATAGTTATCATATCTTGTTCTTATAAGCAATAATTTCATTTAAGGAAATGCGCATTAAGTCTCAACTTGAGGACCCAATAAATAAATAATATGGAACTGCCACAAGTTTTACCAAACTTTTCAAAGCAAATGGACATCAATCCAGTCAGTCATACTCTTTCTAGCTAAGTAAGTTCTCCACATGCACATCAATCCAGTCAGTCATACTCTTTCTAGCTAAGAGAATTCTCCACATGTAACCAAAAACAGAAAAGGACCCACGAATCATGCAATCTTATTAGGGAAAACCTTCCATGATTTACGATTAACAAACAAGTTCGCTTCGCAAACCAAATGTTGTAACAATCGGTGTTTCTTAAGCAATATTTAGCTGGTAAAGCATATCATGAATTTAACCAGTTAGCAACTGAGATATGAGGAACACCGCATTCCTACGTATCCAAAACATGTTAAACTAGTCGGTGCCCGTAACTCCTAAACAATTCAAGGCATTCTACTCTACCAAGACTCTTACTTACATGGTGTTTCTTTGTGTATTATTACATATGTATTTGTACATATCAGTGAAAAATGCAGTTAAAAAAGAAGCTTACAGCAGTGGGAAAAACTGTGAGGAGATGCTCGTATATCGGAGCGGCTTCGGAGATGGGAAAACGCTGCAAAGAGAGTTTAAAACATGACAAAATTAGGTCAATTCAATTGCTTCCACCAGTTAAAGTTAATCCCAAAAAGAAAATAACGAAATTCAGAGTAGGAATTCAACGTACCAATGCCTCGTTGGCTCGAAACTCCGCTGCTTCAACACTGTATTTATCATCCAATCCTTGATTACCTGCCAAGACCTGAAAATCCAGAAATTAAAAACAGAAGGAAAAAAAAAAAAAAAAAAGGGAGATTCTACACAGTAAGATGATTTTGAAGAAGATCGTACCTTTGACTCAAGTTCGGTAGAATCCTCGGCGGAAGCCATTATCGAAGGCGATGAAAATTCCGAGAAAAATGAGAAGAACAAGAACAAGAACAAGAACAGGAACAAGAACCCTAACTATTCACGGTGATCAATTAGCGCTACGGTACTAACTCTGTGATTTTCAATACTACGACAGGGACTAGTTGTAGAACTCTTAGGGCCGTTTGGGGTCAGTTTGAAATATAGTGATTTGAAGATCGGAGATGATTTGAGTTTTAAAAATATATATTTGATGAAAATAGATTGTTTAATGTGAAAAAGTATATAAACTTGAAAGATATTCGGAAAAAATTAATAATATGGATCTTGTTTCGTTTCTCTCGAAATTCTACATAATTTATTAAAAAATCATCATAATTCAACTTAAAATGATAAAATTATGTATTTTCAAAACTAAAATTTTTTGAACACATTTAAAAAAGTAAATAATAAAATTAGAGAGAAATGATAAAACAAAAATATTTGAAAACAATGTTTCCAATGTTTTTTCAAGCTCTCATGGTTCACGGACTTTAATTTTACAGCTTTAATTCCCTCCCCCCTCCAAAAAAAAACGATTTTGGTACTTTCTTTATGGCAATTTTATATTAAGAAGTAAACCTAATTTTCCCCATTTATAAAGTAAAATAACCGCCGTTTAAAGACGGTGTTTTAGAAGTTAGAGATAAGTTGAGTTTTAGAAATGTTTAGAGAAAGTGAGTTGTTTGGGGTAAAAAAGTGAAAATTTAAAATGAACTTTTAAGGTCTAAATTACGTGTTGATCAATAAATGATATCAATTTGTGTGTTAAACGTAATCTGATGGTTAAATAAATGTAAATGTTTTGTAATTCAAAACACATAGTATATTTTTTGAATAAAAATAAAATATAAAGCACAAAAAATGTAAATAATCCAAAGGTGATTAAGAATTACAAAATTGACTTCAAAAATTCTTTGACATTTGAAAAAAAAAATGTATTTTTGCTAAATCAAGGGTTATTTGCGGTGTTTTACTTAAACAAATAATAATAATAATAATAATAAGGGTTGATTTTCTCTGTTTTGTGTATATTAAAATTCAACTTCCGATCTCTTTCTTCCTCTATGCTTGTGTGAGAACTAAGGTTTATTGTGTGCGCTCTCCTCTCGGGGGTAGGCATCCAGCAATGGCCTCTAGCTAGTGTCCGGATTCCCGGCCTTAGAGATGGAGGGAGGGGCTCCATGGCGAACATTCATGTCACAGAAACGATCTCACGAGTAAAGGGGTTGACCTTGGGCGGGGTAAAGCGAGATCCATCCTGGAAATCTGCACTTGGGGGGGCTTGGCTCCCCTGTCTAGGCGGTAATGATATCAAGGAGATCAACCCATTGACTTCCAGCGATCCTGAGCTTGTGGGTATTTTTGTCATAATGAGCTTGTGTTATGATGTTTTTTACAATTTGTCATGTGGCAGATTTTTAAAATCAATAAGGGCAATGTCTTTACCGGATTGCTTTTTGGCATGTCCTTTTTTCCCCACCATATGAGTTTACTTATAGTTAGCTCTATCAATGTCTTCGTAATGACCAGAAAATTTACAGCATGAAATTCTTAATTAATAGGAAAATCAAGCTATGAATTTACTGTATTTGAAATACATTTTGTATTATTTTGTAATTGTTCATGAAAATAATACCATGAACTATGAAATCTCTTGCTACAAAATGTTATCTGAGTGTTCAAATAATTCTTATATTACGTTATTAATATAGAAATTTATAAAATTTCTATATGAAATTTATGGTTCCAAAGTTCCGAACATACATGTCAAGTCCGGAAAATAAATCTAAATTGTAAAAATAGAATTAATGATCAGTTTAATAATTTCGAGCGAATCGTCATTGAATCGACTCCTATTAACAACAAAACAAAAAAAAACAAAAAAAAAATCACTAAACAGTTTCTAAATTACACTGTCATTAATTAAGAATCCCCACTGAATTAAATTACTAATTCATTTATGTAAAAATCTAAAGTGGATGGTGTAGATTAAGAAAAACCTAATCCAATAAATAATTGATGGGTAAGTTGGAGTAGGTAATTATTTATCTTAAAGGAAAAAAAAAAAAAAGTAGTAGTCGTAATAACGGGCAGGAAAGCAACTGACGGTTCCTTGATAGAAGCCCTCGTCCAAGGACAAAAAAATAATAATAAATAAATAAATAAAAATAAGATAATAGCATGCCAGCCGTGATGTGCTGCAGTGGAGAAAACCACCCCACAAAAAGAAAAAAGAAAATTTTGTTTATAACCACCAAGGTGCACTTCACAAATAGCCCATTTTCATTCCATCTACCTTGCCCCCCTACCCCAAAAAAAAAAAAAAAAAAGACGAAACATTTTCTTTTTCAAATTCACCCAAAACAAGTTTCAAGAAGCTCTTGGTCATCTAGAGTCCAAAGAGGGTAAAAACAAGTTTAGATTTTTGTTGTTTTCCCAAGTGTTTTTGGTTAAAATAGTTTGGAGTTTTGCATCGGTTCTAAAACCTTATTTTCTACTTAGTTCAAGAACACGTCTAAGGGAAGCCAGGGAGATCAAGACATACAAGAGAACTAGGTATAAAAATCTCTACCTCTATTTAAAAGTTTAATTTCTTTTTTTTTTTTAAATGAAACACTTTAAGGAAAATATTGGACTTGGCTATGTGTGGAATTTGGAAGTCACATATACATTAGTGATTGTTGTGACAAGCTAAAATGGTTATTCTTTATGATGTATGCTTGGTGAGAATGGTAATGTTAAAATTTTAAAAAAAAAATGAAACTTTTAACGTAAATCTTCATATTTCAAAAAGATGTCAAACATTTTAAATATTTTGACATCAAAACCAAGTGAAATGCTTCAAACTTGTAGAAAAATTATAACTTTCATGAGTTTTAGTATGGACCACATGACTTTGAATGGAAAGCTGCTAAAGCAAGGAACTTTTTAACAAAAGCTCAAACCTTTACAAAGATTAGTAAAATTTTGAAGTGTATATTGTGACATATGTGATATGGTATGAAAAGCTTAAAACTTTGATTATTCCTACAAACCTTTTTTAATTTTTTAATTTTAATAATATTTCAATGGAATTGGGAAAGTGATGAGGGTGCTAAAGGAGTGCCAACCTAGTCAGGATGTCTTGGTGCACCTACTAATTCCTAATTCCATCATTCGTTCAGGAAAAAAAAAAATCCAAAAAGGACTAAAGTAAAAGAATTTTCATTTTTGGGGTAAAAATATAAAAACGGGAAACTTATGGGTTGAATCAAGACCCACGGATTTCCAGTCTAGCAATAAACAAAAGGAGGAGTCGTGTGTTAAATTTTGGTACCAAATGGAGGTCAAATGGACTAGAAATACTGAGAGGGACTAAAGTGTCGATAAATGCAACTTGTGGGATCAAACAGCAAATTAAGTTTTGAAAGCTGTATACAGAATTATAAAACTGTAAAATACTATCTTATGAGGCCTGATTCGGCGTTAGACCTGATGGCTTGGTGATTTGAGTAAAGGAAAATCCGTTAGAGGTTAAAACCGGAGCCAAAATGAGAACTTTTAAAAACTGTCAGAAAACAGCAAACTGGGCAGATTGTAAACTGTCCCAGATCAGGTTTCGTACAGGAATAAAATTAAATTTAAAGTGTTGATAAATAAGATCAAGTTATGGAGTAAACTGTCAAAAATTATAGAAATTGGGGTAGAATTATAATTACTTAGAAATACAGCAAAAACAATTTTTTTTTCCTACAGCTGTGAAAACATCCATCAAACAGTTTTAAAGATAGAAAAATAATACCGGATTCAATGCTAAGAAGATAAGAACTTTTTACAATAAAAAAAAACAGTGGCAAAAAGATAAAGATCCCATCGATTGTTGGTTAAAAAGGTAAAATTGTTTTTAGAAAAATTATAAAAACTTCATTAGCTCAGAAATTAACCCTACATAGTTGACAAAAATTATTTAACAAGTTTTTAAAATATAAAAAATCACCGACATGCATGAAACATAGACTTTTTAGCGCAAAGGGATAAAATGGTCATTTGACTTCAGAAACTCATCACTTGACAATTAAAAAAATAATAATTTGTTGCTGAGTAAAAAGGAAAGTTTAGACAATGATCAAGAAGATCACTACACCTAAGTAACAAAAGAAGTTTTACAGGTTCAAAAACCTTAAAAACACGTTGAAATGTCAAAATAAGTTAAGAGAATGAAAAAACGTAAAACGGACTGTGACGATCCAAGAAATCCGACATACCCGCAACTATATAAAAAAAAATAAAAATGAAAAAAGTCATGGTCACAAAGGATGACATAGGAGGTACAAATGTGTAAAGAAAGAAAAAAAAATACTAAAAACACAAAAATGTTAAAAAGTAAGATTAACAGATTAAATATTTATTAAATTTATAATGAGCTAATTAATGAATTGAACCCCAACAAAATCATAGCAGATAGGCTTGAAAATTAAAGTCCAAATCAACAAAGAATAATTTTTTAAAATTCACTTGAGAAAAATCAAGACTCCACTTTAACTGTCTGGTGTCAATTTGAAAGGACACAATACTGACGTGTGTTGCGGAAGAGGGTTAATTACAGAAAAATCAAATATTGCCGAATTTCTGTAAGTACAAACCTCGCTATAGCATGAACTATGTCTGTTAGGATATGAACGTTTCTATGAAAATTGTTATGCATATGTGACGTGATTATGCCTCCATTATTATGCATATCAGTCATGCATATTTATTTTTACGCTTTTGAAACATGTCATGTTGCATGTTCACTAAGATAAGAAAGGAGACTGATAAAGAAATTAATAAAAAAAATGTTGTACTAACCTCCACAAATGCGACGTAAATATCATGAACTATAGACCATGAGTTTAGTAAGAGGGTCGCTCCCTCAACTTCTCATTTGGTTGTGCGCGCACGGTACTGATAACTCTAAGACATTAGAGTTATCCAGTGTTTTTCTAGTCCAAATTTGCTTAGCCAAGAGCACTTTTATTTATTTTCTTTGTGTTTTGTTTTGGATTTTTAAGTTTTTCTTTTGCTATGGTCAACTGCTGTAATTATGCTCTTCTTGAACTAAATTGAATGATCATAGAGCAAAATGAGGGCTAAATCGTTAAAGTACGCATTTTGTATTTTTCAGGTAAATGCTACAACT
This sequence comes from Ficus carica, assembly GCA_009761775.1. NCBI lineage: Eukaryota > Viridiplantae > Streptophyta > Magnoliopsida > Rosales > Moraceae > Ficus > Ficus carica. The sequence goes on along the minus strand of CM019748.1, from coordinate 24,689,532 downwards.
ATGCTGCAGCATTTCTGGGTGAAATTCTGGGCACAGCTGGCAGTTTTTGCTGACATCAGATTATTATGTAGATAGACCATCTGTGGTCAGCTGGTCCCCCACCATGTTTTACCACGTGTACCATTGTTGCCCTAGCTAGTAATGAGACAAGAAGAAGAAAAAGGGGGCCGCCGTTCGAGACACCAATTGGGGAAGACAAGGAGAAAACGTGAGAGAAAGAGAAAAAAGGAAATATACCCATTTTTGCTTCTGAGAAAGAAAAAAACCAGAGAGTACAGCTGAGAGAAGGGAAGCGTGAGCAAGGAGCAACAAGAGAGCAAGAGGAAGCTTCCAAACTTGGCTGAATTCTTTTCTCTATCTCTTGTTAGATTAATATTTTTGTACTCTGCTCATGGATTATTGTTGGATTAAGGAACTTGATTTTGTGATTATGAACTAGTTTGTTTAGCTAGGACCCTAATGGAACCAAGGTTGTAGGAATGTTATATTGATGTTGGATTGCTAGATAATGTTCTGCTCTTGTTCATTCATGTGTGTGTTATGTTTATTTCTATTTTTGACTGGCCATCAACTATAGGAAATCAGATTTAGATTAATACCGGAAGGGCTAATTTAGGTTGGAAATAACATGAATGATGCAAGTTCAATATGCTTGTTTAGTTTTGTTGATTTGTGAATGGTATAGGAATATATTGTTCATCTTGCATAACCCATTAGACCCGAGCACTAAATTTGCATTCTAAGAGCTGGATTCACATAGGAATATGTTGAAAAAGGTTTGAGGAATTAGCCATAATAATTCGGAAGATTTTTATGCATCAAAACGGAGGTTTGGTTAACAGGCGCAGAAATGCTATAGCATTCTAGTAGCATTCGTGTAGCAGACCTGCAACTAAGGTGAAATTAGGTGTCCTAGCTTGTTTAACCCATTGGTTTCCCAAACTCAACTGCAATCCCGTTATTTTCATTAGTTTTGCTTGCTTTTGCTTTGCTTTTAATTGTTACATAATTTTTATTGAATTTCCAATTCAATTCTTTATTTTTATTTCATACCTTCTTTGGTATTAAAATAGCTTTTACTTGATAATTTTGGTGATTTAATCCTCGAGGGACGATATCCGTACAATTGTGTACACTTTATTACTTATACGACTCGTATACTTGCGAGTGTTCAATTTCAACAAACAAGTTTTTGGCGCCGTTGCCGGGGATTGAAATCGTTAAAAATATTTGTAAAAGTTATTTTGTTTTAGTTCTTGTTTTTGTATTTTCTTATTGGTTACGTTTTTGTATTTTCAGGAGCTTGATTTCTCTGCATGCATAACCAACGAAACCAAGAGTTGCTGCCCTTGGATCCGGAAATTGAAAGAACATTTCTAGCAAGAAGAAGGGAGCAACAAGGTCTAGCGGGTGTGGGAGAAATAGCAGAAAGAGCTGCTGTCAATATGGCTAATGATGGGCAGCAATTGAATGTCAACAATCTAGTGCCTCAACCGGTTTTGGTGGATGACAGAGACAGGGCTATTCGAGAATATGCTGTACCCATTCTCCATGGGCTCAATCCGGGTATCATTCGGCCAGAAATACAGGCGCCACAGTTTGAACTCAAGCCGGTTATGTTCCAAATGTTGCAAACCGTGGGCCAGTTTAGTGGAATGGCAACTGAGGATCCCCACATGCACCTTCGGCTATTCATGGAAGTGTGTGATTCTTTCAAGCTACCAGGGGTGTCCGAGGAAGCATTGAGGCTGAAGTTATTTCCTTATTCCTTGAGGGATAGAGCGAGAGCCTGGCTTAATTCGCTGCCACCGGATTCAATAGCAACATGGAATGTCTTGGCAGAAAAATTCCTCATGAAGTACTTTCCTCCAACCAAGAATGCCAAGCTCAGAAACGACATCACCTCATTCCAACAATCGGAGGGCGAATCTTTGTATGAAGCATGGGAGAGATTCAAGGAGCTGCTGCGAAAATGCCCTCATCATGGGATTCCCCATTGGATTCAGATGGAAACTTTCTACAATGGGCTCAATGGGCAGACAAGGACCATTGTGGATGCGGCTGCCAATGGTGCCCTTTTGGCCAAATCGTATAATGAGGCGTATGAGATTTTGGAGAGGATGGCAACCAACAACTATCAGTGGCCCACCGAAAGACTCAATGCTCGGAAGGCTACAGGAATTCATGAAGTGGATGCTATTACGGCACTCTCTGCTCAAGTGTCGAGTTTGACGAATATGATCAAGACTATGAACATGTCGGCTGGGGCTAATTCTGTGCAATCGGTTGGCGTAGCTTGTGTTTATTGTGGAGAGGGACACTTGTATGAGGATTGCCCCTCTAATCCAGCCTCTGCTTGTTATGTGGGTAATTTCAACAGGAACAATCCTTATTCCGCGCCTTACAACCAAGGGTTGAGACAACACCCAAACTTTTCGTGGAGCAATCAAGGTGCCAGTTCTAGTGGAGCAAATGCTTATCATCGACCTTCTCACCCTCCGGGCTTTCCATCTCAGCAATCAAGAACTCAAGCTATGGACTCATCTAGCTCTTTGGAGAATTTGATCAAGGAGTATATAGCAAAGAATGATGCTAGAGTTCAGAGTCATGATGCAACATTGAGGAGTTTGGAGAATCAAATTGGACAGATTGCTAATGCCTTGAATGTTAGGCCGCAAGGATCTCTTCCAAGTAATACCGAAGATCCAAGGAGAGAAGGGAAAGAACACTGCAAGGCGATCTTATTAAGGAATGGAAGGGAGATTAAGCAAAGGGAAAAGCCAAAAGCTGTGCAGAATGAGCCCACTTCAATCCAAGAACAGGATGAGCAGCATCAACAAGAAGAAATTCTGGTGAAAAATCAGCAGCTGGAAAATGCTGCAGAAAATGCTACAGCATTTACACAGCATTCTGGAGCAGCAGAAAGCAGCGAAATCAGACCTCCTCCACCATTTCCGCAGCGGTTTCAAAAGCAGCAAAAGGATGGTCAGTTCCGCAAATTTCTTTATGTCTTGAAGCAGCTTCACATCAACATACCTCTCGTTGAGGCCCTGGAGCAGATGCCAAATTACGCCAAATTTATGAAAGATTTGGTCACTAAGAAGCGTAGATTTGGAGAATTTGAAACTGTAGCTCTGACAGAGGAATGCAGCGCCATTTTGCAGAATAAACTCCCTCCCAAGCTGAAGGATCCTGGAAGTTTTACAATACCGTGCGTAATTGGAAACCACTACTTTGGTAAGGCCTTATGTGATTTGGGAGCTAGTATCAATTTGATGCCAATGTCCATCTTCAGGAAGTTAGGAATTGGTGAAGCACGGCCTACCACAGTATCATTGCAGCTTGTCGATAAGTCCATCACACATCCCGAAGGGAAGATTGAAGATGTTCTAGTAAAGGTGGATAAGTTCATTTTTCCTGCGGATTTTATCATTCTTGATTATGAGGCAGACAAAGAAGTGCCGATCATCTTGGGAAGGCCATTTCTTGCTACAGGCCGCACCTTGATTGATGTGCAAAAGGGGGAATTAACTATGAGGGTGCAAGATGAGCAGGTGACATTTAATGTGCTCAAGGCTATGAAGTTTCCAGTTGAGTTGGAGGAGGTTTCGGCTATATCTACTCTAGATTCTGTAGTGGCAGAAGAGTTTGAGGCAAGTAATCAGCAAGATTTGATACGTTCGTCATTGGCATCGGATTCAGCGGACGATGAAGAAGAATTTGTGGAGCAGCTTGTTTGGCTAGATGGTAATGCCATTGCGCCAAGATATATGCGGAAATTTGAATCGTTGGATTTATCAGACCGTGAGCACAAGCCACCCAAGTCTTCAAGAGAAGAGCCACCAGTGTTAGAATTGAAGTCTCTGCCATCTCATCTGAGATATGCATATTTGGGAGAATCTTCAACTCTTCCGATGATCATTTCGGCGGAGTTGACAGAAGATCAGGAAGAGAGGTTGCTTGACATGTTGAGAGAATTCCAAGGCGCCATCGGGTGGACAATAGCAGATATAAAGGGTATAAGTCCCTCATTTTGTATGCACAAGATTCTCTTGGAGGATTATAAGCGAGGTTCCATAGAGGGTCAGAGAAGAATGAATCCAATCATGAAAGAGGTTGTCAAGAAGGAGATCATTAAGTGGTTGGATGCTGGGATAATTTACCCAATTTCTGATAGCTCTTGGGTAAGCCCGGTTCAGTGTGTTCCTAAAAAAGGGGGAATTACTGTTGTGGAGAACGAAAACAACGAATTGATTCCTACAAGGACAGTAACGGGTTGGCGGATTTGCATGGACTACAGGAAGCTAAACAAGGCCACAAGGAAGGATCACTTCCCACTCCCCTTCATTGATCAGATGCTTGATAGATTAGCTGGGAAGGAGTACTACTGTTTCTTGGATGGCTATTCTGGCTATAATCAGATTGCCATAGCTCCTGAGGATCAACACAAGACCACATTCACTTGTCCATTCGGTACATTTGCTTTCAGAATGATGCCTTTTGGTTTTTGCAATGCTCCTGCTACTTTTCAGCGGTGTATGATGGCGATTTTCACTGACATGGTGGAGCAATATGTGGAGGTGTTTATGGATGATTTCTCAGTCTTTGGAGAAAGTTTCGAAAATTGCCTCGCAAATTTGGCAAAGGTTTTGAAGCAATGTGAAGAGACCAATCTAGTCCTAAATTGGGAGAAATGCCATTTTATGGTCGAAGAGGGCATAGTGTTGGGACACCGAGTTTCAAAGAATGGCCTTGAAGTTGATAAAGCCAAGATTGCCATAATAGAAAAGCTCCCTCCGCCATCAAATGTACAAGGGATTCGAAGTTTTCTTGGACATGCAGGGTTTTACAGGAGATTTATTAGAGATTTCTCCAAGATTTCTAAGCCTCTTTGCAGCCTATTGGAGAAAGACAGCCAATTCATCTTTGACGAAGCATGTTTGTCAGCCCTTTCAGAGTTAAAACGGAAGCTCATCTCAGCGCCAATCATTGTAGCACCGAATTGGTCATTACCGTTTGAAGTAATGTGTGATGCAAGCGATTGGGCTGTAGGGGCTGTTTTAGGGCAGCGCAAAAGCAGAGTATTTCATCCCATTTACTATGCTAGCAAGACTCTTTCAGGAGCTCAATTGAACTACACGGTGACAGAAAAGGAGTTGTTGGCTGTTGTCTACGCCTTTGACAAATTTCGAGCTTATTTGATAGGAGCAAGGGTTACGGTTTTTACAGATCATTCGGCTATAAAATATTTGGTGGAGAAGAAGGATGCTAAGCCAAGGTTGATTAGATGGGTGCTTTTGCTTCAAGAGTTTGACCTGGAGATCAAGGATAGGAAGGGCACGGAGAATCAAGTGGCTGACCATTTATCTCGGTTGGAGAAGGCTGAGAAGGGCACAGATTTAGAAGCTATTAAGGAGGTCTTCCCCGATGAGCAGCTCCTTGTTGTTAATCGAGTCTCAACTATGGTGCCATGGTATGCGGATTTGGTGAACTACCTAGTTAGTGGGTTGATGCCTCCTGATTTGAATGCCCATCAACGAAAGAAGTTCCTGCATGAGGTCAAGTTTTACTATTGGGATGAGCCATACTTGTTCAGGAAATGTGCAGATCAAATTCTAAGGCGGTGTATTCCTGAGGAAGAAAGAGAAGAGGTGTTGCATCAATGTCACAATTCACCCTATGGAGGGCATTTTCAAGGTGATAGGACTGCAGCAAAAATCCTACAATCAGGCTTTTATTGGCCAAGCTTGTTTCGGGATGCTCGAGATTTTGTATCAAGGTGTGATAGATGCCAAAGAGTTGGTAGTATCTCAAGAAGACATGAAATGCCTCTAACCAACATCATCGAGGTGGAGTTGTTTGATGTATGGGGGATTGACTTCATGGGTCCCTTTGTTCCATCTTTTGGCAATCTTTACATACTTGTGGCGGTGGATTACGTCTCAAAGTGGGTGGAGGCCGCTGCCCTTCCTACAAATGACTCGAAGGTGGTGATGCAGTTCATGAAGAAGCAAATTTTCACAAGATTTGGCACTCCACGGGCAGTAATCAGCGATGAAGGGACACATTTTTGCAGCAAGTACTTTGAGGCATTGCTAGCAAAGTATAATGTTCGTCATAGAGTTGCGACAAGCTATCACCCGCAGACTAATGGGCAAGCCGAGGCATCTAACAAGCAAATCAAGTCCATTTTGGAGAAAACTGTTAGCCCTACGAGAAAGGACTGGTCCAAAAGGTTGGATGATGCATTATGGGCCTATAGGACTGCCTTCAAAACTCCAATTGGAATGTCGCCTTACCAATTGGTGTTTGGGAAAGCATGTCATTTACCTTTGGAGATGGAGCACAAGGCTTATTGGGTGCTTCAACACTTGAATATGGACATGAATGCAGCTGGAGAAAAAAGATTGATGCAACTTAATGAGTTAGATGAGTTTCGTTTACAAGCATATGAGAATTCCAAGCTCTATAAGGAGAAGGTCAAACGGTGGCATGACAGAAGAATCATAAGCAGAACTTTCGAACCAGGGCAGCAAGTTCTTTTGTTCAATTCAAGACTGAAGCTTTTCCCAGGAAAGTTAAAGTCTCGTTGGTCAGGTCCGTTCACAATTGCTACTGTATTTCCTCATGGAGCAGTGGAATTGCAAGATGACAAGTCTGGAAGGAAATTCTTAGTGAATGGGTAGAGAGTCAAGCATTATTGGGGAGGTCCTGTGGATCGTTCTAAGACCTCCATCACTCTCAAAGAAGCCTAAAAAAGGAAAGTAGTCGGGCTGATGACTTAAAAACAAGCGCTCTTGGGAGGCAACCCAAATATTTTTTTCTTGTTTTGTTAGTTTGATTTATTTTAATTTGTTTGAGTTGTTGATTCAGTTTTTGTTAAGAAATTTGAACTAATGTGATGAAATTTTTCTATGTAGAAATCTAGGGAGCAATCTGTGCTAAAAATGCTACTGGAATGCTACAGCATTTTTGGAAAAATCTGGAGAGCAATCTGTGCTAAAGATGCTACTGGAATGCTACAGCATTTTTGGAAAAATCTGGAGAGCAATCTGTGCTAAAAATGCTACTGGAATGCTGGCTACAGCATTTTTGGAAAAATCTGGAGAGCAATCTGTGCTAAAAATGCTACTGGAATGCTACAGCATTTTTTGGAAAAATCTGGGGAGCAATCTGTTCTAAAAATGCTACTGGAATGCTACAGCATTTAAAATAAAAAAAAAAAAGTAAAAAAAAAATATATATATATATATTATAATAATAATAATAATAATATATATTAATATATATATATATATGCGTCCCGGTGGATTTGTTTTAAACCAAGCTTATTTATTTTTAAATAAAAAAAAAATATATATATATATAATAATAATAATAATATATATTAAAAAAAATATATATATATATACATTTAAAAAAAAAAAAAAAAATCTAACTATATATATATATATATATATTCATTTGTAACCCTACATGACCCCACCCACTTTCTTTTTGTTTTCTTCTACTGCGCCGTTCACCAAGCAGCAAAGCTGCCAATGCCGCTGCCCAGCCCAACCTCCACAAACCAGCCGGCGCTGCCATTGCCGCTGCCCAGCCCAACCTTCACCAAGCGCAGCAAGCCGCTGCCCAGGCCAGCCGGCGTTGCCTTTGCCGACCAGCCCAGTCCAGCCCACAGTCCAGCCATCCACGGCACCAGTCCAGCCCGCAGTCCAGCCATCCACCGAACGCCAGCCAGCCAGCCAGTGCTGCCATTGCCGACCAGCCCAGTCCAACCCACGGCACCAGCCAACACCGAGCGCAGCAAGCCACTGACCAGCCCAACCTCCACCGGTCAACTAGCAGTCCAGCCACCACCACCTCTCGGCCGTCCCCGAACCTGCGCCATTAACCGACCCAGCAAAAACGACAATCATTTCATCGAATTAAAAAGGGGCGTAAGTTTTTTTCTTTATGTCGTTTCCATTTTTAAGCTAAATTCCAGTCGAAAAAAAAAAAAAAATATATATATATATTAAAAAAAATTAATAATAAAATAAAATAAAATAAAATTTATATATATATATATGTTTTTGTGGGTTAGTTTCGTTTTAAATTTTTGGCTTGGCTTAAAATTCGATTCTGTGTGTTTGTACATTGTGTGATTTTGTGGGTTTCAGTGAGTTGATTGTGAAAATTCTTAAGTTTGGGGGAGTTGTGGACTAGTTCGTACATTATGCCAGTCACCACAAGAACTAGAAGAGGTAGGAGGGAACCAGTGAGAGCTGAACCGGAGAGCTCCGAATTTGAGCCTGAACAGAGCCTTGAAAGGGTGGAGCGATTTCATTCCGCTGATGCTATTAACAGATTTCAATCTTGCACTAATCAGAGGGCATTATACATGGAAAGAGGGTTTATTTTCATGCCAAACACTACAGCTGAATACCCAGAATTTGTTCACAATGTGATTGCAGAGCATCAGTGGAGAAATTTTTGTAGGCCCCAGAGCGCAGCAGTGATTCAATTGGTGCGGGAATTCTATGCTAACTACGACCCTGCGGTGCCGGATTCTGTTTTTGTGCGAGGCAAGCACGTTCCCCTTACACCCGAAGCCATTAACCACGTTTATGCTCTCCCGGAAGTTGAAGACCAATATCAGGAGTTCTTCAACAGTATAGACGCCAACGAGCTCAAAGAGGTGCTTAATGGGTTATGTGAGGAGGGAGCTGAGTGGACTCGAGGGAAGCGGGGAGCAATGACTTTTCCTCGGGCATTTCTTAAGCCAGGGCCGAAGGTGTGGTTTCATTTCCTCAAATTCAGGCTCATGCCCTCATCACATGATCATTTAATAAACAAGGAGCGGGCGATCCTGTTGTACTGCATTATGGAGGGACGAAATTTTGATGTTGGGAAATTAATTCAGAAGCAAATTGGTGTGTGTGCACGGCGAAATAGCGGTGGGCTGTGGTTCCCATCGTTAATCACACAGTTATGTGCTGCTCATGATGTTATCATTGAAACCCATGAACCAAAGGAGCAGCCGGCAGCGCAAATCACACCGATGTCCCTCACTAGAATCCTCCTGGAGGATAATGAGCCTGAGGCAGCAGCACCAAATGCACCCATACTTGCAGCGCCAAACTCATCGGCTTCTGAGAGACCTAACCCTGATTTAGTTGCCGGGTTTCTTCGGATGGAGCAACGACTCAGCCAAATTGAGGTGATGCAATATGAGCATATGCAGCACATGCGGGACTTTTGGAGATATGAGCAAGAAAGAGATTTGGCACTTCAGAAGCATTTTCGAGCCAACTCCAATAGGTTCCAATCGTTTCCGAAATTCCCGTCTCATTTGTGTGACTCGCCTCCTGAGGACACCGCGCAAGATAGCCCCGAAGAAGCTACAGGCGGCCCTCCTAGCACATCAGGACCCACGCAGCCAGAGCATGCGGATGCAGCTACATCAAAACAAAGTGAAAAAGGGAAAACAGTGGCAGCCGAGCCTTCGTCTAAGCGGCACTCGTTGCGCAGCACCGTAAACTGGAAATGGCAGAGTTGATGGCCCTGTTTTCAACTGTTCAGGGATGTTTTCGCCTCCTCTTTTAGTGTTTCTTACATTCGTATTCTTGTTTTTCTTTTTCTTTGTTGCGTGCCGTGGTTTCTTTTACTGTTTTCATTTTTATTTCTGCATTAATGTCTGTCTTTTGTTTGTTTTATTTCTGTTGGTGTGTCTTTTAATCTTTGTGGAAATTTGCCACAACCAATGATGATGTGCATGGGTTAGGCGTACTTGTTGGAAAAACATTGCATTCATCAGGTGTTAGTTTTTTTTCTATTCATTTGCGGGCTTTGTTCTTTGATTGTGATTTCTATTAACATTATGCACTACACCGTGTGTTATAACCTCAATGATTCCCTAGACCAAGCACTATAAACTCTAGAACTTGCTTAATAAATTCTTGAGACGAAATTTTTGATTAGCATGTGACTAAGGATATGATGTAGGCTATTTTTTTTTTGGACCGATTGAGCCTTTCATGCCCACCTTGTACTGTGTTCAGCCATTGTATACCCCCTTTGAGCCTATGTTTTTCTCTTTTTCTTGTTCTCATAGCTTTAGTGTAGCCTATTTTAATAATAAGTTTCCACTTGTTTACCCTTCTCCCCTAAGCATATGTTATTCTAGGACATAGTTCTTCCACCATTGAGGGCAATGTTGATTTTAAGTTTGGGGGTGTGGGAAACTTATCAAAAAAAAAAAAAAAAGTTTGTTTGCTCCGCTGTTTTGGATTGCTTAGTAACCAGGAGTGTTCATGAGCCCCATGTTCATTTTTGCGTCAAACGGTAAACCGAAACATGAGCAAGTAAAAACCTTGAATTGTGACTTCATAACAAATGTTGGCATTCGCGTAAAAAGGCAAACGTGGCATGACAAGGAAGCAAAAAAAAAAAAAAAAAAAAAAAAAAAAAAAAAATAATAAATGGCAAGAGGAACTAAAAACTAAGTTTGGGGGTGTGCTCTTTTGAGACATTGTTTGTACTTTAAGGTCCTAGAGTATTGATGTGTTTTAGGGTGAGATGAGCCAAAATGCATCATCGTACCCTACCTTCATCCTAGCCCGTCATCGCAACCACAATGAAATCTTATTGACCTTTGGTTAGATGTTAATCGACATTAGTGGAGAGAGTTTTGAAAAGCAAGCTTATAGAGTTTGAACTTTAATTTGAAAACAACTTGTTTAAAATAAGAATGCTTGGTTCTATTTATTTTGTCATTGATGAAATAGCGCTTGGTGCTCACACACTCACAAAGCAAGTCCAATCTGAGAAGAAGCCATCTTTTGAATTTAAAAATCAACACTTGTATGAGTATGGTGTTTCTCTTTTAGGTATGCTTTTAACCCATCTCTTGAGGGCAGCCACTGTGCAAATTTATCCACAAAGTAGTGCTTTTGTTTTCTCTGTTTTTGTTTTGCGTCTTGTTTTTGCTGTTGTTTCTGTTTTGCTTGAGGACAAGCAATGTTTTAAGTTTGGGGGTGTGATAACTCTAAGACATTAGAGTTATCCAGTGTTTTTCTAGTCCAAATTTGCTTAGCCAAGAGCACTTTTATTTATTTTCTTTGTGTTTTGTTTTGGATTTTTAAGTTTTTCTTTTGCTATGGTCAACTGCTGTAATTATGCTCTTCTTGAACTAAATTGAATGATCATAGAGCAAAATGAGGGCTAAATCGTTAAAGTACGCATTTTGTATTTTTCAGGTAAATGCTACAACTATGCTGCAGCATTTCTGGGTGAAATTCTGGGCACAGCTGGCAGTTTTTGCTGACATCAGATTATTATGTAGATAGACCATCTGTGGTCAACTGGTCCCCCACCATGTTTTACCACGTGTACCATTGTTGCCCTAGCTAGTAATGAGACAAGAAGAAGAAAAAGGGGGCCGCCGTTCGAGACACCAATTGGGGAAGACAAGGAGAAAACGTGAGAGAAAGAGAAAAAAAGGAAATATACCCATTTTTGCTTTTGAGAAAGAAAAAAACCAGAGAGTACAGCTGAGAGAAGGGAAGCGTGAGCAAGGAGCAACAAGAGAGCAAGAGGAAGCTTCCAAACTTGGCTGAATTCTTTTCTCTATCTCTTGTTAGATTAATATTTTTGTACTCTGCTCATGGATTATTGTTGGATTAAGGAACTTGATTTTGTGATTATGAACTAATTTGTTTAGCTAGGACCCTAATGGAACCAAGGTTGTAGGAATGTTATATTGATGTTGGATTGCTAGATAATGTTCTGCTCTTGTTCATTCATGTGTGTGTTATGTTTATTTCTATTTTTGACTGGCCATCAACTATAGGAAATCAGATTTAGATTAATACCGGAAGGGTTAATTTAGGTTGGAAATAACATGAATGATGCAAGTTCAATATGCTTGTTTAGTTTTGTTGATTTGTGAATGGTATAGGAATATATTGTTCATCTTGCATAACCCATTAGACCCGAGCACTAAATTTGCATTCTAAGAGCTGGATTCACATAGGAATATGTTGAAAAAGGTTTGAGGAATTAGCCATAATAATTCGGAAGATTTTTATGCATCAAAACGGAGGTTTGGTTAACAGGCGCAGAAATGCTATAGCATTCTAGTAGCATTCGTGTAGCAGACCTGCAACTAAGGTGAAATTAGGTGTCCTAGCTTGTTTAACCCATTGGTTTCCCAAACTCAACTGCAATCCCGTTATTTTCATTAGTTTTGCTTGCTTTTGCTTTGCTTTTAATTGTTACATAATTTTTATTGAATTTCCAATTCAATTCTTTATTTTTATTTCATACCTTCTTTGGTATTAAAATAGCTTTTACTTGATAATTTTGGTGATTTAATCCTCGAGGGACGATATCCGTACAATTGTGTACACTTTATTACTTGTACGACTCGTATACTTGCGAGTGTTCAATTTCAACAAACAAGCACACATGGGGCCCATAAGCAAAATGTTAACAAGCATAATCCTTTAATTCATAGTTGGTCGTGCATAAATATTTGCTGAGGAAAAGCTCAATCAAGATTGTTCATGTTGTAAGTAATACGGATAAGCAACACGTTCTATAGCTAAGAACAGTGAGCTAGCGAGACAGTGCGGTGATAGTGAAGGACGGGTGGTGGGATACCGTTACGCTTAAATATTTCCGTATATTTTTCATTTTGAATTTTGAAAAAAAAAAAAACACTATTATGGTAAAAGTTATAAATTATAACCTGTGACAACTTTATGAATACGGTCAAATGTAATTTTATTTTGGTACTGTTATTAAGCTCATAACTCAAAGTTTAAAATTTTATTTAATTAACTAGTAATGAACATATGTTTATAAGTAATGAATGACTTTTACTCTTCTCAGTCGGTCTATGAATGATTGTTTGTAAATATTTTGAATTTGCATATTAAAAAAAATGTCCTCTGAAATTTTAGTACATAAATATGTCAAGTTATTATAAATTAAGGTAAGTAAATACGTTTATGACGTCTCAATAAGGCAGGGGTAATAGTCTTGGCATTGTATTTGTTTGGTTTTCAATAGATTTGATTCTATGCAAAGTTGGTAGTGACATTGGTGCAACATGGTTCTGGCCTCGATCAGTCGGAGGTTTCCATCGATTGTAGGGATTTAATAAAAAAAAGCCTCACATGTGCTCGATCTTAGTGTGTCGAGGTAGTTTCCCGTTATTGGGTCTCAAACATATATCTTCCCCTTGAACTTCATTAGAATTTATTGATGTAATAGGTTTCAATGGAGGCTTATGTCTCATGTATTATGGGATTATTTGTTCTCTTTGTTATGTTTGTATCCCTTTTGAGTTGAATGATATTTTGTTAGGATTAGTGCCCTAAAGCAAAAATTTATTCATGGTTTTAGTTATTATCTATCAATAAAGGTTTTTATTTATTTCACATATCGGATGTCCCGAATTTTTTATTAGTATAGATTTGTTACAAGCAAATTAATACCAATATTATCAGAAAAATAACTTTAATATTATGCATAACGAAGTATGCAAAAAGATATAATATTGAAATAATAATCTAAATTGAGAGTCCGCAATCGTGAAGTAAAGGTGGACACTTTGACTTCAATAAGACTATAATGTTTGTCTACTTCTACTCTTGTGGGATAGTTTGTCTTGACTATTGGAATGAGCCTTTCCAAGTAGAAACATTAATATATATGAGGTGTTTATGATACATATTGGACTGGACCTAAAGTGATATTGATTTATGTAATAATTTTGTTTGAGACAAATCAATTCACTTTGACGGATGTTCTTGTAGACATCTTAATCTTGAGTCGATAAATGATTGCATATCTATGTGATGTATCTTTTGATTTATCAAAGGATTAGGTGGCGAAGTAATGGCAATTTTTACTTGATAAGTTGGAAATGCATTGCATGAAGGATGACAATATTATTCATACACATAGAGTCCATAGCTCTTTTACGAGAATCAATGAGTCATTTGGGACTTTATTAAACAATAAGAGATCTCGGTCATTTTATAATTTATTTATTAAATGATTTTCTATTTATGGAGGATTTCATAAATAGAGTTTAATGATAAAATAATTGAAAAAGTATAACGGAATTTTAACCTTAATCTCAATTATGAATATCCCATGGCGATTCTACATTATAATATCTGTCATTGACAAAAGCTCTATTAATGAGCTTTCATAATTCGTTATAGAATCAATGAGTTCAGCTTCATACTTGTAGTAAAGTAGTCATGGAGTTTAATTATATAGATAAATTGTTTTGTGATGAGGACATCAAGGCTCAAAGGAATTCTCACAAACCAATTCAAGTTCCAGTTGGTCCGGTGATGAGAGCTCGAGCTAAAAGATTCAAAAAAGAGTTAAATAACTTAGTCCGGAGAGTTCTACAACAAGAAGAGAATGTGTTTACTAATGATGGTGAACAAAGACTGATTTTACTCACCAAAGTTGATCCGGAAGAGAGCCAAGACTAATGTGGACGTTTTTATTTTCCAAGGTTGAAGTGGACGTTATTTTCCAACAAAGAATCAAGTCAACATTATGTTTTCAAGAGTTCAAAAAGTTCAAAATTCAAAATAAGATCTTATCAAAATTTGATTTTTTTGTAATCTTATTTTTAGTTTTAAGTTTTAGTTTAAAATTTGAATTTAATTCCGAATTTTAGTTTTTTTTTTATAGATAAATCTGATTCATAGGTTTTTTAGGCATGTTAATCCTAGGAGTAGATTAGGAATTTTACAAGTGTAATTTCGGCTATATAAGACTGACTTTTCAGATTATGAAATCAGTTTTTAATGTTTATTCATATTATGAGATATTCTTTTTGAGTTCTTGAAAAAACATTATTCGAACTTATCAAGGATTCCTTGTGGTGTTCAAATCAACTTATCAAACTGATTTTCCATAACCGTTTGTGGCGTTTTCACCATACCAAGATTCTTGCTTTGCTAAGCAACGAGTCGTGGTTTCCATTAAAACTTGAAAGGTCTTTGGTTAATGTTTCCAGATTTGGTATCAAGTTTTGTCACGTTGTTGGCATGGTTCGTATCAGTTGGTATCAAAGACAGGTTCATCCGGTTTGCCTATCCTTTTCTTGTTTTTTTTTCTTTTTTTAAATTCGTCCTAAACAAAAAAAAAATATATATATATATATATAAATTTTGCTGCACTACATCCATTTGTTCTCTCCTTAAATCCATGATATTATTGTTTGATTTAGAGTTGAATTACTTGCTTTGAGATTGAGGTCTACTAGGATTTCAAAAAAAAAAACAAAAAAACAAAAATTGTGTTTGATCTTGTTTCTTACTTCCTAGACCCTTTTTTGCCATAACCCCACGTTTGAGTGTCAAAAAAATCATCAGAATCTGTGACAAATTTGATCTGTTTGGTTTGCTTCTCGTCTTGATTTGCTACTTGAATCCTTGTTGTTCTTATTTGATTAGTTTTGAAAGAACTAAAAGAAGAATACGAGTGGAAAAAAGCAGAGTGTGAGTATATTAGAGGGTAGAAACCAAATTAGATTGAGTGAAACACGAGTGGATTTGAGAGAATTATTCTTTGAGTGAAACACATGAGAGAGTGTGTTGAGGACCTTTTCTTTTTCCAAATTGTTCTAACCTTGTTTGCAGATTTCAATCATGTCACAAAATCAAGAGAAAAACACAAATGAAGATATTTCATCACCCGTGGGTCCAAAACTGCAAATACAACCATTAATGGGGGAGATGAGACGAATAATGAGGGTGGAGTTAGAACATATTCATGAGAGGTTGGATAAGGTAGAAGAAGGAACACAACGGGGACAACCACCATTTGCTCCGAACACCCGAAGGAGGAATAGGTTGCATCAAAGGGAAGTTGAGGAAGTTGGTGAATTTGAAGGGGATGATTTAGAGGAGGAGTTTGATAGGATGTCCGTGGGCAGCTATAGGAGATACGGCCGGAATTGAGAAGCTAGGAACCGGGTGGATAACAACTTGGGAAGTATCAGGATGAAAATTCTTGCGTTTCAAGGAAAAAGTGATCCCGAAGCATACATTGAGTGGGAAAAGAAGATGGAGTTGGTTTTCGATTGTCACCACTACTCCGAATTAAAAAAGGTAAAAACTTGCTGTAATTGAATTTACTAATTATGCTATTGTGTGGTGGGACCAGTTGTGTATCAATAGGAGGCGGAACATAGAACGTCCTATTGAAACTTGGGATGAGATGGAGAGAGTGATAAGACGACGATTTGTAGCAAGTCACTACTATCGGGATCTATACCTCAAGCTGCAAAGTCTCCATCAAGGTAACCGGAGCGTTGATGAGTATTATAAAGAAATGGAGATGGCTATGGTTAGAGCCAACGTGGAGGAGTATCGGGAGGCGACCATGGCCAGATTTTTGAATGGTTTAAACTGTGAGATTGCTAACACAATTGAGATACACCATTATGTGGAATTGGAGGATTTGGTCCATATGGCAATCAAGGTTGAAAGGCAACTCAAGAGGGGTGGTACACGATCAAGACCATTCCCACAAAATTTGAGAACAACACCTTGGAGGTCGAACTGCCAAAGAAAGAAGAAAACCCACTACCTTCAGGGCCAAACCCCGAGTCCAAACCAGCCACCACTACCACGGCCTCTCAAGGTAAATCAGCCCCTACTTCGACTCGTTCTAGTGAGATTAAATGTTTCAAATGTCAGGGGAGAGGGCACATAGCTAGCCAATGTCCAAACAAGCGAGTTATGGTGATTCAGAAAAGTGGTGAAATTGAATCCGAGGACGAAACTGATCTAGATGATATGCCACCATTGGAGGACGCCCCCATAGGAGATGAGGAGTTCGGGGCAGATCATGGTGAGATGCTTGGACTAGTCGCACGACGAGCCTTAAGTTCGCAAGCTAAAGAAGAAGAAGAAGAAGTACAGCGGGAGAACATCTTTTGTTGGGATCTATATGTGCCATAAGGATAGAAAATCAATTATAGGGATTTTCTATAAATATGACATTTTGATATTAATAAAAAGAGGTTATTCATATTTAACAAGTTGTGTCCTATTTACTTTCATTTGTTGATTGTATGATTATTTTGAACACACATAAAATACTCCTAGACTGTTGGTAATATATCGGATTACCATATGTATACGGGGTATACATAGAAGACGTGGTAATTTGATAACAGACTAAATAAATGGTCCGCAATCGATGGAATAAGATTTGGGGATCTTATTCATGATAAGATTGTAAATGTTGTCAACTTCTTTGAAGGGATGGTTTGTCTTGACCATCGGATAGGTTCCGAGTAGAAACTTTAATGTATACATGTATTGAGGTATGACATTGGACTAAATCTAAGGTGTTAATTGATTCGGTTTAATAATTCAATTTATAAGAATCGATGATGTTTTGATTATCATCATGCATTAATCTTAATCCTGAAATGAATACTTGAGTTTGCATCCATGATTTATACATTTTGATCCACTATAGGTGAGACACTGATAATTGATGGTCAATATACTTGTGTTTTGGGTGTATGACTTATGGATGGAGAAATCAAGATTTATAGATACGGAATCCATAACTATCTTAACGATAGTACATGTTATCTACTTAAAGACATTATTCAGGAATTGAAAGATAATATAATAAGATCTTGGCCATCGGTTTACTTTGTGTTCTCTGATGGTTTACCGACTGTATGGTTTTACAATTGGTGGTTCTTTCAATGGGGAATAATAAAACTTTAAGTTAAAATGATTGAAAAGGTAAAACGAAAAAAGTCCTTAATTCAATCATGGATAACATATGAGGATTAAACAAGCGATAAATAAATCATGGAAGAAAGACTGCGTTAGAGAGCTTTCCTAATACGGTATGTAAACGAAAGTTCAGCTTTAGACTTTTAGTGGAATAGTCCTGAAGTTAATAATTGATGAATAATTAATCCGGGATTAATTTTTCACAATTATAGGAGCCTCTTTACATATTTTCATCGGGTCCCTCTATTAGCTCATATAGTTCCACGAAGCGTCTCGGAATTTGTTCCTAATGAGATCGGTAAATAAAATGGGAATTTAAAATTATCTATTGAGACATGGTACTCTCTTACATGCAGTCCCGGAAAATGATTGGACATGTGAAATTAATGCAGACAAATAATGTGATTTAACAACATATAATTGATTGTAAATAAAATAATTATTTGTTAATTATTTTGGTTAATTGAATTTTGAAAATAAGATTGTGTTTGAATTATTTAATTTTTGAAAATAAAATTTTTCTCTCCTAATTAATAGTGCACGGTTTTTTAATCGATGGGGGGAAGAAGATTTTGTTTCAAAATTATTTAAATATATTACAAACATTAAATTATTAATTGATTTAAATAATCGAGCTTATTTGATAGATTTTCTTTTCTTAAAAAATGGTGCACGTTTTTTTTGTGTGGAAAGGAAATATAAAATATTACATTTATTTAAATTAATTAAATATGGATAATATTTGTGAAAAATACTTATTTAAATTCAAATAAGAAAATCTTATTTAAAGTTAAATGGTTTAAAATGAGTTTTAATCTAGATATGATTAGGATTTTTTGACTAGTCTAGATCCTTGTTTTAAATTTGAACCACCAATCAATCTCCACATTAGGTGGAGCACGAATTTTTTGAGCCTTCTCCTAGCAAAAAACCATCCATAAGGTTTAAAGAACTTAGCCCGAAATTTGAATGATTTTTTGGTTCAAAAGATTATCCAAAAAAATAATTATTAATTATTTTCAAGTAGGAGATATTTTTGAAAAAGGATTGGAGTATTATATAAAGGTTAGGGGTTCTTTAAAAAAGCCAACCATCATCATACACTCAAAAAGAGAGACGGTTTTTGGGAGAGAGAAAAATGCCAAAAACTAGGTTTTTGTGCTTGAGAAAATTCGTCATTCTTAGGTGTGAAAAAGAGAGAAATTTTCATTGAATCAAAACTGTGAGGAAGGTTAAGCCGAGTGATATTTTTCATAGAAGATTAACCGGTTCCTGTTTTGTAGTTTTGAAGAACAAACCCGGATCGAATTCTCAACGAGGTACATCGGGTTGAGAAGGTGGGATCTAGACTTAGGAAGAATTACCGGTCGCTTGGATTCATAGCACGTGTCCCCACACACAATCTGAGACGTGGGGACTCGAGAATAGTAAAGAAGACACGTTGGTCGACGCTCTAGCAATTTCAGAATCCGAGAAACAAGGTACGTTTGATCATGTATTTAATTTATTGTTATATACATCATGAGCTTCTTTTCTGAACCGGCATAAAAATTTTAAAACTTCCGCTACGCCGTAACTCTGATATTGAATCCATTTTTCCAACAATTGATATCAGAGCCAACTCATGATCATGTATAGAACATAAATTATTTGATCAAATAAATTTCTCTCATGCATTAATGAAATATTTTAGAGAGTTGGCACTCTAAGTTTTATTTTATGTATGTTAAATATATTGTGAAAGGATATATGGATGAATGAATGCTTTATATATATTTTTAATATATGATGCTTGTTTAATTTTGCCGGTTATGATTCCATGGAGGTTAGAATTTGTATCTAGGTTTTTCAAGTGTAATAGATGCAGTCTATTATCACCGCTTTGTCGTTTTTTCAATTCCTAGAATTTTTATAAGCCAGAAATGGCATTGGAATTTTTTATAAATTCAGGCTACGATGTATTTAAGGAGATTTAAGATAAACGAAAGTATGAAAATTTTCAAAGGATGTGATATTTTTTGTCTTTTGAAATTTAGAAGTTTTAATTAATTCAAATTTCATATTATTGACTTTTTTTGTGGAAGAAAAATCACAATAAATCCTTTTGAAATTTTTAATTTTTCAATGAAATGTGATCTTGATAATTTGAAAAATCAAAAATCAAAATTTAAATTTAAATTTAATGGACGTTTTTATTTATTGAGAAATTTAAAATTTTGTGATTTTAATTAAAATTGAAAAATTACATTCTTTTCGAAAATTTAAAATTTAAAATTTAAATTAAAAACGTGTTTTATTTAAATTTTTGATATTTTATAATTTTGATTAAAATTAAAAATCACATATTGTTGGGGTTAGACTTCGTCTTCCCATTAATAACGTTAGCTTTAACAGTTTATCTAACGAACGATGAACTCCCGATTCTAACGCCATTGTATTTGGGCCGGACCCAACTCATTGTATAAGTCAATAACGAACGTATATTGCTCGCATAATTGGTCCGGACCCAATGACTAAATGCGATTCGTTCAAAGTTAAATATCGAACATCGAACCAACGGATCGAACATGATCTTTCACACATTGACTCTACAGGCCACGAACGATAGATCACAGGGACAATGCCTTCTTTTCTACCCATCGTTCGTTATTTATGCCCAACAAAGCTTATAGGGTATACTCTTCATAACCGTCGAACCCAATGTCGACGATGATGTGTCATGCCATTATGAAAACTGACAAGTTCATAACCAACGATGACATCACATTCATAACTGCAAAGATCATGGTCTGAAATCAAGGCTCACTCCGGTAACCGTTCAACCTAGATCACAAATAGCGTGCTTACACGTGTCCCTAAGGACAGCAAAAAGAAACTGCTCATTGATAGTTGCGGGCACAGTCCCATCTTCCTCTATAAATATAGGAAGACCCCTTCCTTTCAGGGGACCCTTTTTTCTCTAATTTACATGCTGTTACTCTGCCGAAACATATCCAGAAATCATTTTGTACTAGAAAATATCCACACTCAGTGAATACATTGTACTCACAGAGGACGTAGCACAATTGGCGAACCTCTCTACATCTTGAAAACCAGCATCTACAGTTTGGCGCCCACCGTGGGGCCCTTGGCCATCTTACATCGGAAACTCGTACAACAACCATGGCAGCAGAACATGAACACCAGGATGAACTTCCCCAGGGAAGCCCAGTTGATCACCAGGAAGCTTCAACCTCTGAAGCGATCTCTCAAATCACCAATCTGACACGATTGGTGGAGGAATTAACCAAGAAACACAACGACCAGCAGAGTCATATGGAGAACATCACTGCAGAGAACTAGATTCTCAAGAACCAGTTGATGTCTATCAATTCCCAAGCCGCCTACTCGTATTATTATAACCCATATTTTGGGTACTCAACAGCAGCAAATAATGGGGGCTGGAACCCAGCCACTTCCCAGAATCCCCAGGGTGCGAATACTGGGGGCTGGCCATACACGACGCCTCAAAATTTATGAACGTCGAGGGCTACTCACAGCCCTATGGCCCCAATGCAGCCTCTATTTACACCTGGGTATGCTCCGACACAAAATGAGCGGCAAGCTCAGCAGAGGCAAACAGCACCAGGATCCGAATCCAGAAGATGGATCACACCTAGCCGGCGTTCGACGCCCGACCTACCACAACCACCAGAAGGTCCCACGCAACCAGGGGCCATAAATGTAGAAGAAATGATGAGAAGTTTCATGTCTGAGGAAATGAGGACACTTGAAGCACAGATGGAACAACGTTTTTCACCTCAGATACAGCGAGCAACGACATCGACACCGGGAATTGATGACCTCGCTCGAGGAGTCAGAGAAACGCCCCTCACAAGCCGTATCACCAACACCATCACTCCCAAATTTGGAAGCATCTCTTTTCCACGTTTCGACGGAATGTCAGATCCGCACGACCACTTGCTCCAGTACAAGCACGTCGTTCAATCGACGAATATTCCAACCCACATGCTCAACGATATGATGTGCAAACTCTTCGCTCAAAGCTTGAAGGGAGACACGTTGAGATGGTTCTGCAATCTCCCTCCAGAGTCGATCGATTCGTTCGATGAACTCTCGCTTGAGTTCATGCGGAGTTATTCGGTACACATCCAGTCCGGGAAGACGACCAAGGATTTATGGGGCGTAATCCAAGGGCCACATGAGTCATTGCGCGCTTACATTAAGCGCTTTAGCAAAGCAATTTCAGAGCTATCAGGGCTCGATGACGGCACGGCAAGGGAAGCTCTAAAGAAGGGTCTAAGGCACAGGTCCTTGTTTAAAAATGAGATTTGTGCCCGATACCCTCCGAGGATCCAAGATGCTCTACATCGAGCGAAGGGATTCATCGAACTCGAGGAGGAGAACGAGCGAGTAGAACGCGACCTAACTTGCACAAGGGATGAACTTTCAAAAGCTCGCGACGATCGAGCGAAGACATTCAGACGCGAACGCCAGCGCCCACAGCGTCGAACGGAGCACAGAGTCGAACGAACAACGAGGAGTGGCCATAAGCGTCCCCTATCACCG
Source organism: Ficus carica (assembly GCA_009761775.1). Taxonomy (NCBI): domain Eukaryota; kingdom Viridiplantae; phylum Streptophyta; class Magnoliopsida; order Rosales; family Moraceae; genus Ficus; species Ficus carica. The sequence goes on along the minus strand of CM019748.1, from coordinate 24,667,180 downwards.
CCCAAGTATGCACTGGGAATAAGTCCCTCCGAACTCATCGCTCACCTTGAGCGACAGGACTTCGTCACTTGGCCAAAGAAGCTGCCAGAGAACCCGACCAGGGATACAACAAAGTACTGTGAATTTCACCGAGACCATGGCCACCATACTATAGACTGTAGGGCGTTGCGAGCAGAGGTTGCAGAATTACTAAAGAAATGCCACCTCCGAGAATTCCTTACAGAGAAGGGCAGAGAAACATACGGACTTGGTGGCGAAGCCAAGGAACGGAGAGTCGTGCAGCAAATCGAAGACACGCCTTCGCCACCCCCAGTTCGAAAGATGATAGGAGTGATCTTTGGAGGCTCGATTTATAGCGGGGAGACAGTAACCGCTATCAAGTCCCACAGGAGGAAAGCCACACAGCCTATTACGGCCACACTGCCTGATGATCCCATCGAACACTCAATTATCTTCCACAGCAGTGAAGCCACCAGTCTTAGCCGACCGCACGATGACGCGTTGGTTCTAACGTTGAACGTGTCAAACTGCGAAGTGAGTCGGATTCTCGTTGACAATGGGAGTTCAGCAGATGTCCTTTTCCTATCAACATTGAAGGAAATGGAGCTATCGGAGTCAGACATTGAGAGTTCTACGACGGTTTTGACTGGCTTTAATGGGGAGTCGACCACTGCAGTCGGCAAAATCAAGCTTCCTGTCTTTGCAGGAGGAGAGAACAAGTTGACCACTTTTTTGGTCTTGTATTGTCCATCCGCATACAACATCATCCTCAGTAGGCCATGAATACACGCCATGAAGGCAGTACCGTTTACTTATCATCAGAGAATCAGGTTCCCGACGAAGAGAGGAGTCAAGGAGATCAAGGGGAACCAAGAAGTCGCGCGGACTTGCTACCTCCATTCTCTGAAAATGAAACAGACAGATCGCTTATAGCAATTAGAGAAAAAGACAGAATCAAGTGGTCAAACACTGCCAGACGTGGAGCAACTAGATGAAATCCCGATCGATATAGCTAACCCGGATCGAACCATCAACATTTGTTCAATGCTCGATCCCATAATTCGCGAACACCTGTTGAGTTTTCTTCGTGACAATCATGATTGCTTTGCATGGTCACACAATGACATGCCAGGTATCGACCCGGAAGTAACAACTCATCGACTCAATGTCGATCTTAGCCATAAGCCAGTGAAGCAGAAACGAAGGAAGCTCGGGATCGAACGAAATAAGATCGTGAACGATGAGGTGCGAAAGCTGATAGAGGCTGGATTCATCAAAGAAGTGCAGTACGCGGGCTGGTTAGCGAACGTTGTCATTGTGAAGAAAAAGAACGGGAAATGGAGAGTCTGCATCGATTTCACCGATCTAAACAAGGCTTGCCCAAAAGATAGTTTCCCCCTTCCACATATCGATCGATTGGTTGATGCAACCGCCGGACATGAATTGCTCTCCTTCTTGGACGCATTTTCAGGATACAACCAGATCCTCATGCATCCCGATGATCAGGAGAAAACAACTTTTATCACGGAGAGGGGAATCTATTGCTACAGAGTAATGCCTTTTGGGTTGAAGAATGCTGGTGCAACATATCAAAGGCTTGTCAACGCAATGTTCGCTGACCAACTCGGTCGAACGATGGAGGTTTACATCGATGATATGCTGGTCAAGTCGCTGAAAGCTGCTGATCACATTAGACATCTGTCTGAATGCTTTTCGATTCTTCGACAACATAACATGCGGCTGAATCCATCAAAGTGTTCGTTTGGTGTTTCATCTGGGAAATTCTTGGGCTACATTGTCACTCAGCGCGGAATCGAGGCAAAGCCGGACCAGATACGAGCGATAACGAATATGCCTTCACCGAAGAACAAGCGAGAGATCCAGAAGTTGATTGGAAGAATTGCGGTGCTTAACAGATTCATCTCTCGTTCGACCGACAAATGCTTGCCTTTTTTCAAACTACTCAAAGGAAATAAGAAGTTTGAGTGGAACGAGCAATGTCAGCAAGCTTTTGACGAGTTGAAAAAGTATTTATCCAGCCCTCCTATTTTGGTGAAACCTCTAACCGGAGAAAGTTTATTTTTGTATTTAGCAGTTATCGAAGAAGCAGTTAGTGCCGTTCTCGTTTGAAATATGAACGGTGAAGAACCAGTTTACTATGTCAGTAAGTCATTATTCGACGCAGAGACAAGATACCTGGTGGTTGAGAAGTTAGCTTTAGCTCTCATTACTGCAGCAAGAAAGCTAAGGCCATACTTCTAATCACACTCGATAGTTGTAATGTCTACTTATCCTCTTCGTGCCATCCTTCATAGTCCAAATTTATTTGGACGCTTGACAAAGTGGGCGGTCGAATTGAGTGAATTTGATATCGAGTATCGGGTGAGAACCAGCTTGAAATCGCAAGTACTTGTTGACTTTGTAGCTGAACTCACACCAGATCCTTCCACAACGAACACTAAAGAAGAATGTTACTGGACGCTCATGGTGGACGAAGCATCAAACGTCAAAGGATCTGGAGTGGGTGTATTTTGCAAGTCCCCTGATGGTGAGATAATCGAGCAGTCATTTCGCCTGGGGTTTAACGCTTCGAACAACGAGGCAGAGTATGAAGCCTTAATTGCTGGGCTACGTTTAGCGAAGGCACTGGGGGCTCGACGTCTGAAGATCTACAGTGACTCACAACTCGTGGTGAACCAAGTGCACGGAGAATACACAGCCAAGGACACAAGGATGGAAGCGTATTTGAACGTTGTTCGTTCGCTTGTACAGCATTTCGAAGGATACTCGATAGAACAAGTGTCGAGGGATCTTAACACACAAGCGGACGCCTTGGCTTCATTTGGTTCAACTTCAGAGCCACACTTATGTCGGAGCATTCCAGTCGGGTTTATTGAAGAACCCAGCATCCAGGTCGAATCCACGATCATCACAGGAGAAGTCCTCGAAGATTGACGAACGCCCATTGTTGCTTATCTGAAGGAAGGAGTTTTACCAGAAAACAAGCAGGAAGCTCGGAAAATCAAGACTAAAGCTGCAAGGTTTTCACTAATCAACGACATCCTCTTTCGACGCTCGTTCAACGGCTCATACGTTCGATGCCTCGATGATAAAGAAGCTACTTACGTTCTGAAGGAAGTTCATGAAGGCGAATGCGGAAACCACTCTGGGGGACGATCACTATGCAACAAAGTCAAGCGACAAGACTATTACTGGCCCACTATACTTCAAGACAGCGAAGACTTTATCAAACGGTGCGACAAATGCCAGAGGCACTCCCCCGTTTTCCATCAGCCATCAGAACGATTGTCGAGCATCGAGTCTCCATATCCGTTCTTGAAGTATTCGATGGATATAGTGGGTCCACTTCCTAGAGCGAGTGGTCAACGCAAATATTTGCTTGTACTCACTGATTACTTCACAAAGTGGGTTGAGGCGGAAGCATTTGCGGACGTGAAAGATTTGGACGTCGAAAGTTTCATTTGGAAAAACATAATCTGCAGATTTGGCCTGCCTTAGGAGATAGTCACGGATAATGGATCCCAATTCATTTCGGGAAACTTCAGGTAATTCTGTAAAGGATGGAATATCAAGCTGAGCTTTTCTACCCCGAGGTACCCACAAGGGAATGGACAAGCTGAAGCAACTAACAAGACGATAGTGCAGAATTTGAAGAAGAAACTCAAAGCTCAAAAGGGACGATGGGCAGATGAGCTTCATGGCGTACTTTGGGCGTACAGGACAACCCCACGACGAGCGAACGGAGAATCTCCATTCTCATTAACCTTCGGTGCAGAAGCTGTTGTCCCAGCAGAAATCGGTGTTCCTACACTCCGGCGTCAATTGGCATTTGAAAACGAAAGTCAGAATCAAGAAATGCTCAACGACAGTCTGGATGTTCTTGACGAACGACGAGACCAAGCTCTGGTTCGCATGGCAAACTACCAGCAATCAGTGGCGAAGTATTACAATTCCAAAGTTCGTCCGAGAACTTTTAACGAAGGAGATCTCGTGCTTTGCAAAGTATTCCAGAATACTGCCGAGCCAAACGCGGGAAAGTTGGGAGCAAATTGGGAAGGTCCTTACAGGATCATGAAGGTTATCCGACCAGGCGTCTACCGTCTTGAGACGAGCGATGGAGTGGAGGTTCTTCGCAGTTGGAATTCGCATCACTTGCGGAAGTACTATGTGTAATTTTTTTTTTCTATTTTTACAGTTTGTCAAAACTCGTAATTTTTCTTCAGAACAGATTTTTGTAAAGGCTAGATCCATTACGTCGAACGTTCGATGCGATATCGAACCCGTAGGTCTACGCCTAGAGACTCGCATTTATTCCGGATTTGAACTACGTTCGACTTGATCCCTAAACACTGGATACGTAGACATCTCGTATGCGTTCGTACGAGTCTAGTCGAAATCATCAAACAATTTCATCGTTTGATCGAACTACGACTGGCTTGATCCCTAAACGTTGGGGTACGTAGGCAGCTCGTCACACATGAACGAGTCCAGCTACACAAGTTTATAAAAAAAACATGTTTTCAAACAAAAACATGCCTAACATACGGTATGATTCAACTTTCAACGTTCGTCTTAATGAGCTATATGATTCATTATCGTTCGCATCAATATCATTGCTCGATTCGTTCACATCAATATCATACAAAAAGATGTGAGCAGAAATATAAAATTTTCAATTAACAAGTAGAATTGTCTTTACAATTCAGAAATAAATAAAATGTCCACTGAAAATTGACATAAACAAAAAAGATCTATTCTTGCGTCTCGCGAGTTTCAGAAGGATTGGCCTGTGCTGGGGACTCGACATTCGAAGGTCCGGCATCTGTCGGCGTCGATGCAGGAACAGATGATAAACTCCTGACTTCTTCGGGATAATCTTCCTCGAACATCTCGATCTCTTCGTCGATTTGAGCTTCATCGAGAAGTCATGCTTTATAGTCCTTCATGATGTCATATCGAGCCTTAAAAGTGGCCTTTTCGAACGCACTTATAATTTGAGTGGCGAGCGCTGCGTTTTCAGCCTCGAGGGATTTGATTTTGGCCTGAGCTTCATCAAATCTCTTGACCAAGGTTTCCATCGCAGACGTGCCCTCCCTCGCTACATCCATGGACTTCTGAAGTTCAGACATCAGTCCCTCAGCGCCGACCTTGACATCTCTAAACTTACGTTCGATGTCCAGCACCTTTTCTTCGCGAGCAATATCCTTCTCCATGAGATCTTTCAATCGATCCCTCTGTTCGGCAATTTTATCGGACATTCGATAAAAGAGCCCCATCGTCCGGACATTGCTCTGTAATGTAAACTTACAATCTTTAGAAAAGAGAGTTTGCAAATTACAAACTGCAATACAAAGTTTATGTTCATACCTTCAAGCCTTCCCAAAGAATGTCGTCTAGGTGGCTCTGAGGTGGACCTTGATTCATGATTTCTGCATCCGCATCAGAAAACAGTTGTCGAGCAATGTCAACGTTCGTCTGCCTATCCTGGAGAATGCTAACACGTGGAGGCAAGACCACCTCAACTCTTGGACCCTCGACGTCCGGTTCGGCGATCGGGACTTTCGACCTTTTGTTCCTCTTTGCAGGAACTTTTCTCTTGGGCTTTTCGACCACCTTCCTCTTCTTGACGGGTGGCGAACTAGGCTTTGATGGGGGTTCGGGAGAAGGGCGCAGGTTCGTTGCTTTGACTAGCGTTCGCCGCAGAAGCAGCAGCTGCCCTTTCGGCTTCTTTCTTCGCCCTCTGTTTGGCTATAATGTCTTTGGGGTTGGGAACCTCCATGACCAGCGAGTCCAATGCAAAGTCTGCGATCAAAGCCTCTACGTCAGTGAGGGGCTCGACGAACAATGGAGTGCCAAAGAGTCTCCTCAGTTCTCCCTTAACAATAAACGGCCAATCGACCCAGGAAGGAACTCGTTTAGCAATACCTGTTGGCAGTTCGATAAAGCTCTTCCACAGGCTCGACGCTCGAAATCTTTCAGGAGTGTGTATCTCGTTACACTCTCTATTCGGCACTGCGAGCAATTGTACAAGTTTCTCTTCGAACAATAGAGCCTTGGGTGGTGGTTTCTTTAGTTCCTTGCCTGCAGAACACAAATAAATTACATCAGAAGATATTAAAGTTATAAAACTGAGGTGTTCGTTCGACGCTCTGCTTTCAACACTTACGAAGAGTGCCCCACAGGGGGTAAAAAGCATCGGCCAGATTGCCCATTGATTTTTCGTTCACGTGCATAAAGAAGTAGCGATCTTGTCAATATCTGTCGGCGTTCTTCATTTCGCCAACCACCTGCTTCTTCCTCCTCGGGTACATCGAGTACCTCCCATGATCCTTAAAATTTTCTTGGGGATAGTAAATTGCAAGAATGTCATCCACTGTAAGCTCGATGCCTGCTTCTTCTGCCAGTACAATCAGACCCAAGAAAACCCTCATCCCATTTGGCATCAACTGTGGGATGGCAAGATGATAGTGATGCATGGTCTGAACAAGAAGAGGAGGAAGTGGAAGTCGAAGTCGAAGTCCACATTCGAAGTAGATAGTATATATGCAGATCCATCCTTCGGAAACGGAATCCGCTCGCTCACCCTTGAATGGTAAACGAAGTTGAACCTCGTTCGGAAACCCATATCGACCCCTGATGTCTGATAAGTCACTCTCCGTTAAGACTGATCGAGGATTCGACGTTCGTAAAAAAGACTCAGTGCTCAGCCGACGAGGTGGCTCCGTTAATCGAGCAATAGGGGGAATCGATAATATTTCTTCGCCCGATGTTGTCGCCGGTCGACTTCTCTCTAAAGCCTCGTTGCTCGTTCCAGCACCCATCTGGCTGTGCTGGAATTCGTGTTCGAACCTCGAACGACGGATGGTTGACATCAGCTCTTCATTGTCCGAACTATTGTCGCTTGAGTCGGTGCTCGTCCATTCTACATCAACATCTTCAATGGGTTGCTTTTCCTTGTCCATTGGATCACAAACCGAATTTTGGACGAATGATGGACTAATTTCAGATCGAAAAGTCTTTTGAATCGAAATCCCAAGAAGATTGAGATGAACACGAAGAACAACAAACCAGAAAACCCAAAGAAAAACCCAGAAACTCGCAAAACCCCTCAACCAAATCACTCACCCGAGAGGAAATACAGAAAAACTGAACAGAAAGATTCGGAAATAGATTAACAACTCTACCAAATCAAAAATTACTCAAAATGGAGAAGAAGAAGAGAAATCTTGCCTGAGAATTCGAAGAGCTTGAGAAACTTGAGAAACTCGGATTCTGATCTTCTGAAGGCTCTGCGTAGAAATAAGAGAAAAAATGGGAATATGAAGGGTTATATAGTTTCGTAGCACATCCAACGGTCCCGACTATTCAGGAAAGGCTTGATCAAACGGTGTATATCTATCAACTCTTCAAATTCCCATTTAAAAAGTTCGTACAACGCAACGGCGCGTATCCCAAAAATCTCGGATACGACAGCTCGAGTCTGTTACGTTGCAACGGTACGAATTTCAAAATATCATAATGATACCGTATCAGGGTAACCACTCGATACGCGCCACGTGTATCCAAACAATATTTTTCGCTGGGCTCGAGACTCCCCATCGATCGATTCGTCAGTCTATTCAGATTTCTCTGATCTGATTTAACCACGACTGGTGCGACCATCGCTAATTATCATACACTCTATCGAGGATCCATCACTCGATAGAGTGGGGGGTAATCTGTTGGGGTTAGACTTCGTCTTCCCATTAATAACGTTAGCTTTAACAGTTTATCTAACGAATAATGAACTCCCGATTCTAACGCCATTGTATTTGGGCCGGATCCAACTCATTGTATAAGTCAATAACGAACGTATATCGCTCGCATAATTGGGCCGGACCCAATGACTAAATGCGATTCGTTCAAAGTTAAACATCGAACATCGAACCAACAGATCGAACATGATCTTTCACACATTGACTCTACAGGCCACGAATGATAGATCACAGGGACAATACCTTCTTTTCTACCCATCGTTCGTTATTTATGCACAACAAAGCTTATAGGGTATACTCTTCATAACCGTCGAACCCAATGTCGACGATGATGTGTCATGCCATTATGAAAACTGACAAGTTCATAAACGACGATGACATCACATTCATAACTGCAAAGATCATGGTCTGAAATCAAGGCTCACTCCGGTAACCGTTCAACCTATATCACAAATAGCGTGCTTACACGTGTCCCTAAGGACAGCAAAAAGAAACTGCTCATTGATAGTTGCGGGCACAGTCCCATCTTCCTCTATAAATAGAGGAAGACCCCTTCCTTTCAGGGGACCCTTTTTTCTCTAATTTACATGCTGTTACTCTGCCGAAACATATCTAGAAATCATTTTGTACTAGAAAATATCCACACTCAGTGAATACATTGCACTCACAGAGGACGTAGCACAATTGGCGAACCTCTCTACATCTTGAAAACCAGCATCTACACATATAATCTTTTTTAGAAATTTAAACTTAATTTAAATTTAAAATGACGTGACATTGGAGAAAGACGACACATTGGAGAATGATACAAAGCATGGATCTACAAAAAAAGGCCGATATATGTTTCGGTTAATTTTTTGTAAATTTTAAATTTTTCTTTTCTCTAAGATGAAATAATGATCCACGGCTATTTACATATTTTGTAAACCATGGATGATGCGAAGCTAGATAAATATGTTATACTATTTCACGATGTATTGATAACATGCAATATAGACTAGGGAGTGCCACTCAATAAATATTGTTTATGCATGAAAAACAAAAACCCTAATTCAAAAGATTGAGGGGAATTAGAGAAAAAGGAACGAAAAAGAGAGGGAGAAGGAGATCGAAGGAGTCGTGCGCTACTGCTTGGAGAGAAGGAATTCATCACTTTGCACATGCACATCTCCTTGGTTTTCCATTTCTAGTCATATTACTTTGTTGAGACTATTCTTGTATTTTCTCTGAGACTATGTTTTCTCTTATTGCTTCTTTTGGTTTTGATTTTGTTGAACAAATCATGAACTAATTTTCTTAGCTAGGATTATTGATGGAACCGAGGTTGAATTGACGATTTACGTATTATGTTGAATGCTCAGTGATTTTTGTTTCAGTTTATTCAAGTTTGTTGGAGTGATTAATCTCTGTTTATTGTTTGGCCAGCAATTTATGGGGAAAACAAACTAGAATTAATTCTGGGAAGGTTAATTTTGGTTGGATCTAGCTTGAATGATATAAGTGTATGATATAGGAATATATTAATACCTAGTACAACCCGTTAAAATTGGTGCTTAATCTTATGTTCGGAAAACTGAGTTGCATAGGAATATGTTGATTTTGGTTTAAAGAACTAAAGGCATAAATCTTTCGGAAGAGAATTGTGTATAATTTTTGGTTGACTGAATGAACTTTGCTACAGCATTCCTACAGCATTACCAATCAGATTTGCAACCGAGGGGAAATCAGTAATCCTAGCCATCACCCATCATTGACTTACATCCTAAACCTTTGATTTTGCCACATTTTACCTTTTGTTTACATTTTTATTTACGCCCTTTGGTTTATATTTTACTTTTTATAATTTTCGTATTTCAAATCAACTTCCAATTTGTTCTAGATTGATTGTTTTCTATAATTGAGTTTTTGATAATATAATCCCTGTGGAGACGATACTCTACTCACTATTATATTACTTGTTTGATTACGTGCATTTGCGTAGCATTTTCGCATACATATTTTTAGCGAACACATGGCATTCTTGAAAACATGACATTTTTGTAAACATGACATTGTAACTTGGAATAACTTCTCATGGCATAACATGTCATAGCATAACTTAGCACATTACAGCATGTCATCACATATCATAGCATAACATAACATAGTATGTATACTTGAAAATAGTATTTACTATTTTTCATACTGTAGGTGAGGTCTGTACTTGCCTGTTATGCTATATCTTGGGTTTCGTTGCTCCGACTCAGGTTGCAACTACAGGTTACTTCCTGTTATTAAAAAACACATAGGATAAGGATCCTACAAAATGTTGGTGACCTATCCAACATTCATGCACAATCTTAGTTATATGTCCCCCAATTATACACATGATAACTTATTGGGTTACATAGGGTAACCCTTGAGGTGGTCAAACTTAGTCAACTAAAGTCAACATTCTATGGGTCAAACTTGGGCTTTTGGGCCAAGCCTAGTAACTCGGGTATCCTTCCCGGTTACTATCCGTCATTGTCTTGTTACTAAACTTTGGCTTTTAAAATCAAATTTGGAAAATTTGGCCAAAAATCTTTTGTTTAACTTAAAAATTCGTGGTTTTCAAAGTGAGATTTTATAAAAATCATTAAGGGCTGAAAACTGCTATTGGAACAGTTTTCACAGTCAAAACATTGATGTTGGTGCAAAATTACAGTTTTCCTGCATTGTTTTAGAAAATCCTGTGCAGGAATTTCCTATTTCCTGTACAGTTTTTAGAAATCCATTTCTATTTAAAAATTTGGTTTGAATTAGAAAAAAGTTGTCTTCACAAAAGTTTTAGCTTTCGAAAAACCCTACAACTTTTGTGTTTGCAGAAAACCCAGTTCGGACTCTAACATACTCTTATTCCCTGTTGAACTCACCTGGCCGTGCATAAGTCCTGCGCACAGTCAGGCTCAGGTTTTTATAAAAATGAAGGCCTTCATAGCCTTATTTTTGAAAACTCTCTGAGTTACCCTCTAAGAAAATCCCTTCTCTACAACTTTCATGTTTTACGTTTTGCCTAATTCGGCCTTTAAGGGCCTCAAAATCATCTTTCCAAAAACCTGGCCAGTTTTACCCGAAAACTGGCAGTTTTGCTCTTAACTTGGTTTTACGTCCTAATACGCGCACACTACCTCAACCGCCCACAGCGGGAGCCTAATATCAGTCTTGCAGCGGTTTCTAACGTTCCACACCATCATTACATAAACATTCATCAACAATCATCACATCAAACACTTAGCATGCATAATCAAGCACAAACTTAAACATACTTGGGGACATATAACCTTAGCATGCATCAAACATATAAACCTTAATTTCATGCAACCAAAGCGTAAAATCATGCATGAATTAGTAAATAAAACCACCTAAACCATAAATTCAAGCACCAACCTAAAAATTCTAAACTAGGGCATAAAAATTAAATTGAGCTTATGCTCTTACATCCAATGCTTGAAATACACTTAAATTTCCCAAATTGAAGTTCAATTTAAAAGCTTAGGGTTTGAAGGTTTACCTCGAGGGTTTGGAATTGGGTTCTCAAGCTTGGATCCCAAAACTTTTTCCCTTTTTCCTTGGCTGCCACCACAACCGGTTTTCCCCTCCAATGGGCACTAAAATTTTTCAACCTTTGGCTTGTGGTTCAACAAAATCTGACCACCCTATTAGCTTGCTCTAGGGTTTTATTTTTATTTTTTTCTCTCTTGGCTTAGGTTCGGTTTTGGAGAGGGAGAGTGTGAGAGAAAATTTTGCAAGAGTTTGGCTAAAATTTCTCAATTTTTGGTCAAAAATCCGCCCCCCCTTTGGGTATTTATAGGTAGAAATTAATTTAATTTTGGATTTATTTTTAATCCAAAATTTGCTTAAAAACCCTTGAAGCAAAAATAATTGCACAAAACTTTGCTAAATTGCCCTCCAAGTGGCCGGCCATTTAGGGTGCAAGGTGGTTAGGATTGGATTTCTTTCCAAAGTTTTCTTTTCTTTAATTCATAAATGATGTCATAATTCCAAGCTTGGGTGATGTCATCATAAGGCCTTGTTTGGCTTGTTCCTTAATATGCAGTCAATTTTTAAGCTAAAACAGATATTTTCAATATTGTGTTCACTAATACACAGTACAATTCAGTACTGTTATACTGAACTGCAGTCCAAAATTTATCTGTGTATAGTTGGACTGTATAAAATTTTTTCTTTTTATTTAAAGCTATTTGGCCCTTAATACCCTATTTTAGGTTCTTGATTTTTCTATAGTGGTTTTAAATCTTGATTATACTATCTTGTCCGTAAAGATGGTTTTCGCAATATATTTTCCATTCTGCTTATCGTATCACAGTACCGTCTTATATTTGACTTCTTTGGTTAGCCTTTGACTTTTCTGGTCAACTTTAACTTTTTCAGTCAAACTTTGACCAACATGAATTCATGAAATTTCGTCATGCATTTTTCCTTAAAAGGCCTATTATGGAGTCTCGTAGTTAATTTATCGAGAACTCAACCATATACTGATAAAAGTATGAATTTTGTATTGATATTCATAATTTTCATAAAATGTCACATAAATACATGGTACGAACTTATATTTCTTATGTTCAAGGAAATCATGAGTCCGTAAAAATTTTGGTCATTACAACCTACCCTCCTTAAAGAATTTTCGTCCTCGAATATTAGAACAATTCGGGGTAGCTTTTCTTCATATCTTCTTCGCGTTCCCATGTTGCCTCCTCAATCTCATGATTTCGTCATAGGACTTTAACTAAAGGTATAACCTTGTTTCTTAGTACCTTTTTTTCTCGTGTCAAGATTCGAACCGGTTTCTCCTCACACGTCAAATCTTCGTGAACCTCAATTGGTTTGTGGTCCAATACATGTGATGGATCCGGGATGTACTTCTTTAGCATCGACACATGAAATACATTGCGTACATATGCTAACTCTTGGGGCAAAGCCAACTTATAGGCCACGTTACCAACTCTTTTTAGTATTTCGAATGGTCATATGTATCTTGGACTTAATTTTCCCTTCTTTCCGAATCTCATAACTCCTTTGAATTGACCAACTTTGAGGAAAACCAAGTCCCCTACTTATATTTTTACTCCTTTACGTGTTTTCAAAAATCATGCATTGATTTACATGATGTACATATGTTTTATGTTCTATTATTGTGGCATCATGAAAATATGCTCACTAATAATAAATCACATGACAAGAGTAAGATTAAGTTTTCAAGTAAGAAATAATAAAGATTTAAGTTTTCAAGTATGATCAAATTAAAAATAAGTTTTGAAGAATGAAGACAAGCAAGTTGCCTTGTGTTGTACCGACCTGCCACAAGGACGGGTTTAATCCATGGCTGTGCGCCACGGTACGTACACTAATGTTCATGTTATGAAATGGACCGAAAGCTAAGTTAAAACAAGAAAGTATAATTGATTCATGTTAAGTTAACATAAGAAAACATAATTGGTTCATGCATTCTTTTACTGAAATGATTTTGTGGGAATAAAAAGTTGTACTTGCTGAACGAAAGCTCATTACTTATGTTCATGTTGTAGGTAAGATGCCTGTATTTTAATTCGGTGGGCCATGGAGATGATGCGGCTAGTGAAGGGCGGTGTGAGATACCAATACGCAGACTTTTCCACAAAAATATTTTGAACTATAAATATATACATATATGTTTAAATAATTTGTATCATGCTACGTATGTGATGTTTCAAAACTTCGGTTAAAAGAAAGGATTATTTATGAATTCTTAATTTGTTAAACAAGTAATGTGTAAGTATGGTAAAGTTTACCCAAATGAATATGGATTAATTTATTTAAGTTGTATTTTTTTAAATTATTCTATAATTTCAGTAAGTTCAAGTATTTCAAATGACGATTTAATTTAAGTATGGTAACGGCCTACGTAGTCGGGTCGTTACAACCACATTCTCAACACCCTTCTTGTCTTTCATGGGCAAGTCAAATTCCTGCAAAAGAAGGATCCACCTAATTAATCATGCCTTAGCCTCCTTTTTAGAAAGGAGATACTTAAGGGCATAATAATCTGTGAAGATGGTGATGGTTGAATTGATGGTGATGGTTGAATTGATGGTGATGGTTGAAAGGAGATACTTAAGGGCATAATAATCTGTGAAGATGGTGATGGTTGAATTGATCATATATGCACGAAACTTGTGAAATGCAAACACAATAGCGAACAACTCTTTCTCAGTGGTTGAGTAGTTCAATTGAGTGCTATTCAAAGTTTGGCTTGCATAATATAGTACAAAGGGCTTCCCCTCCCTTCTTTGACCAAAGACTGCCCCGACAGCATGGTTACTTGCGTCACACATAATCTCGAATGGTAAGCTCCAATCCAGTGACTGAATGATGGGGGCAGAAGTCAACTTCACCACGAGCATTTAGAAGGTATCCTCACACTCTTATGTCCACTCAGAAATGGCATCTTTGGCTAGGTGATTACATAACGGACGAGAAATCGCAGAAAAATTCTGTATGAACTTCCTATACAAACTAGCATGCTCGAGAAATGACCGAACTTCTTTCACAGACTTGGGGGTGAGAAATTTAGATATGAGTTCAATCTTAGACTGAACGACCTTAATCCCTTTCTCAGAAACAACATGCCCCAAGACTATGCCAGATGGTACCATGAAATGGCACTTCTCCCAGTTAAGCACTAAACCTTTTTTTTCACATCTTGTCAGAACAGCTTCTAAATTGAGAAGGCATAAGTCGAAGGAGTCGCCGAAGACGGTCAAGTCATCCATGAATACTTCCATACATTTATCGACCATGTCACTAAAAATGCTCATCATGCACCTCTGAAAGGTGACCAGCGCATTACACAGTCTGAATGGCATGCACCGGAAGGCATAAGTACCAAAAGGACAGGTAAAAGTAGTCCTATCTTGATCCTCCAATGTGATTGCGATCTGATAATAACCTGAGTAGGCATCAAGAAAGTAGTAGAAAGGATGACCAGCCACGCATTTTAGGATTTGGTCGATGAACGGAAGCGGAAAATGATCATTGCGGGTGGTGGCGTTCAGCTTTCGGTAGTCAATGCACATGCGCCAACCCATAACAGTCCTTGTGGGGACAAGAGCCATTTTCTCATTCTCCACCACTGTCACCCCCGATTTCTTGGGCACTACCTGAGTTGGACTGACCCACTTGCCATTAGCAACCAGACAGATGATACTTGCATCCAGATGCTTCAAGACCTCATTCTTCATAATTTGTTTCATTGTCGGGTTCAGTCTCCTTTAGGGATCCCTTCATGGAATATCCCCATCTTCCAAATTGATGTGATGGGAACAAATTAAAGGGCTAATACCCTTAATGTCAGCAATCGTCCAACCTAACGCAACTTTGTGCTCTCACAGCATGTCGACTAAAAACTGTTCTTGTGATGCATCAAGTTTAGATGAAATGATAACAGGAAAGATATCACCAGCTCCCAGGAAGACATATTTCAGACCATCAGGCAGTTGAGCTAGCTTGAGTGTTGGGATCTCTTCGGTGGATGATTTTGGCTTTTCTTTCTCTTAAGGAAGCTCTTCAAAGCATGGTTGCCAAAACTTGGTTTCGCTGCCTTGTGAGTCTTTGCAGATAGTAGCATTGTTAGCTAACTCACAAGGACTAGAACACTCAGATTCAGAACTATGGAGGAGATCATCAAGATCATCAGAATCGCTATGCAATTGAACCTCCTCCGAGACGAGTGTGTCGATCATAAATGTTAGGTGACTCTCGTCATCATCATGTGGCTGCTTCACAATGTGGAAAACATTCACCTCCAAAATCATGTTCCCAAAAGATATCTTCATGAGACCATTCATACAGTTAATAAGAGCATTGGTCGTAGCAAGGAAAGGTCTACCGATGATGATAGGAATCTTGGATTCCATACTCACCATAGATTGGGTATCTAGGACAAGGAATCAACGGTGTAATAAAACTTCTCAAATTGAACCAAAATATCCTCAACTATACCCTGAGGCTTCTTGATCGTACGATCGGCCAGATGTGGGCCCAAGACCAAGTTACGAGTAGACAGAGTAAGGCATGAGATTGACACTCGCTTCAAGGTCGAGCAAAGCTTGTACGAATTCCTGAGTCCCAATTTGGCACGAGATGGTGGGACAACCAGGATCTTTGTACTTAGGCGGCGCCTTCTGCTCGATCACCGCATTCAATTGTTCCGTCAAGAAGGCAGTATTCTTGATGTGGTGCTTCCTTTTGACGGTGCACAGATCCTAGATAACTTTGGCATAAGCCAACACTTGCTTGATCACATGAAGCAAAGGAAGATTACTCTTCACTTGAGTCAAGTGCTCTAGGATCTCACCTTAACTATCCAGCACTTTCCCATCAGATCACAGAGCTTGGGGAAAAGGCACCTTTACTGAAAGTTCAGTTGGCTAATCTTTCTTGGGGACGACTTCTTGACTACTTGAAGTGACGATAGTTGTTGATGGATCATCCAAAATCTTGCCACTATAAGTGGTGATGGTATTGACCTCCTTAAAGTTTTGAACTTCAAAGTTGGAGGTTTGTGTCATGTGTTGCCCCTTGGAGTTGGATTGAGCTTGGGAAGGAAACTTACCATGTTCTTGAATAGCCAAGGCACCGATTAGCTTTGTGATATGGCTCTTCTTCTCTTTACTTTCTTCCACCATTTACATGAAAAGTGATTCAAACTTTTGGTTCGTCTTAGTTTGTGCCTCCATGAAAGCTTGCAAGGTATTCTTGAGAGAACTCCTCGGTAGTTGTGCATGGTACTGAGGTGCAGAATACACCTTTGGTGGTTGTGGCTGTTGCTCCGTTCTCCATTGTCCATCTCATGGTTGTGTTTGATTGGAATCTCTCCAACTGATGTTTGGATGGTTCCTCCAGCCAAGATTGTACGTGTTAGAGAAAGGATTGTTGTATGCCCCTAAGGCATTACATTGCTCCTCATAACCCCCTCTCATTTCACTATAAGCAGGGCAATCCGTAGCTAAATGTTCCACCCCTCCACAAACGAAGCATGGCTTATGTGACTCCGCCCTTGCGACCATGTGGATTCCTCTACCTTCCTTGGTTTTAAGGGCCTCAATCTGTCATGTCAAAGAATCGATTTGGGCCTTGAGGTTGTCCTCTTCCCTTAGTTGGTAAACTCTAGCAGGTCGGAATCGACTGGTGCTGTTAGTAGCACTTGGTCTAGTCCATGTGTGGGCTTTCATGGATAGCTTATTGAGATACTCAAAAGCCTATTCGGGATCCTTCTGGAGAAACTCACCATTGCACATCATCTCAACAAATTGACGCTCTCGGATTGTGAGTCCTTCGTAGAAATAACTGACGAGATGCCAACTCTCGTAACTATGGTGGGGACATTGATTCAACAAATCTTTAAATCGTTCCCAGACTTGATAGAGAGTTTCATTGTCCTTCTGAGTAAAGGTCGAGATTTATCGTTCAAGACCATTGGTCTTATGGTGTGGGAAATACTTGTTGAAAAATGCAATTGTCATCTCTTCCCATGTTCCAATAGAAGCTCATGATGCATATAACAATAAACTAAATTCATGATCAAGCGTACCTTATTTCTTGGATTCTGGAATTGCTAGAGCGTTTGACCAACGTGTCTTCTCTACTATTCTCGAGTTCCACGTCTCAGAGTATGTGTGGGCACACGTTCTATGATTCCAAGTGACCGGTAATTCTTCTGAAGTCTAGATCCCACCTTCTCAATTTCGATGTACCTCGTTGAGAATTTGATCTGGGTTCGTTCTTCAAAACTACAAAATAGGAACCGGTTAACCTTTTATGAAAAATATCACTTGGCTTAACCTTCCTCATAGTTTTGATTCAATGAAAATTTCTCTATTTTTCTCACACCCAAGAAGGACGAATTTCTCAAGCCCGAAAAACCTAGTTTTTGTTTTTCTCTCTCCCAAAAAAAACATCCACCTATTGTGTATGATGATAACTGGTTTTTTTAAGAACCCCTAGTCTTTATATAATACTCCAATCCTTTTTCAAAAATATCTCCTACTTGAAAAATAATTAATAATTATTTTTCTAGATAATCTTTTGAATCAAGGATCATTCAAATTTCGTGCTAGGTTCTTTAAACCTTATGGACGGTTTTTTGCTTGGAGAATCTTCAAAAAATTTGTGCTCCCTCTTATGTGTATATTGATTGGTGGTTCAAATTTAAATCAAGAATCTAGACTAGTCAAAAAGTCCTAATCCTATCTTGATTCAAACTCCTTTTAAACCTTTGAATTTAAATAAGATTTTCTTATTTGAATTTAAATAAATATTTTCCACAAACATTATCCATATTTAATTAATTTAAATAAATAGAATATTTTTTATTTCCTTTCCACCATTAAAAATGTACACCATTCTTTAAGAAAAAAAAAATCTATCAGATAAGCTCTATTGTTTAAATCAATTAATAACTTAATGTTTGTATATATTTAAACAATTTTGAAACAAAATCTTCTTCCCTCCAACCACTAAAATTCGTGCACCATAGATTAGGAGAGAAAAAATTTGTTTTCAAAAACCAAATAATTCAAACACAATCTTATTTCCAAAATTCAATTAACCAAAATAATTAACAAATAATTATTTTATTTGCAACCAATCATATTATGACAAATCACATTATTTATTTACATTAATTTCACATGTCCAATCCTTTTGGGATTGCATGCTAGAGAGTACCATGTCTTAATAGACATTATTAAATTCCCATTTAATTTACCGATCTCATTAGGAACAAATCCCGAGACGCTTCGTGAAACTAAATGAGCTAGTAGAGGGACCCGATGGAAATATGTAAAGAGGCTCCTATAATTGCGAAAAATTAATCCCGGATTAATTATTCATCAATTATCAACTTCAGAACTATTCCACTAAAAGTCTGAAGCTGAACTCCCGTTTACATACCATATTACGAAAGCTCTATAACGCAGTGCTTCTTCTATGATTTATTCATTGCTTACTTAATTCCCATAAGTTATCCATGATTGAATTAATGACTTTTTCCATTTTACTTTTTCAATCATTTTAACTTAAAGTTCCATTATTCTCTATTCAAAGAACCACCAATTGTAAAACCATACAATTGGTAAACCACCAGAGAACACAAAGTAAACCGATGGCCAAGATCTTGTTATACTATCTTTCAATCTCCGAATAATGCCTTTAAGTATATAACATTTACTATCATTAAGATAGCTATGGATTCCGTATCTATGAATCTTGATTTTTTCATCCATAAGTCATGCACCCAAAACACAAGAATATTGACCATAAATTAACAGTGTCTCACCTTTAGTGCATCAAAGTACATAAGTCATGGATACGAACTCAAGTAATCATTTCAGGATTAAGCTTGATGCAGGATGATAATCAAAGCGTCATTGATTCTTACAAACAGAATTATTTAACCGAATCAATTAACACTTTAGGTCTAGTCCAATGTCATACCTCAATACTGGCATACATTAAAGTTTCTACTCGAAACCTATCCGATGGTCAAGACAAACCATCCCTCCAAGAAAGTAGACAACCTTTACAATCTTATCATGAATAAGATCCCCAAATCTTATTCCATCGATTGCGGACTATTTATTTAGACTGTTATCAAATTATCACGTCTTCTATGTATACCCCGTATACATATGATAATTCTATATATTACCAACAGCTTAGGAGTATTTTATGTTTGCTCAAAATAATCATACAATCAACAAATGAAAGTAAATAGGACACAACTTATTGAACATGAATAATCTTCTCTTATTAATATCAAAATGTCATATTTACAGAAAATCTATAATATTGATTTTATTTCCTTAGGGCACATATAGATCCCAACAATCTCACATTTGCCCTAAGCTAGTAAATGTGACATATTACGCATCCCCATGCCTTCGACGTGTTTTTCGAATCTTCTGGCCACCAAAGTCTTCGTGAACAGGTCAGCAAGATTGTCCTCTGATGCGATTTTACAAACCGTCACATTTTCACTCTCAACAAAGCTTCTGATGATGTGATATTTTCTTTCAATGTGCTTACTCCTCTTATGATGCCTAGGATCCTTGGTATTAGCTACTGCTGCACTGTTATCACAGTAAAGCACCATAGCTTTATCCATACCAGGTTCGACCTCAAGGTCACTAAGGAACCTGCGGAGTCATACCACTTCCTTTGATGCCTCACTGGCTGCTACATACTCAGTTTCCATGGTCGAGTCAGCAACGCAAGATTGCTTAACACTCCTCCACACAATGGCACCACCTCCAAGGGTAAAGACAGATCCTGAAGTCGATTTTCTCGAATCCTGATCTGATTATCAGAATCTGTGCATCCTATAGTAATAAGGTCCTGACCGGAATACACTAGCATATAATCCCTCGTTCTCCGTAGATACTTAAGTATATGCTTGACCGCAGCCCAATGGTTCGGTCCCGAATTTGATTGATATCGACTTACCATACCAACCGCAAAATAAATGTCAGGCCTAGTACATAACATAGCGTACATAAGACTACCTACCACTGATGCATAAGGTACATTTTTCATACGCTCATTTTCTTCCGATGTCTTGAGACAGTCATCTCTAGAAAGCTTGATTCCAATTTGAAAGGTTGGCGCCTTTCTTGGAATCTTTTATAGAAAACTTCTCAAGTACTTTATTAATGTACGAAGCTTGAGAGAGTGCTATCGTTTTATTATTTCTATCTCTAAAGAGTTGAATTCCAAGAACATAACTAGATTCTCCTAAGTCCTTCATGTCAAACTATTTGGCTAACCAAACTTTGACAGATGATAATTTTACCACATCGTTTTCAATATGCAATATATCATCCACATAAAGTACTAGGAAAATCACTTTCTCGTTCTTGATACATTTATAAACACATGGTTCATCAATGTTTTGTTCGAATCCATAGGTTTTGATCGCTTGATCAAACCTAATATTCCAAGAACGAGATGCTTGCTTTAATACATAAATGGATTTAAGCAACTTGCATACCTTGTCTTCTTGGCCTTTTACCTTGAACCCATCTGGTTGTATCATATAGATATCTTCTTCAAGAGAGCCATTCAAGAAAGCTATCTTGACATCCATTTGCCAGATCTCATAATTGAGAGCAGCCGCAATGGATAAAAGAATGCGGATTGACTTGAGCATTACTACAGACGAGAAGGTTTCATCATAGTCGATTCCTTCTTTCTGCGTATAGCCCTTCGCTACAAGTATTACCTTAAAAGTTTCTACTTTCCCATCCACACCTCTCTTCCTCTTGTATACCCACTTACACCCAATCGGTTTTATGCCTTGGGGTAAGTCTACAAGTTTCTAGACCCCGTTGGAATCCATAGATTCCATCTCAGTGTTCATAGCCTTTTGCCAAATACTAGAATCAACATCCTCCATAGCTTGCTTGTACGTAGCCGGATCATTAACATGTTCTATGGATTCTGCTTTAAAAACTTCACCATTGAACATGTACCTTTCAGGTTCCTTGATAATCCTCCCACTACGACGAAGCTCCCGTGGTTGTTGATTCTTTAGCGGTTTTTCCACAGGGTTTTCTATGACTTTAGGAACATCCAAACCCGAAGTCATCTCCTCAAGCACGACTTTGCTATGAGGTTTAAAGTCTTCCATGTAACTTTCGTCCGAAAATGTTACATGTGTAGAAACGAAGACTTTATTTTGTTTCAGATTATAGAACATACCACCTTTTGTCCCTTTTGGATAGCCAACAAACAAGCACACTTCTGATTGTGACTCCAACTTCTTCGCTTCCTTATCCAAGACGTGTGTCGGATAACTCCAAAATCGAATATGATTCAAATTAGGTTTCCAACTCGTCCATAACTCGTAAGGAGTTTTAGGAACCGATTTGGAGGAAACGTTATTCAGAATATAGCATGCAGTTTGTATGGCATGCCCCCAAAATGACAAAGGTAATGTGGAGTAACTCATCATAAACCGGATCATATCCAATAGGGTCATATTCCTTCTCTCAGCTACACATTCTGTTGAGTAGTACCAGGTGCAGTCAACTGGGATTGTTGTAATAACCAAAATTTTTAAGGACTCATGATTTCCTTGTACATAAGAAATATAAGTTCGTACCATGTATTTATGTAACATTTTATGAAAATTATGAATATCAATACAAAATTCATAATTTTATCAGTATAGGGTTGAGTTCTTGATAAATTAACTATGAGACTCCATAATAGGCCTTTTAAGGAAAAAGGCATGACGAAATTTCATGAATTCATGTTGGTCAAAGTTTGACTGAAAAAGTCAAAGTTGACCAGAAAAGTTAAGGTTGACCAAAGAAGTCAAATATAAGACGGTACTGTGATACGATAAGCAATATATGAAATATACTGTGAAAACCGTCTTTACGGACAAGATAGTATAATTAAGATTTAAAACCACCATAGAAAAATCAAGTACCTAAAATAGGGTATTAAGGGCCAAATAGCTTTAAATAAAAATAAAAATTTTTATATAGTCCAACTATACACAGATAAATTTTAGACTACAGTTCAGTATAACAGTACTAATTTGTACTGTGTATTAGTGAACACAGTATTGAAAATATCTGTGTTAGCTTAAAAATGGACTGCATATTAAGGAACAAGCCAAACAAGGCCTTATGATGACATCACCCAAGCTTAGAATTATGATATCATTTATGAATTAAAGAAAAGAAAACTTTGGAAAGAAATCCAATCCTAGCCACCTTGCACCCTAAATGGGCGGCCACTTGGAGGGTAATTTAGCAAAGTTTTATGCAATTACTTTTGCTTCAAGGGTTTTTAAGCAAATTTTGGATTAAAAATAAATCCAAAATTAAATTAATTTCTACCTATAAATACCCCAGGGGGGGCGGATTTTTGACCAAAAATTGGAAAATTTTAGCCAAACTCTTGCAAAATTTTCTCTCACACTCTCCCTCTCCAAAATCGAACCTAAGCCAAGAGAGAAAAAAATAATAATAAAACCCTAGAGCAAGCTAATAGGGTGGTCGGATTTTGTTGAACCACAAGCCAAAGGTTGAAATTTTTTTTTAGTACCCCATTAGGGCTAGGAAAACCGGTTGTAGTGGCAGCCAAGGAAAAAGGGAAAAAGTTTTGGAATCCAAGCTTGAGAACCCAATTCCAAACCCTAGAGGTAAACCTTTAAACCCTAAGCTTTTAAATTGAGCTTCAATTTGGGAAATTTAAGTGTATTTCAAGCATTGGATGTAAGAGCATAAGCTCAATTTAATTTTTATGCCCTAGTTTAGAATTTTTAGGTTGGTGCTTGAATTTATGGTTTAGGTGGTTTTATTTACTAAGTCATTCATGATTTTATGCTTTGGATGCATGAAATTAAGGTTTATATGTTTGATGCATGCTAAGGTTATATGTCCCCAAGTATGTTTAAGTTTGTGCTTGATTATGCATGCTAAGTGTTTGATGTGATGATTGTTGATGAATATTTATGTAATGATGGCATGGAATGTTAGAAACCGCTGCATGACTGATATTAGGCTCCCGCTGTGGGCGGTTGAGGTAGTGTGCGCGTATTAGGACGTAAAACCAAGTTAAGAGCAAAACTGCCAGTTTTCAGGTAAAACTGGCCAGTTTTCTGGAAAGATAATTTTGAGGCCCTTAGAGGCCGAATTAGGTAAAATATTAAACATGAAAGTTGTAGAGAAGGGATTTTCCTAGGGGGCAGCATAGACAGTTTTCAAAAATAAGGCTCTGAAGGCCTTCGTTTTTATAAAAACCCGAGCTGACTGTGCGCAGGACTTATGCACGGCCAGGTGAGTTCAACATGGAATAAGAGCATGTTAGAGTCCGAACTAGGTTTTCTGTAAAACGTGAATATTGTAGGGTTTTTCAAAAGATAAAACTTTCCTGAAGACAACTTTCTCTAATTCAAACCAAATTTTTAAATAGAAATGGATTTCTAAAAACTGTACAGGAAACAGGAAATTCCTGCACAGGATTTTCTAAAACAATGCAGGAAAACTGTATTTTTGCACCAACACCAATGTTTTGACTATGAAAACGGTTCCAATGGCAGTTTTCAGCCCTTAATGATTTTTATAAAATCCCACTTTGAAAACCACGAATTTTTAAGTTAAACAAAAGATTTTTGGTCAAATTTTCCAAATTGGATTTTAAAAGCCAAAGTTTAGTAACAAGACAATGACGGATAGTAACCGGGAAGGATACCCGAGTTACTAGGCTTGGCCCAAAAGCCCAAGTTTGACCCATAGAATGTTGACTTTGGTTGACTAAGTTTGACCACCTCAAGGGTTACCCTATGTAACCCAATAAGTTATCATGTGTATAATTGGGGGACATATAACTAAGATTGTGCATGAATGTTAGATAGGTTACCAACATTTTATAGGATCATTATCCTATGTGCTTTTTAATAGCAGGAAGTAACCTACAGTTGCAACCTGAGTTGGAGCAACGAAACCCAAGATATAGCATAACAGGCAAGTACAGACCTCACCTACAGTATGGAAAATAGTAAATACTATTTTCAAGTATACATGCTATGTTATGTTATGCTATGATATGTGATGCCATGCTGTAATGTGCTAAGTTATGCTATGACATGTTATGCTATGAGAAGTTATTCCAAGTTACAAGAAATGTCATGTTAATAAAAATGTCATGTTTTCATGCCATGTTTATATTTCATGCCATATTTTCAAGAATGTCATGTTTTAAAAAATGCCATGTTTTCAAGAATGCCATGTTATGGCAAATGTTAAATATGATATGATATAGTGACATCATGAGGCATGTTCATTAATATTAAACCACATGGTAAGATAAGACAAGCATGTCATACCAACATCCCGTGATCGTGGAGGATACATGTTCAAGTCAAGTTATGATTATTAACCTCTCGTTGATGCGTGAGGGTCAAGTTTATGATTCCCAGAACTGTTAGGGCCTTGCAAACCCTAGCTTTGTCTGGAGGTTACGCACTTTCGGTACGTACACTATGGGCCCACATGTTAAGACAAGATTATAAGTTCAAGATTGATTCTATAATAAAGCATAAGACATTCAAATCAATCATAAATTGTTCATGCATAAGTTACATGATGATTGACATGTTTTTAAGATGTTTGAAATGTTTTGTGAGATATATTTGTACTTGCTAGGCAAAAGCTTATTGTATATTTCATACTGTAGGTAAGAAGCCTGCAGCTTAAGTGGTGGGCCATGCGGACGATGTGACGAGTGAAGGGCGGTGTGGGATACCACTACGTAAAATTTTCCGCAACCACTTTTGAGTTAATATGTATATATCTCAAAAGTAAATTATGTTATACAGTATGTATGAAGTTTGAAGACTTGAGAATGTAATTTTCAGTATAGTATGCATGCATGACAAGTTTTTCTATACAAGATAATCTATGTATTTATGTTTTGTAAAAAAAATTTAGTCTCAAATTTTCAAGTAAGTTAAGTACAAGTATGTATGATGTCGACCCGGCTTGGGAAGTCGGGGCGTCACAGTATCCCATTCTCTATCAAATATCCTAAGAACTCATCCGATAGGTATTCCTCACCTCGATCCAATCAAAGTGTCTTAATGGACTTGCCTAATTGTTTCTCCGCTTCAGCCCGAAATTCTTTGAACTTGTCAAAGGCTTCGCTTTTGCGGGTCATCAAATAGACATATCCATACCTTGAGTAATCATCGATAAAAGTGATACAATACTCATACCCACCGTCTTGTTTCTCTTCTTTAGCGGTAAAAGTCGACATCACATCATCAAACTTTAATCAAGACCTGGTTCATGAACAAACACTGAGGATTTTGGTTTTCTATCTCTTGAGTTCTTATTCACTCTTGAAAACGCTCTCTTCGTTATCCCAAGGTCCCTATGATTTCTAGTGGTTCTATTTCTATATGTTCAATTCTATCACTTCTTTCTTGCTTGTCTCTTGGTCCTACATCAGGAACACCTTTAAAAACTTCAAAATAAAAAATAAAACTAAGGTAATTGCAAGAGGCTCCTAACTACGTTTGTAAACATCTGCACATGTTTATCTTGTTCTCATGTAGTAATTGAAAGAAAATCAAAAGGTATCAGTGTTAATTACAATAATGCATCTACTTTCAAAGAAATTTATCTAAGTTTTCTCTCATAAAATAAAAAAAGATTTTCGGGAGTAATTTTTTTCTCAGTCAATTTCGTGGGTTTCGACATGGGTAGTTTTAAAAGATTCTCCAACGTTCACAGACTTTCAAGCGATTTATAGAGGGCTTTCGTGGTGATTTCAGACGGTTTCCGAGCGGTTCCAGTGGGTGGCAACTCTTTCTCTCTGTAGATTTCAGTTTCTCTCTCTAAAACACTGTAGATGTTGGTTTGAAAATTTTTTTTGGAGCATGCGAGAGAGAGGGATATTTGGACTGGTGGGAGATGAGGGTAAACCCGTAATTTGACATACATTAAATGCTGCTGGACCCCACATATCAAAGGCTTTGAGTGCTAGTAATGAAGGGAAAAAAAAGTGGTATTATTTTTAATAATAAAATTTCTACAAGTGCTATTAATGAAATTAACCCTTAAATCAATTAATAATTTAATGTTTGTAATATATTTAAACAATTTTGAAACAAAATCTTCTTCCTTCCAACCACTAAAATTCGTGCACCATAGATTAGGAGAGAAAAATTTTGTTTTCAAAAACCAACTAATTCAAACACAATCTTATTTCCAAAATTCAATTAACCAAAATAATTAACAAATAATTATTTTATTTGCAACCAATCATATGTTAACAAATCACATTATTTGTCTACATTAATTTCACATGTCCAATACATTTGGGATTGCATGTTAAAGAGTACCATGTCTTAATAGACATTATTAAATTCCCATTTAATTTAACAAATCCCGAGACGCTTCGTGGAACTAAATGAGCTAGTAGAGGGACCCGATGGAAATATGTAAAGAGGCTCCTATAATTGTGAAAAATTAATCCCAGATTAATTATTCATCAATTATCAACTTCAGGACTATTCCACTAAAAGTCTGAAGCTGAACTCCCGTTTACATACCGTATTACGAAAGCTCTATAACACAGTGCTTCTTCCATGATTTATTCATCGCTTGCTTAATCCCCATATGTTATCCATGATTGAATTAAGAACTTTTTCCGTTTTACCTTTTCAATCATTTTAACTTAAAGTTTCATTATTCTCTATTGAAAGAACCATCAATTGTAAAACCATACAATTGGTAAACCACCAGAGAACACAAAGTAAACCGATGGCCAAGATCTTGTATACTATCTTTCAATCCCCGAATAATGCCTTTTAGTAGAGAATATTTACTATCGTTAAGATAGCTATGGATTCCGTATCTATGAATCTTGATTTCTCTATCCATAAGTCATGCACACAAAACACAAGTATATTGACCATAAATTAACAGTGTCTCACTTTTAGTGCATCAAAGTACATAAGTCATGGTTACTGTAATGACCCGCCTAACGTAGGCCGTTACCTTACTTATCTTACATAAATACTTAACTTATTTAACTTGACGGAAATATGAAATATTTTTTTTCTTTTTTTTTAACAACTTGCAACTTGAAATCTAAAATCTATCCCAACATACTTACATGTATATACATACATACTTACGTAATTCAGTACTGAAATGTCAACTTACATACAACATAGTTCATAATTAATAACATATTATAACAAAAGACGTAGCGGTCTCCATCCCACGTTTCACATCTTGCCGTGCCAAGCCCCACCGTCTTGTATCAAGGATTGCCGATAGGTTATTTGCCTACAGCATAGATGTAAGTCGTGAGCTTTCGCTCAGCAAGTACAACTATGAATCCGCAAAACAAAACTTAATAAAGCAATGCATGAGCCAATTATGCTTCATTATGCTTTCTTAGGTTAGCATATCTTTGGGCCCTTACATAACATAACATAAGTGTACGTACCGTGGCACGCAGCCATGGAGTGGTTGGGGCGGTCAATCCATTTCCAACTCAAACCATGGACCAAACCCACCCTTGTGGTAGGTCGGTATGACACGAGGTAACTTACTTGCCATCATACTTGAAATCTTTCCTTAACTTGTTCTTGAACATAATTTCTTATGAATAGTTTTCATTCTTGAAAACGATTCCTTGAACATAGTTTTCTTTTTTAAAAACAGTCTTTTAAAACAGTTTCATACTTGAAACTGTGTAACACCCCCTAGCCAGTTTAGCCTTTAACAAAACTTAACTAGAACATGTCACTAATTCATACATTTATAAAATCTGCTATAACTGTAATGCCCCGGCCATCTACGTAGGGCCGACTACGTAAATGTGGGCCGTTACTTTACTTACTTAACTTAATTCTTAATTCAAATACCTTAAACTTACTGAAAATTCTAGAGTAATTTTTTTATTTTTTTTATTTTTTTATTTTTTATTTTTTGTAAAACTTTATTTTAAAACTCAAACTTAAACTTGACTTATTCTCATACATACTTATAGATACTTACTCGAGTACCGAGCTTTCACACCTCATTTGAAAGCTATCTTATCATATTCAAATCGTGGACCAAACCCGACCTAGTGCGGGTTGGTACAACACGAGACAACTTACTTGCCATACATACTTGAAACTTTTCTTAAACCATATCATTACTTCCTTATAACATAACAAAACACATTTTACAAACATATTTTATTAAAACATATTTTCCAAAACCTGTGGCAGTGTCTATCCCACATTTCACAGTTGCCGTGCCAACCTTCCACAGTCTTGCATCAAGTATTGCCGGTAGGTTGCTTACCTCATCATGATGACATCATGCTTACATCATCTTGATGACATCATGCTTACACCACCTTGATGACATCATCTTGATGACATCATGCTTCATCACTTTGATGACATCATGCTTACATCATCTTGCTTACATTATGCTTACATCATCATTGCTAACTTTTCAAAAAATTACACTTTTACCCCTAAAGATAAAATAATTACAATTTAGTCCCTGCGGGTGATCGGCTAAGGTAGAGCTACTTGACTTCCAATTCTTGCATAATTATCCACTTGATTCCAAGAATCCATTAATATAATTATGCAATCCATTTCCTTATTAACTTTGATAATATCAATACTGTTTTGTCCTAAAACAGTATTATCATACTGAATTGTAGTCCAAAATCCATCTGTATAAAATTGAACTACGTATAAATTTTTCTTAGGACTTGAAACTATTTAGTCCTTATTGCTCTAAATATTGTGCTTGATTTTTCTAGGGTGGTCTCATAGCTTATTCTTACTTATTCGTTCGTAATGACGGTTTTCCGCAGTATAGTTTTCATACTGTTAATTATACTGCAATACCATCTCAGTCAAACTTTTGTCAACCTAAAGTCAACCTTGGTCAACTTTGACCGGCATAAAATCATAAATTCTTATTCTGCCATTTTTCTCAAAAGGCCTCATACTTGACTATCATTGAGTCTTGTAACTATTTAAACGAGAACTCAAACATATACTGATATTCAACTCAGATCATAAGCTTCATATCAACATACATGATTCAGTCTTAGATTTTCCTTGTCTCTAAGGAAATCATAGGTCCATCACAATTTCGGGTTCTTACATTCTACCCTCCTTAAAAAAAATTTCGTCCTCGAAAATTCGGATACTTCTAGGTGGCTTTTCTTAAAATCCACCACAAATCCATAACGGTTTATTCATGTTCCCATTCTAATACTTTAATGGGATCATGTCTCTTATATAGAACCATAATCTTACTTTATCATGCTTTCATACCTTCATACTTACTTTCATACTATCGTCCTTTTATACATTCTTACTTTCATACTACATACTTTCTTACTTTCATACTTTCTTACTTACATACGTTCATACTTACATACTTACATACTTTCATGCTATCATACTTTCCTTTCATATTGTATCACAAGAATTATTTACGTAAAAAGCTGAGCAAGTATATCATATAACTCGCTATGTTTGAAAAACATATCATATCTTATAACTTTTTTCATACTTGAAAAGTATATCGTATTATATAACTTTCCACACTTGGAAAGCATATCGTATCATATATTTAGGACACTTTTTGAAAATAGTTCTTTCTTGAACCTTGATCTTATGCTATTAGAACACTTTACTTTTCATAATGGCCCCTTTCTTGGAACTCGTCCCATTCTTGGAACTCATTCCTCAAGGATTCGGCCTATGGCCCCTATCTTGGAACTCGCTTCCTCAAGGATTTGGCCTATGGCTCCTATCTTGGAACCCTTACTTTTCATGACAGCCCCTATCTTGGAATTTCCTACTCAAGGATTCGGCCGTCTTACATAACATGAGGAGGTTCTACTAAGCATGAGATCTTTTATAAAAATATTTTTCTTGAATCTTTTCAAAGTCAATAATGGAAAAGCCATAATATCGTTCGAGTGATGCAATGAAAGATATACTTAAATCACTAGCTACTTGCTAGATAGTAGAAACTTCTCTCATTGCTTCTCATATTTCCTTCATAGCATAAGTGGATAATCATAATTCTTAAGAATGTCCAAACTTCCCATCATTACATAATTTCCCTTACTAAGGGATCATATCCTTAATTTCATCGTCAAACTTATAGCCATCATCGTGGTATACTAAATTCTTGTTAGCCATATCCAATTTATTGTTTGCGCATTACCTTGATATTATCACCGAGTCAAGGTATTACCAAACATTTTTTCATATCTACTATTACTCTTACGGGGCATAAGTTTTACAATCATGAAACTTAAATTCTATAACATCTATCCTATTTCTTAAACTGAACAAAAATTCCTGGTTATCACCCTACAAAGGTAAGATGATAGGCGATCTGATCTCGAGGCCTATTCATTTCTTAATGCTGCTCTAGCACTTATCGGTACATATTAGTCACTACAGTTGCAAGATTAAACTCTTGCGGAAATTTTGGTTCGGTCGTACATACAACGAACCATCTTCTAGTCTCTAATTCTAATTCTTGACATTTTTAACACCCATTCTTTCATTCATATCTTAGCATACCATATCATCATAACTTATCATATCATACTAGAGATTCATCACGATCTCATCATATCATATCGTAAGCTTAGTTTATCCATCACGCTTCCGCTGTGCAACTCTGATCTATTGGCAATAATAGCCCATAGACTCATTTGGATAAACACGCCAAGCTGCAACATAACTGACGTATCGTCTTATGTACATATCTTGGTATATTTCGGGATCGTGATAATACATAGTCGGTCCCTTTCCAGGCAGTAGTCCATATCTTGGACTAATCAGGATTCTAAAGTTCGCTCAGGTGCCCTAAGAAAAATCATTTAGGAACCTCACGGTCCTCCTTAATCACACCCGGGTTTGACACCAGGTTCATATCATTATAATCATATACATAACAAAAATAAGACTATCTACTTACAAAAGCTGTGGCGTTGGCGGCAGAACTGTGAAACTAGATGGCAGGACACCCGCTCTGATACCATTCTCTGTAACGCTCCGGCCATCTAC
This sequence comes from Ficus carica, assembly GCA_009761775.1. Classification (NCBI taxonomy): domain Eukaryota; kingdom Viridiplantae; phylum Streptophyta; class Magnoliopsida; order Rosales; family Moraceae; genus Ficus; species Ficus carica. The sequence goes on along the minus strand of CM019748.1, from coordinate 24,635,749 downwards.
GTAGGGCCGACTACGTAAACGTGGGCCGTTACTTTACTTACTTAACTTAATTATTAATTCAAATACCTTAAACTTACTGAAAATTCTAGAGTAATTTTTTTTTTTTTTTTTGTAAAACTTTATTTTAAAACTCAAACTTAAACTTAACTTATTCTCATACATACTTATAGGTACTTACTCGAGTACCGAGCTTTCACACCTCATTTGAAAGCTATCTTATCATATTCAAATCGTGGACCAAACCCGACCTAGTGCGGGTTAGTACAACACGAGGCAATTTGCTTGCCATACATACTTGAAACTTTTCTTAAACCATATCATTACTTCCTTATAACATAACAAAACACATTTTACAAACATATTTTACAAAAACATATTTTTCAAAACCCGTGGCAGTGTTCATCTCACATTTCACAGTTGCCGTGCCAACCTTCCACAGTCTTGCATCAAGTATTGCCGGTAGGTTGCTTACCTCATCATGATGACATCATACTTATATCATCTTGATGACATCATGCTTACACCACCTTGATGACATCATATTGATGATATCATACTTACATCATCTTGCTTACATCATCATTGCTAACTTTTCCAAAAATTGCACTTTTGCCCCTAAAGATAAAATATTTACAATTTAGTCCCTGCGGGTGATCGGCTAAGGTAGAGCTACTTGACTTCCAATTCTTGCATAATTATCCACTTGATTCCAAGAATCCATTAATATAATTATGCAATACATTTCCTTATTAACTTTGATAATATCAATACTGTTTTATCCTAAAACAGTATTATCATACTGAATTGTAGTCCAAAATCCATCTGCATAAAATTGAACTACGTATAAATTTTTCTTAGGACTTGAAACTATTTAGTCCTTATTGCTCTAAATATTGTGCTTGATTTTTCTAGGGTGGTCTCATAGCTTATTCTTACTTATTCGTTCGTAATGACGGTTTTCCGCAGTATAGTTTTCATACTGTTAATTATACTGCAGTACCATCTCAGTCAAACTTTAGTCAACCTAAAGTCAACCTTGGTCAACTTTGACCGGCATAAAATCATAAATTCTTATTCTGCCATTTTTCTCAAAAGGCCTCATACTTGACTATCATTGAGTCTCGTAGCTATTTAAACGAGAACTCAAACATATATTGATATTCAACTTAGATCATGAGCTTCATATCAACATACATGGTTCAGTCTTAGATTTTCCTTGTCTCTAAGGAAATCATAGGTCCATCACAATTTCGGGTTCTTACAATAACACTGAAACATAGTAAAACCAAGATAGTGGTATGATAAAAGATTAATATAAAATATTTACAGACTCTTCATCAAAGTTTAATCAAAATATGAAGAGTTGGTATTACAACTATCCCATAGCACTATATCAAAATAAAACTTTTCTACTTTAGCCCACAGAGTTCTTTGATAATCATTTTTCATAAAACAACTTTAGTTTAGTATGTACATAAGATTCATGACATCAGGTTCCCAAAAGAGGTTCAGCCCGCCACTATATCACTTCCTCATTCTTTTCTTCCTCACCTGTACCATGAAACTTTAAAGTGAGCTAAAAGCCCAGTAAGTGGAACATAGTTCAATACAAAAACTTTAAACTACAATCTGTATCCAAAATACAGTTTTCAATGGATTTCGAATCTTCTTACAGCATATAAAAGTCCAAAACAACATTTAAAACATAACATGAAAACCCTTGAGATATGGCACAAAATTGGGCTTAAACTACAGAATCATTTACCATTCATTTCCTTTAGGTTTGACCAAACACTTTCATTCATGTCATTGGGATCCCAAACGTTGGTATCAGTCATGTCCCTTTCGGGACCCATCCGTGGGTATCAGTCAGTCCTAATGACATCATTATAATGGGGTTACACATTCCGTAGATATTCTCATCATTTCATAGGCCACATCTAGAACTTTAAAATCTTTAAAACATTATAAACATGTCATAAAAACTTTCAATAAACCATACTTTCCTACTTGCAAATCATACCCTTTTCAATAAAGGGAAACATTATATCCATAATCTCATTTCAAATGTTAAACATTTGTCAAAAACATTAAAACGCTATATCATATATTTTTTAAGTTTCTATGGTACAGTAAGTAGAATTCCTACTTATCTCTTTAAAATTGAATTTCCTTAGAGAAATTGACTCCACCGTATCGAGGAAGTTGATCGTGCTTGTCCTAAGGTCCATGATCAAGTCATTTTACATTTAAAAGTATCTTCAATCCATTACCAGTAATATAAAATAGAAATATATGCATTATAGTATCACTTTTCAATGTTTTAGACCATTTAAGGTCCTTTAGGACAAATTCTAATCACAAACAAAATCTTTATCTAGTTGTTGTACACAGATTTCCAGCTACAGGACCCAACTTTTGAAAATTCACCAAAAATCCGTTTTACAATATTTTTATGTGAAATTTTGTGGGAAGCAAGATTCATATGTATATTTTAACTTCACAAAATTTAAGCATCAAATACAGGGTATAAACAGAAAAATGAAATTCGAAATCCTACTGCCCTGTTTTAGAAATCTCAGTCAAACATTTTCACAAACACCTTCTATGCCACTTCATAAAATACGTTAAAAAAAATCAAATCTCTTTACCAATCAGACCTCAGAATGCTTTACATCTCAAATAATATAGAACCATCAAGAATCTTGAATAAAATCAGAAGTTACACATTTGGATTAAAATCTAAGTACACTTTTAACATACGGCATCTCAAGTAATTCAAATCACACACAACTTAAAACCTCATCTCTCTAGCTTTGAATAGCTTCAAAATCCATTAAAAACCCTAATTAAAACTGACCTTAGATAGCTTATAAGATTCGGACCCCAAAAGTGATGCCAAACTCCACCTTAAGCTCAACTAGCTTGAAAGAAAAATGGGTTTGTATGGAAATCCGAGAATGAGCTTTTGAAGGAAGCTTAGTCTTGATTTGTTTTGTGGTTTTAGGAGGGGAAAGAAGGTCTAATGACGAAGATGATCAATTGTTGAAGTTCTGTGTAGTGTTTTTTTTTTTTTTTTTTTTGGCACATAGAACCGACTGGAACGAAAAGTGTGAGGAAGAAGGGAATTTTGGTTGAATCAGTCTAATATCACATAAAGGCAGCTGTAAAGCACATATAAAGACAGTAGCAAAACAATTTTTAAAAATTTCATAAATTGCCCAAAAGAATTTAAAATTATGTTAGATCCTTAAAAATATATTTTCTTTTCAAATAAGTCCATAAAAATTTTAATAAACTTCATTTAAAGTATATTCTATAACTTTAGATTACCATTCTTATACAAATAATCTCATGGACTAAGCACATCGATCAGCTTCACTTCCGGTGGTTGTCAACTCTCCTCTGCACAGTTACTAAAAAAAAATATAGTTAAACAATTTCTGTAATTCTAAAAAAAAAACACACATTTCATGTAAAATGATTAACATAACTACTAATGAGCACTTAATAATAATACTAATAAGATACTAAACATATTTGTTAAACTTAGTTATTTTAAATTAATTAAGCTCGGCTAGAGCTGGGAATTCGGGCCGCCCGGCCCGGCCCGGCCCGAGCCCATCGGGCTATTTCAAAAAATCGGGCTGGACCGGTCCGGCCCGGCCCGATTTTTTGAAATATAAGCTCGGCCCGGCCCGCGGGCTTAGAGAGGGCCGGGCCCGGCCTAATTTTATTTTAACTTTGTATATTTTTGATAATTTAATAATTTATCTTAATATTTTATCTTAGATAAAAAAATAAAAAATTTTATACTTTGTTTAAAAAATTTTATTATACTATTTCTATTAATTTTTATATTTATATTTATATTATAATTGTTTAGTTAGTACTTAACAATTATAATGTTAGTTAGTTAGTTAACTTAATATTATAATTAAACTTTATAATTATTTTTTTTATTTTTTTAATAACGGACGGGCCGGGTCGGTCCATTGGGCTTAAATATTCGGGCCGGCTCGCCGGGCCTAAAAGGAGAGCCCAGTTCGCCTATTACTATCGGGCCGGGCTTTTACCGGGCCGATAGTGACACGACCCGCCTATTGTGGGCCGTTATTGTACATACTATCTTACTACATATGAAAACTTGAGCTATTTTTTTTATTTTATTTTATTTTATTTATACTTACAATATAAAATTTGAACTGAAATCTTTTTAATAATTACATATATACTTGTACATATACTTAACTACATAACATAGTAATGAAATCTTTATTCGATTACAACATATTTAGCGTAGCATAATTTAACAAAAAGAAACGTAGTAATGCCCGTCCCACAGTTTCACAGTTTGTTTTGCCATGCTCCACCGTCTTGTATCAAGTATTGCTATAAGTTTGCTTACCTACAGCATAAACATGAACTATGAGCTTTCGCTCAGCAAGCACAACTATTTCTCCGCAACATATCCCATAATAACATAATGCATGAACCAATTATGCTTTCTTACTGTTTTCATAAGTTAGCATAGTTTTTAGGGCCCTTACATAACATAAATGTACGTACCGTGGCGCGCTGCCATGGAGTGGTTGGGGCGGCCAGCCCTGTCCAACTCAAACCATGAACCAAACCCGACCTAACGCGGGTCGATACGACATATTGCATCCTGCTTATCATAATGATATCTTAAATCTTGTTCTTATCTTGTTTCGTCCTTGAAACCTTATTTCATGATCTTAACCAGTTTCTTAACTGAAACTGGGATTTCATATCTTACCGATTAACTTATCATAAATGAGCATACTTCGTGATGCCATAATATCAAACTATTTATCATATGAACATACATGCTCTAACATATCTCATATATCTCATAACATAAACTTAAAAGCATACAAGCCATAACATTCATCATTTCATGAAGACATACATACATACATACCATAAACATTCCTTATAGCATCATGAACTTGGTATCATACAAGTCATAAGCATTTCATCACACTTATATTATCATATACTTAAAAGCATACATCAACAGTCTTGTTTATACTGTAGGCGGAGTCGTACTAACCTTTACTGCGCCTTGATTTAAATTTCTTCACTCAAACAGGTTGTTTTCCTGTTTTCAAGAAAATCATAGGATAAGCATCATCCTATCATAACAACGTTTTGATTTTTGTTGCTAACTCGATTTAAACCATAAATCCCAAAATTCAACTCTTTTTTTGAATTTTAGTAAAACCCTAAAGTTCTCAAAACCGGGTTTTAAAACTATTACATAGTGTTTAATACTTTTCTTATAAATCCGTTCAAAATTTGAAAAAGTTTTCTTCATGAAAGTTGTAGACCTTGAAGTCTCCTACAACTTTTGTTTTTAACTCAAAACTCAAATCTGTCTTTAACATGCTTATTTATGCCTTTGAAAATTCTTCAACCAAATACACTTATAATAATTTGGTCTCGGGTTTTTGCAAAAACAAAGGTCTTAGGGGTCTTGTTTTCAAAAACTGTCCTCGTTGACCCCTAGGATTTTCCCTTCTCTACAACTTTGAAGTTTTAACTTTTTCCATATTCGGCCTCTAAGGACCTCAAAATTTGGTTATCAGAAAAACCGTTCAGTTTTGATCCTTACTCAAGCATACATAAACCATAGTACATAAAACTTAACAAACTAAGCTCATGATCAAATTCAATGACCTAATAATCGAACCCTAACTGAAACTTAAATAAAGAACTAGAGGGTTCAAGAATTTACCTCAAGTTCCACGGATTAAAACCCTAACTAGAGCTTCGAAACTTTCTACTCACTTCTTACACTAACCGAACTCTCCTCACACTCTTGTTCTCTTTCTTTTCTTTTCTCTCCTCCTTTGCTCGGCTTCTATGGCAAAGTTTAGAGGGTTTGAGTTGCTTGTGTGTTTGTTTTGACTAACTAAAAAAAAATGAAAGAACCTTCACCTATTTATAGGTGAAGCTCAACTCTCGGAATTGCTCCTAAGTCCCTAAAAAAATGCAATTTGTGCTTGATTCCTTGAGAGGTGGCCGGCCATCCTTGCTTCCTTCTTGCCAAGTCACCCAAGCTAGGGTGCTTACTCATGTGGCCTAGGAACCATGAGGTGTTCCTTCCTTAGTGTGGCCGGCCATAGGTGGAGCTTGGGCTTGCCCTTGCTAGTCAACAAGTAAGCCTAACAAGCTTACTAAGCAAGCCTATGGTGCATGAGGTGTCATGAGCTAGAAGAGTTCAAGAATTCCATCTCTTATAATTTAGCCATTGGTCCTTAAAACCACAAAAATTTCCCCTAAACCCCTATGTGTTGGCCGGCCCTCCATGCCCTAAAGTGCCAAGCAAGCCTAGCTAGGATGCTTGCTCATCAAAGCTACAAGCTTGAGGTGGCAAACCCTTGTGATGGCCGGCCCTAGGGTGAGGTGTGCAAGCCTTGGCTTGCCAAGGGGGCTAGGCTAGGGGGTCTAGGGTGTTGGTTCATCAAGGCTAGGCCATGAGGTGTTGCTTCCTCAAGTGGCCGGTCATGGTGTGGCCTTGGCAAAGCATGAGCTTGCCATGTGAGCAAGGTTGGTCCATGTGTTGCTTCCTTGTGGTGGCCGGCCTTGGTGCATAGGTGTGCAAGCCTTGGCTTGCCAAGGAGCAAGGCTAGGAGGGTGGCTCATCCAAGCTACAAGCATGAGGTGTCTCTCCCTCATGTGGCCGGTTTTGGTGAAGCCAAATGAGACAAGTTTGCTAATTGAAACTTAACACAAAATTAACCAAGCAAATCTAAGTGCTTAGTTGCTAAACTTAGGGTATGATTTGTGAACTTTTAATGACACTTAATTTCTTCTAATCTGCATAATGTTCCACAAGAACTAGATCCCTTGTTCACAAATTTACATAATTGCTGATAGGTCCACAAGTTTTCCCAAAATTGCACTTTAGCCCCTAAAGGCACAAAAATATTTGCACTTTAGTCCTCATAGATTGGCCGACTAAATTAAGCCTTCTAAACTTCAATTTAATGCTAAATTCTCCTTAAAAAGACTTCCTTGACTTTAAAAACTTCAAAATCATAAACTTTCTTAAATTTGCAAAATTGACCCCTAAACATAAAATATTTGCATTTTGGTCCCTATAAGGTGACCAATCATGGCAATGACACTTGTTATCAGAGGTGTCATCATTAAAAGCTTTGCTTGGCTTATTTTCTGAATGCAGTTCATTTTCATACTAACATAGATATTCATATACTGTTTTCAACTGATAACAGTATAATTTAACTGGACCATCATCCAAAACTTATCATATAAAACACATAGACATACATAGCATAGCTGTGATTCTTAACAAAAGAAATCATATGCTTAATGAAAATTTGGGTCATTACAATCTACCCTCCTTAAAAATTTTCGTCCCCGAAAATCACTACAGGTAAGGATAGTTCTTTCTCATTTCTTCTTCTACTTCCCACGTTGCTTCTTCTATGTTATGATTCCGCCATAATACCTTAACCATTGGAATGGTTTTGTTTCTTAAGACCTTTTCTTCCCGATCTAGAATCCGGATTGGCTTTTCCTTATAAGTCAAATCCGTTTGTACTTCAACAGGTTCCTGACTTAACACATGGGAAGGATCATGTACATATTTCTTCAACATCGAAACGTGGAAAACGTCATGTACCGAGGCCAAAGCTGGCGGTAACGCAAGTCTGTAGGCTACTTTTCCAATCCTTTCGAGAATTTCAAAAGGACCCGTATATCTTGGATTAAGCTTTCCTTTCTTACCAAACCTCATAACTCCTTTCATTGGAGCAATCTTAAGAAAAACAGAATCTCCAACCTGAAATTCTAAAGGTCTTCGACGTTTATCAGCATAACTCTTCTGCCGACTGAAAGCTACGTCGAGTCGTTGCTTGATCACCCTGATGTCTTCTGAGGTTCTTCTAATGAAGTCCGTGGTTTGAAGTTGCTTCTGTCCAACTTCTTGCCAATGGATGGGAGATCGACATCTTCTTCCGTAAAGCGCTTCATATGGAGCCATACCAATTGAGGTGTGATAACTGTTATTATACGAAAACTCAATCAAGGGTAACTTCTGATCCCAGTTTCCCTTGAAATCCATAGCACAAGACCTCAACATATCTTCCAATGTCTGGATAGTGCGTTCCGATTGTCCATCTGTCTGAGGGTGAAAAGCGGTACTGAATTTCAACTTTGATCCCATAGCTGCTTGTACACTTTTCCAAAATCGTGAGGTAAAACGCCCATCCCGATCTGAAATGATGGATTTTGGAACTCCATGAAACCTAACGATTTGAGATACATAAATCTCAGCCAATTTCTCGACCGAAAAGGTGGCTTTAATGGCAATGAAATGAGCTGATTTGGTTAATCTATCCACAATCACCCAAATCATATCATTCCCACTTGCGGTCCTGGGTAATCCAACTATGAAATCCATGGTGATTTACTCCCATTTCCACTCTGGGAGTTCGATCTTTTGAAGATCTCCTCCAGGTTGTCGGTGTTCGGCCTTAACTTTCTGACAAGTTAAGCATTTTGATACGAAATCCGCAATTTCTCTCTTCATGCTTGGCCACCAAAAATTCTCCTTGAGGTCCATGTACATCTTAGTAGCTCCAAGGTGAACTGAGTATGGTGTTTCATGCGCTTCAGACATGATCTGTTTCTTAAGGAATTCAAAATTAGGAACACAAATCCTTCCTTTGAAGAGAATTAATCCATTCGCGGATATTTTAAAGTCTTTATCTTCACCACCAAGAAGTTGCGTCTTTATCAAAAAGGAATCTTTCTCCTGATAACACTTAATAGAGTCTAGGAGATTGGACTGAAGAGTCAAAGCAGCCAATTTCCCTGATATTATTTCCAATTCAAAATCAGAAATTTCCTTTTGGAGTGACTTAGATAATCCTTCAATTGACATGAGCACACCGGAAGACTTCCTACTTAATGCGTCTGCCACTTTGTTCGCTTTTCCAGGGTGGTAAAGGATTTCACAATCGTAATCCTTTACGAGTTCAAGCCATCTACGCTGCCTCATATTGAGCTCCTTTTGGGTAAAGATGTATTTGAGACTTTGATGATCGGTGAAAATCTCACATCTATTGCCATACAGGTAATGTCTCCAAATCTTCAAGGCAAAAACCACCGCTGCAAGTTCCAAATCGTGCGTTGGATAGTTCCGCTCGTGGTCCTTCAGTTGACGTGAAGCATAGGCAACCACCTTTCCTCCTTGCATAAGGACAGCTCCTAGTCCGGTCTTTGACGCATCGCTATAAATAACAAAATTTCCTGTTTCTACATCAGGAATTATTAGTACTGGTGCACTCGTAAGCTTCCTCTTGAGTTCTTGAAAGCTTTCTTCACACTTCTGTGTCCAATCAAACTTTCTCTCTTTCTTAGTAAGGGCTGTAAGTGGCGCTGAAATCTTGGAGAATCCTTCAACGAACCGTCGGTAGTATCCGGCCAAACCAAGAAAGCTTCGTATCTCCGTGACGTTTTTGGGTGCTAACCATGCACTAACCGCCTCTATCTTAGCAGGATCAACGGAAATTCCTTCCTTTGAAACTACATGGCCTAAGAAATGTACTTTTTCCAACCAAAATTCACATTTTGTGAATTTGGCATAGAGCTGATTCTGTCTTAAAATCTCCAATACTACTCTGAGATGCTGCTCATGTTCCTCAATGGACTTTGAGTAAATCAAAATATCGTCAATAAAGACGATAACAAACTTATCTAAATATTCTTTAAACACCCGATTCATGAGGTCCATAAACGCAGCTGGGGCATTAGTTAATCCAAATGGCATGACTAGAAACTCATAATGCCCATACCGTGTTCGGAAAGCTGTCTTAGAAATATCTCCTTCCTTGATTCTAAGTTGATGATATCCCGATCGTAGGTCAATTTTCGAGAATACCAATGCTCCTCTGAGTTGATCAAAGAGATCGTCGATTCTCGGAAGAGGGTACTTGTTCTTAATCGTGATCTTGTTCAACTCGCGATAATCGATGCACATCCGCAATGATCCGTCCTTCTTCTTGACAAACAGCACTGGTGCTCCCCACGGGGAATGGCTTTGTCGAATAAATCCTTTGTCCAACAGTTCTTGTAACTGTACTTGGAGTTCCCTAAGCTCAGCTGGGGCCATACGGTAGGGTGCTTTCGATATGGGAGCTGCTCCTGGCAACAATTCTATTTCGAAAGAGATTTCCCGCTCCGGCGGAAGTCTGGTTAAATCCTTTGGAAAGACATCTACATATTCCCTAATAATGGGAACATCTTCAGGCTGTAGCTCCTTTTCTTGTTCTTTGTTCACCATGTTAGCTAAGTATCCTTGACATCCATTAGCTAACATTTTCCAAGCCTTCATTGCCGAAACTAGCCGAGTTGATGAGCTCTTAGACTGGCCGTGAAAGTTAAATTCCTCTTCATCGAAAGGACTAAACGTAACACAACGCTTTCGACAATCAATCTTAGCGTTGTACTTACCTAAGAAATCCATTCCCAGGATAACATCGAAATCCTGAAGCTTAATTGCAATCAGGTCTACATACAATTCTCTACCACACATGACTACCGGAACATTTCGCATCCAGGAGTCAGACAACAAAATCTCTCCCGATGGAAGAGAGGTCCTAAAAAGTTGTCCTAGATTTTCTACACTTCTATCTAACTTCTGGGCATACTCCATTGATACAAATGAATGGGTGGCACCAGAATCAAATAAGGCAATAGCATCATGAGTGGCTAAAGAGATCTGACCTGTCACCACGTTAGAGGTTCCAGCTTCAGCATCTCCTTTCGTGTAGGCATAAATCCTAGCTTGTGGTTCGAGAGCCTCCAATCTTCCTTGTACAATCGAAGGACCTTCAATCTTGGCTTGCACCGCATGCAACTGTCGGTTTGTATTCCTATTCTGGTACTGAGGGTTCTGGTTCTGGCTATTAGAAGTGCAATTCTTCGCATAATGGCCTTCCTTGCCACACAGGTAGCAAGCGTTTGATCCCATTCTACATACACCCAAGTGCTTCCTCCCACATTGAGCACACACAGGGTAGTTATTATTATTACCCTCATTCCCACGATTATTCTTCTTTTGAGGGTAATTCCTTTGTTGGCCCTGGCCCATAGCATTTCCCTTCCTTTTATTCCTCCCAAACTGTTTGGAATATTGGTTGGGATTACTAGTCTGGCCTTTCAAGTTCGTCTCCTGACTCGGTCTAGGCTGCAACTGTTTCTCCATAACTTTTTCTTCTTTCTTAGCTTTAAAGATCTGAACCCTCGCTTCCTTATCCTGATTAATCCAGTATTCTGCTCTCATAGCTCGACTTATACAATCAGCTACGAGAGTAGGAGGACTACTTCCAGCACTAACTTGCTTGGAGATGTCTGTCCGAAACATTTTCATCATTCTTCTTACTTTCTCCTTTTCATTTGGTACCAGTTCTGGACATAGGCGGCTAAGTTGTTCAAACTTATTGACTGCTTCCACCACCGACATAGACCCCTGCTTGAAACTGGTAAACTCATCTTGTTGAACTGCCAGTATTTCCCCATTATAGTACATCGTATTGAATTCGGCTACAAAATCTTGCCAATCCATGTTCGCCACATTTCTGCGCATCTGGACCGTCTTCCACCAGTGACGCGCATCCTTCTTTAAAGCAAAAGAGGCACAAAGAACCTTCTCATGTTCTGTGAGTCCCATAAAATCCAATATTACTTGGATATCTATAAGCCAATTATCCGCTACCAACGGATCCGTAGTTCCCTCGAATTCAGGCGCCTTCATTCGCCTAAACCGCTCATATAACAGATCCTCCCTAATCACAGGTGGATTCCTTTGCAGTCCCGCGGGCTCTAATGGGATTTCTTGATGAATCTCCGGTACTTGAGGTGCTACTGGAGGTACAGGATTGTTTTGTGGTAGATTCACATTGGCTTGGGGTATCTGGTTTAGTTGGGCTACTTGTTCCCTAAGTTGATTAGTTTCTTGCTGCTGTTCTTGTAATTGCCGTTGCAATGTGGCTACTAAATTTGCAAGATCAGGTTCTTGCAGGTTTGGGTTTGCTCGGGTACGCGGCCGAGACATCTTCTAATTCCTATCTAGTCACAAGAAAGATGTTGTTATATTCCAATCATCTCCTTGTTCATTCATATCACATCATATCTTAGCATAAACTTTACTTGTAATATCAGGTCATGATATTATTATCTCTCATCATAACAAAATCATATCATATCATATCATATCATAACATATCATATTACATCATAACCTATCATATTATATCATAGCATACCCTAGATTGTATCATATGTTACATATATACATATTCACATAAGATGGAAGTGATCACCACTTTAACCATCACACAGAATTTCTATCTTACACCTAAATTCGCTACTCTGATGATACGTTGGAGAATACTTCCCAGTCTTCTTCATCAAACATAATCTCCTCCGGATCATCTTCTACGTCTACTTGTTCCTCTTCTTCCTCGTCCATAACAATTTCAGGAGGATCTTCTTGAAGTTCGAGATTTTCAAGATCCATGGCTTCAACATCAATTCCCTCCTCTTGTAGGGGAATTTCTTGAAGTGGTACCGCCGGAATAGGATCCTCTTGCAATTCTGGACCCCATTGAAACTGTGGTTCTTCTATACCAACGTTATCAACTGGCTCCAGTTCTTGGTCATTTATCATAGCATCCGCCTGAATCACATGGGCTGTTAATTCAGCGTCCAAAATTTCATTGATCATATGATCCAACGTTATTTCCAACGCTGGAGGCTGCACAAGTTCCCTAATTTTAAAAGGTAAGCCCTCCCTGAGCAATTGTAAGGCTCTCATCTCAGGGTTGCCCCAATCAGGAATATGGGGTAACATAGCCTCTTGGAACCTTCGGCAGTAATGGCCCATCGATTCGCCTGGATAGGCGTGCCAATCATAAACATAGTTCAGATATCGGGCAGTGTTCATGTCACGATAAATGTCTGGGTCCCGATAATGCATACCAGCGTCTTCTTCCCGTATAGGTCCAAATCGAGCAATGATAGCATTACGGAAATCTTCCCATAATCCTCCTTGAACTTCATTCTCTCCTTGAGTTCTCCACCAAAGTCTAGCATCTACTGCAAGACAACGGCTAGCTAACGCTACTTGTAAATGAGGCTGAATGTGACATATGCGAAATATAGCCTCAATGTCATGAAGCCAAGCCGCTAATGTCACGGTCCGTCTAGTTCCATCGAATGTTAACAGGGACATCATGAAGAACGCATAAGCCGCACCTCGGTCCTCATCCATTGTCTGTTAATCTAAATTATAAAATTTTCTTACTAATTAATTATACAAATACTAAATACATTCAACTTACAATGACAGTGGCGCAGGCAAGCATACTGTGAAACTGGAAGGCAGGACCTGTTGCTCTGATACCAACTCTGACACGACCCGCCTATTGTGGGCCGTTATTGTACATACTATCTTACTACATATGAAAACTTGAGCTATTTTTTTTTTTTTTTTTATTTTATTTATACTTACAATATAAAACTTGAACTGAAATCTTTTTAATAATTACATATATACTTGTACATATACTTAACTACATAACATAGTAATGAAATCTTTATTCGATTACAACATATTTAGCGTAGCATAATTTAACAAAAAGAAACGTAGTAATGCCCGTCCCACAGTTTCACAGTTTGTTTTGCCATACTCCACCGTCTTGTATCAAGTATTGCTATAAGTTTGCTTACCTACAGCATAAACATGAACTATGAGCTTTCGCTCAGCAAGCACAACTATTTCTCCGCAACATATCCCATAATAACATAATGCATGAACCAATTATGCTTTCTTACTGTTTTCATAAGTTAGCATAGTTTTTAGGGCCCTTACATAACATAAATGTACGTACCGTGGCGCGCTGCCATGGAGTGGTTGGGGCGGCCAGCCCTGTCCAACTCAAACCATGAACCAAACCCGACCTAACGCGGGTCGATACGACATATTGCATCCTGCTTATCATAATGATATCTTAAATCTTGTTCTTATCTTGTTTCGTCCTTGAAACCTTATTTCATGATCTTAACCAGTTTCTTAACTGAAACTGGGATTTCATATCTTACCGATTAACTTATCATAAATGAGCATACTTCGTGATGCCATAATATCAAACTATTTATCATATGAACATACATGCTCTAACATATCTCATATATCTCATAACATAAACTTAAAAGCATACAAGCCATAACATTCATCATTTCATGAAGACATACATACATACATACCATAAACATTCCTTATAGCATCATGAACTTGGTATCATACAAGTCATAAGCATTTCATCACACTTATATCATTATATACTTAAAAGCATACATCAACAGTCTTGTTTATACTGTAGGCGGAGTCGTACTAACCTTTACTGCGCCTTGATTTAAATTTCTTCACTCAAACAGGTCGTTTTCCTGTTTTCAAGAAAATCATAGGATAAGCATCATCCTATCATAACAACGTTTTGATTTTTGTTGCTAACTCGATTTAAACCATAAATCCCAAAATTCAACTCTTTTTTGAATTTTAGTAAAACCCTAAAGTTCTCAAAACCGGGTTTTAAAACTATTACATAGTGTTTAATACTTTTCTTACAAATCCGTTCAAAATTTGGAAAAGTTTTCTTCATGAAAGTTGTAGACCTTGAAGTCTCCTACAACTTTTGTTTTTAACTCAAAACTCAAATCTGTCTTTAACATGCTTATTTCTGCCTTTGAAAATTCTTCAACCAAATACACTTATAATAATTTGGTCTCGGGTTTTTGCAAAAACAAAGGTCTTAGGGGTCTTGTTTTCAAAAACTGTCCGCGTTGACCCCTAGGATTTTCCCTTCTCTACAACTTTGAAGTTTTAACTTTTTCCATATTCGGCCTCTAAGGGCCTCAAAATTTGGTTACCAGAAAAACCGTTCAGTTTTGATCCTTACTCAAGCATACATAAACCATAGTACATAAAACTTAACAAACTAAGCTCATGATCAAATTCAATGACCTAATAATCGAACCCTAACTGAAACTTAAATAAAGAACTAGAGGGTTCAAGAATTTACCTCAAGTTCCACGGATTAAAACCCTAACTAGAGCTTCGAAACTTTCTACTCACTTCTTACACTAACCGAACTCTCCTCACACTCTTGTTCTCTTTCTTTTCTTTTCTCTCCTTCTTTTGCTCGGCTTCTATGGCAAAGTTTAGAGGGTTTGAGTTGCTTGTGTGTTTGTTTTGACTAACTAAAAAAAAATGAAAGAACCTTCACCTATTTATAGGTGAAGCTCAACTCTCGGAATTGCTCCTAAGTCCCTAAAAAAATGCAATTTGTGCTTGATTCCTTGAGAGGTGGCCGGCCATCCTTGCTTCCTTCTTGCCAAGTCACCCAAGCTAGGGTGCTTACTCATGTGGCCTAGGAACCATGAGGTGTTCCTTCCTTAGTGTGGCCGGCCATAGGTGGAGCTTGGGCTTGCCCTTGCTAGTCAACAAGTAAGCCTAACAAGCTTACTAAGCAAGCCTATGGTGCATGAGGTGTCATGAGCTAGAAGAGTTCAAGAATTCCATCTCTTATAATTTAGCCATTGGTCCTTAAAACCACAAAAATTTCCCCTAAACCCCTATGTGTTGGCCGGCCCTCCATGCCCTAAAGTGCCAAGCAAGCCTAGCTAGGATGCTTGCTCATCAAAGCTACAAGCTTGAGGTGGCAAACCCTTGTGATGGCCGGCCCTAGGGTGAGGTGTGCAAGCCTTGGCTTGCCAAGGGGGCTAGGCTAGGGGGTCTAGGGTGTTGGTTCATCAAGGCTAGGCCATGAGGTGTTGCTTCCTCAAGTGGCCGGTCATGGTGTGGCCTTGGCAAAGCATGAGCTTGCCATGTGAGCAAGGTTGGTCCATGTGTTGCTTCCTTGTGGTGGCCGGCCTTGGTGCATAGGTGTGCAAGCCTTGGCTTGCCAAGGAGCAAGGCTAGGAGGGTGGCTCATCCAAGCTACAAGCATGAGGTGTCTCTCCCTCATGTGGCCGGTTTTGGTGAAGCCAAATGAGACAAGTTTGCTAATTGAAACTTAACACAAAATTAACCAAGCAAATCTAAGTGCTTAGTTGCTAAACTTAGGGTATGATTTGTGAACTTTTAATGACACTTAATTTCTTCTAATCTGCATAATGTTCCACAAGAACTAGATCCCTTGTTCACAAATTTACATAATTGCTGATAGGTCCACAAGTTTCCCAAAATTGCACTTTAGCCCCTAAAGGCACAAAAATATTTGCACTTTAGTCCTCATAGATTGGCCGACTAAATTAAGCCTTCTAAACTTCAATTTAATGCTAAATTCTCCTTAAAAAGACTTCCTTGACTTTAAAAACTTCAAAATCATAAACTTTCTTAAATTTGCAAAATTGACCCCTAAACATAAAATATTTGCATTTTGGTCCCTATAAGGTGACCAATCATGGCAATGACACTTGTTATCAGAGGTGTCATCATTAAAAGCTTTGCTTGGCTTATTTTCTGAATGCAGTTCATTTTCATACTAACATAGATATTCATATACTGTTTTCAACTGATAACAGTATAATTTAACTGGACCATCATCCAAAACTTATCATATAAAACACATAGACATACATAGCATAGCTGTGATTCTTAACAAAAGAAATCATATGCTTAATGAAAATTTGGGTCATTACAATCTACCCTCCTTAAAAATTTTCGTCCCCGAAAATCACTACAGGTAAGGATAGTTCTTTCTCATTTCTTCTTCTACTTCCCACGTTGCTTCTTCTATGTTATGATTCCGCCATAATACCTTAACCATTGGAATGGTTTTGTTTCTTAAGACCTTTTCTTCCCGATCTAGAATCCGGATTGGCTTTTCCTTATAAGTCAAATCCGTTTGTACTTCAACAGGTTCCTGACTTAACACATGGGAAGGATCATGTACATATTTCTTCAACATCGAAACGTGGAAAACGTCATGTACCGAGGCCAAAGCTGGCGGTAACGCAAGTCTGTAGGCTACTTTTCCAATCCTTTCGAGAATTTCAAAAGGACCCGTATATCTTGGATTAAGCTTTCCTTTCTTACCAAACCTCATAACTCCTTTCATTGGAGCAATCTTAAGAAAAACAGAATCTCCAACCTGAAATTCTAAAGGTCTTCGACGTTTATCAGCATAACTCTTCTGCCGACTGAAAGCTACGTCGAGTCGTTGCTTGATCACCCTGATGTCTTCTGAGGTTCTTCTAATGAAGTCCGTGGTTTGAAGTTGCTTCTGTCCAACTTCTTGCCAATGGATGGGAGATCGACATCTTCTTCCGTAAAGCGCTTCATATGGAGCCATACCAATTGAGGTGTGATAACTGTTATTATACGAAAACTCAATCAAGGGTAACTTCTGATCCCAGTTTCCCTTGAAATCCATAGCACAAGACCTCAACATATCTTCCAATGTCTGGATAGTGCTGTAACACCCCCTAGCTAGTTTAGCTTTTAACTAAACTTAACTAGAACATGTCACTAACCATACATTTATCTAATCTAATATAACTTAAAAACATAGAAAAAAACCAAGATAGTTGTATGATAAGAGATTAGTATAAAATATTTACAGAACTCTTCTTCATAGTTTAGTCAAAAATATGAAGAGTTCATATTATAACTATCCCATATTGTTAGTACTATCTCAAAACAAAACTGTGTAGTGTAGCCCATAAAGTTCTTTGACAAGCATTTTTCATTAAACAACTTTAGCTTTGTATGTACATAAGTTCCATGACATCAGGTCCCAAAAGAGGTTCAGCCCGCCACTATATCGTCTCCTCATTCTTTTCTTCCTCACCTGTACCATGAAACTTTAAAGTGAGCTAAAAGCCCAGTAAGCGGAACATAGTTCAATACAAAACCTTTAAACTACACTCTATATCCAAAATACAGTTTTCAATGAATTTTGAATCTTCTTACAACAAATAGAAGTACAAAAACATCATTTAAAACATAACATGAAAACTCTTCAGATAAGACACAATTTGGGCTTAAACTACAGAATCATTTCATTTCCTTTAAGTTTGGCCAAACACTTTCATTACTGTCATTGGGATCCCAAACGTTGGTATCAGTCATGTCCCTTTCGGGACCCATCCGTGGGTATCAGTCAGTCCCAATGACATTATTATAATGAGATTACACATTCCGTAAATATTCCCATCGTTTCGTAGGTCACATCTAGAACTTTAAAATCTTTAAAACATTATAAACATGTCATAAAAACTTTCATACTTGCAATTCATACCCTTTTTCCGTAAAGAGAAACATAATATCCATAATCTCATTTGAAATGTTAAACATTTGTCAAAAACATAAAAACTCTATATCATATACTTTTTAAGTTTCTATGGTACAGTAAGTAGAATTCCTACTTACCTCTTTAAAATTGAACTTCCGCAGAGAAATTTGACTCCACCGTATCGAGGAAATTGATCGTGCTTGTCCTAAGATCCATGATCAAATCATTTTACATTTAAAAATAGCTTCAATCCATTACCAATCATATAAAATAGCAATATATATATTATAGTATTACTTTTCAATGTTTTTTTAAACCATAAAAGGTCCTTCGGACAACTTCTAAGCACAAACAAAAATTTCATCCTAGTGGCTGTCCACCAGTTTCCAGCCACAGGACCCGACATTCAAAAATTCCCCAAAAATCCGTTTTACAGTAGTTTCATGTGACATTTTGTGGGGAGCAAGCTTCATATGTCTACTTTAACTCCACAAAATATCAGCTTCAAATGCAGGATATAGATAGATAAACGAATTTTGGAACCCTAGTGCCCTGTTTTACAAATTTCAGTCAAACATTTTCACAAACACCTCTTATGCCACTTCATAAAATACGTTAAAAACAGTAAAAATCTTTTCCAATCATACCTCACAATGTTTTACATCTCCAATAACATAGAACCATCAAAAATCTTATATTAAATCAGAAATTTCACATTTAGGTTCAAATCCAAGCATACATTCAACATATAACATCTCAACTTAAAACCTCACATTTCTAGCTTTGAAAAGCTTCAAAATCAACTAAAAACCCTACTTAAAACTGATCTTAGGTAGCTTGTACAATTCGGGCTCCAAAAATGACGCCAAACCCTACCTTGAGCTCAACTAGGTTCAAGGAAAAATGGTTAATGGCTGGAATCCGAGAATGGGTTTTTTTTTTTGAAGGATGCTTAGCCTTGTTTTGTTTTGTGGTTTTGGAGGGGAAAGAAGGTCTTATGATGATGGAGAAATCAGTTGATGGAGTTTTGTGTTTTGGTGTTCGGGTTTTTCCTTTTGTTTTATTTTTCTTTTTCTTTCTTTGTGCAGAGAACGGCTGTTAAGGGAGGGAGAAGAGGAACTTGATTATATCAGCCTAATACCACTAAAGGCAGCTGTAACCCACTTAAAAAACAGCAGCAACAATTTTTAAAAATTACATAAAGTGCCCAAAAGAATCTTAAATTATGCTATATCCTTAAAAATATATTTTTCTTTGCAAATAAGTCCATAAAAACTTTAATAAACTTCATTTAAAGTATACTTTAACTTTAGATTACCATTCTTATACAAACAATCTTATGGACCAAGCACATTAATCAACTTCACTTTCGGCGGTTGTCAACTCTCCTCTGCACAATTACTTAAAAAAATGTTGTTAAAAATTTTCAGTAGCACATAAATACTAAAAAAAAAACATTTCATATAACATGATTAACATTACTACTAATAAACACTTAATAATAATACTAATAAGATACTAAACATACTTGTTAACTTAGTTATTTTAAATTAGTTAAGCTCGGCATTACAGGTTCCATCAGTAAAATTTGATAAGCATAGGCAAAACGATGCAAGATGAGATCTGATATCAAGAAAATTGCTCGACACATCAATTTGAGAACGCATAAGACTCTTTTTGAAACCACTACAATTGATGGAAGCTTTGATCCACCAAGAGCTTGTAACATGTAGCACCAAGACCACAAATATCTATGTTAGGACTCATAGCTAGCGAAACTTCTAACTCGCCAAAACATGAATATGGTGGACCAAAAACAAACTTAAACGATGGGAGAACCACCTCCATTATCACAATGAAAATACTAAAACTATATGGTGAAAATATCCACGCATTTAATAGACTAAAACATAAAAAACTAAATAATAAAGCACGACCGTCGCAAGCCTTCAACGAAAGTGCAGCTGACAAGAAGACCATCAGAGTAGGAGGAATGCTTTTGAGGACAAGCGGTGAAGCTAACGAGATGCCTTCAAATAATAGAATGTGAAATACACGCGCTACCACCATTAACATCCGGAGCTAGAACCACCACCTCTACAAGAAACTCACCACCGTTCGGAACAAAAACCCAAAAGAGTACAACCACCAGACAAGAAAAGGATCACAAATCGCCTCTAAGTTATCTGGAAACCATCATTTAAACGGCATCAGATCAGCTCCAACGAACCCACCTCGCCAAACACAGTCACCATCATAAAAAAACTCACAACGATACAAGCCCAGTGACCGATTTTTAAGGCCGGAGCAACGTGCCCAGAGGCGGTCGCAGAAGCCCTGTCGTGTAACGACTAGACTTTTCGGACTGTTAACTAACTTACTTATTTTTAGTTAATGTAGTCTTAATACATGTTTATGTTTAATTTCAAAAATGCAAAACTTTTAAAAAAAATTAAAAATAAAAAAATAAATCATACTTGTACTTGAAAAGTTTAATAAACTAAAATTTTAACTGAGGAAATTGAAATTTCTAAATAATAAATATCACATTTAAATTCATACTTAGATAGTATTTAAAAAGTTACAACGTCATGCGAGTTAAAACAAAAGACCTTAAAGTCTTTAAGTACTCTTACTAGTTTAGTAGTATCGAAATATTAAAAACATAAATTTAAAGATAATCGATACAAAACAATTTAAGAAGTCTAAATACGAAAATTAAATTCGTGGTGATATCCCATTCCCTTCTTTCATCGCTTTTGCACTGCTTCGTCAGTCCAGAAAACATCTAAGTAGCGGGCTGCTTACCCGTGTTACCTATAGTACAAACACACATGTATGAGCTTTTGCTCAACAAGTATAAACTATATTTCACAAAACATTTTCATAAAATTATATTACTACACATCACAACATGAATGTTTAAAAATGCATGTGATCTATATGTGTTCAATTATACTTCATTATATACATGTCTTGTCTACTTAAGGGTCCCTATGTTGTACCCATAAGCGCGCAACCAATGGAGAGTTGGGGGAGCGACCTTACAACAACATCCAAGGTTATAACCTATAACTTTCATTCTTATAATATCATCTCACTAATTGGAGGTTGATACGACACTTAATCCTATTTTTTGTTAGCCTCATTCTCATTAATTGTGACAATATATATGTAGATTTACATGTCACTATATATCTATCATTATGACATAAGTATCTGTGAGACATGTCGATCATGTTAGTACAAGAGAAATTATGCACGTCAAATGCTTAATCAAAACAATAAATATAACTCATATACTCATCACATCATCAAGACAAATCATAGTAAACATGAAACATCAACAAAGAAAAAAAATTTGTTCTATATTGTAGGTGAGGTTTATACTTACTTGTCTTATGTACTTAAACTTCGAGAATTGTAATTCCTACTATGTAAGTTCGGGGAATTGTCCTGATTTAACTATACTTCGTCATTATAGTGAATCATGATTATATATATATATATTTTATAAATTAAGGTAAACTTAACTTATTTACATCATAACTAACCTTAATAATTAATTTCTATTAATTATAAAGTATAAAAGAAAATTCTACTAATTATCATTAATTTAATTAATGTAATCGATTAATTAAATAACTAATTAATTAATTAATTAATTATTTAATTATTTAATTAATTAGGTAATCCTTAATTGTTACTTGATTGGGAAATGATAAATCAATTACATAATTTTTATTGACTAATTAGTAATTATATACTCAATAATTAATTATGTTCTTTAAATATTCTTTCTCATTTATTAATTAGTAGTTAATAATTAATAATTATGTTAGTTATTAATGATTAATTAATCTCAAATAAATCATCCATTAATATATTAATAATCATATTAATAATTAATGATTAATTAATATCTAATTAATCATGTATTTTAATTATGTAATTACTTAACATAATAATCTTGCTTACACAATTAATAATCACTTATTATCTCTTATAATTTATTTATTTATTTACTAATTACTAATTAATTTTTTTAGCATAATTACATTTTGTTATGTATTTATTAGTTTATTTATTTATTTCTTAATTAATTAATCAATTTATATCACCTTGGTGACAAAGAGTCACCCAAGTGTATACCTTTAAGTGGGTTACATTTCATCTAGTATTGGGCTTATAAGGTCCTAATCCAATTAGTTATGATCATTTAGTTGGGCTAAGGTAGTCTTTTGGTAATGTCTGGTAATCCTCTAGTTTACTTTGTCTTGGTTCATCTAAAAACTTATGATTCAACTTTATAAGGTTATGGTTTTTTACATTATTTGATCATACACTTAATACCAACTCATTTCATCAATATTCATGTATATATGTTATGACTTACCCTTATGTTACATTTTTAATATTTAATCGTTTTATCGATGTGAGATTTTAACATATAAGATTTATTTAAATTTGTGTAAAATTTTGTTTTAGACACTTAATAACTCGTTGGAAAGCTTGAAGTATCTAGTTTCTGTCCTTATAATTTATTTTCAAAATCTCTGGAATTTTAAACCTTAGTATGAACGTTTTCCTTTGTGTCCAATAGTGAAATCTTAGTTTAACAGATTTCAATATAATGTTGTGTGATTTATTAAAAATTATGTACTTATCCGTTTTAAACGTATAATAGCTCATTTCAAAGATTAAGATGTATACTTTACAACTGTAAAGTTATTTTCTTAACTTTTGGAGTTTTATATGCTGTACAATGAGGTTTTGTTACTGTTGGTCTCACGATGTACCATATGCCCAGATTTGTGGTTAAACTTAGAAAAATCATAACAATTCACTTACAAGTCCAAATAAGGTAAAAGATATGTCATTAAAAAGCTTATAATATCTAATTAATGCACCAAATTTTTTTTTTTTTACAAAACAATATGGTTTACTAACCCAAAACAAACCCGTGGTTATTACGGGGTTCCAGCAAAACCTCTTATTTCGTAGTCTAAACTTGTAAAATTCACCAAAAATTGAATATTTATCCATTTGAGGCGTAAGATAATTGTTGGGAAGCTTAAAGAATTTAGTTTTTAGATCTATAACTTATAAATCAAAATTTTGAGATTAAGGGGTTCGGATTTCATAAAATCAGTGGCTAGACTGTACCCCAGAGGTTCCTTTTCTCTTTAGTTTTGTGTCACAACTTCAAATGCATATAACTTTAGACATACACAAGCAAACCAAGTGATTCCAAAGCCTAAAGTGAAGCTTATTCTCTGTAGAATCTTACCATATACTTTATTTTTCATGTTATAGTCTCTAACTTATTTCATATCATCACAACAACCACAAGCTCTAACAAAGTTCGTCGATCTTACTGAAATGCTCCGTGGATCCTCTAAGACCTTTGACCTCCAAAGTTCTTCTCAAAAAGTTTCCTAGGTAATAAGGACTCTAAAATTAAGATTATAACTACATAACATGTTTTAGTTCTCTAAAAATGACCAAACCACAAATATAACCACTAGGTTACCTCTAGTAACACGTCTTTTAACTCCGCTTCATAGTTCTTCGAACTTGGTAATGGGGTTGTTTGGAGCTTGAAAATGGAGGGAGTAGGGTGCTAGAGGGGTGGTGGAGATGGAGAATAGTTTTGGTGGTTTTTGAGCTTGATGGTGGCCAGAGAAGCCAGGTTTTTAAGCTTAACTTGTGTAAAAATGAAATGGGATGTTAGGGTTTATTTTCAGCCAATATGTGTCTTAAATGAGGCTATCTTTTGAGGGGTAACTGGAAAATGATGGCTGATTTCTTCCTTGGATTGTCGCCACTTTGAGGGAAGGGTTGGTGTGAAAATTTTGCTATACAAAGTGGAAGACAAATGGCCCCTTTCATCTTGTACCAACATGTCATATACAAGTACTTGCTTCTTGTCATTTTTGCCTAAATTAACCATACCAATTCTTATTTGTGTTTGCATGCATGCACAAAACACCACTTTCACCTTAATTCAAACCTCCTCTTGCTTGTTTAACTAGAAATCTGGATCTCCCTCTAAGTGTCCCATTTTTATTTTTGCTTTTTTTTCTTCCAATTTTCGATCTATTGATCCTCTCACTACTACAAAAAGTATATTACACGACGGAGATTACACGACGGTTCCTTGAAACCGTCGTGTAAAGTCGTGTAAAGTCGGACTTTACACGACGGTTCATTGGAACCGTCGTGTAAAGTGCTCCACAATGGACTTTACACGACGGTTCCAAAGAACAGTCGTGTAAAGTCCGACTTTACACTACGGTTCCAAAGAACCGTCGTGTAAAGTGTCTCGCGGAACCACTTTACACTACGGTTCCAAAGAACCGTCGTGTAAAGTCCGACTTTACACTACGGTTCCAAAGAACCGTCGTGTAAAGTGCCTCGCGGAGCAACTTTACACTACGGTTCCAATGAACCGTCGTGTAAAGTCGGACTTTACACTACGGTTCCAAAGAACCGTCGTGTAAAGTGCCTCGCGGAGCAACTTTACACTACGGTTCCAAAGAACCGTCGTGTAAAATGCACTCGCGGAGCCACTTTACACTACGGTTCCAAAGAACCGTCGTGTAAAGTCCGACTTTACACTACGGTTCCAAAAAACCGTCGTGTAAAGTGCGACTTTACACGACGATTTTTAAGAACCCGTCGTGTATTCCTAACTTTTTTACCCTTCATCAGCCTTTATTTCATCTAATTACAGATTTATCGCGCAGCCGCGAAAAACATCACAGACACCTGCGAACACGAGTCTTCTCCACTGCGAAACCAACACTCGCGTATATTAAATATTTGTAAGTATTGTGATTATTACTTGCTCTTAATTTTATTTATTTGATTTTTATGGGCGATTTATTGTAGATGTCAATAATGGTATATATTCTCTTTTTTTCTTTTTCGGTTTGATTAGTTGTTGAATATACGTTGTGTTTTTAAATGCAAAAACTTGATTATTGAATAATTTGTATGATAAATTTAATATCGATTTAGGTCGGGTTCTTGGAAATGGATCGAAAATGGATGTGGGCTAATAGATTGACTAGAAAATATCGAGATGGGATTGAAGAATTTTTGTCATTTGCGGAAACTCACATGAAGAATGATAAGATTCGATGTCCTTGTGTGGATTGTGGAAATCATAGATCTCATCCAGTTGATGAAGTTAGAAGACACTTGCTTGCTCGTGGGATTATTTGTTCGTATCAAACGTGGTATTTACACGGTGAAATGTTTTTTAATCCATCATCGAACAACAAAGCCAAAGAACCGATTGGTGAGGAAGATGTATGAGATAATTTGTTTGATATGGTTAATGATTTGGAAGAACAGTTTGTGCATCGTCCGGAGTTATTTGAAGCAATGATGAATGATGTCGAGATGCCCTTGTATGACGGGTGTACTAAATATACGAAATTGTCCGCATTGGTCAAATTATGGAACATGAAGGCATCGGGAGGGTGGACAAATTCTAGTTTCACGGCTCTTTTAGAATTTCTAAGAGATGTTCTACCGGTTGATAATAAAATACCTGTTAGTATGTACGAAGCTAAGAAGGCGTTGAGCAGTTTGGGAATGGAATATGAAAAAATTCATGCATGTCCAAATAATTGCGCCCTTTACCAAAATGCGTACGAGGATTTGGATGAATGTCCGGTTTGTCAGGAGTCAAGATGGAAGAAGGGCAAGAATCCAACGAATTGCAGCAAAGGTGTGCCGGCAAAGGTGTTATGGTACATTCCTCCGGCACCGCGTCTACGGCGTTTATTCCGTAATGCCGAGCATGCCAAGAATTTGACTTGGCACCACGATAAACGTGTCGAAGATGGCATGCTTAGACATTCAGCTGATGCACCACAATGGAAGACCTTTGATGCCGATCATCCTGAATTTTGTGCGGAACCACGGAATCTACGTCTTGGTTTGTCGGCGGACGGAATGAACCCACATGGTAATATGAGTAGTAGGCATAGTACTTGGCCCGTCGTACTTGTCAACTACAATCTCCCTCCGAAGTTGAGCATGAAGCGAAAGTTCTTGATGTTGACCTTATTGATATCTGGTCCTCAACAACCAGGGAATGACATTGATGTGTACTTAGCACCACTAATCGATGATCTAAAGAGCTTATGGGAAAAGGGGATAGAAGTTAGAGATGCTCACCGTCAAGAGACATTCACACTCCGTGCAATGTTGATGTGGACAATTAATGACTTTCCTGATTATGGAAATCTATCTGGCTATTCAGTCAAGAGTTCTATCGGTTGTCCCGTTTGCATGTAAGAAACATCTTCCATCCGATTGAAGAACGGTAAGAAATCTGTTTTCCTTGGACATAGGAGATTCTTACCACAAAATCATCGATACCGCAAACAGAAAAAGACGTTCGATGGTAACACGGAAGAAAGAACCCCTCCCCGAGTTTTGACGGGCGACGACGTTTACGAGATGGTTAAGGATTTGGAAGTGGTGCTCGGGAAAAGAAAACGAAGCAACAATACTCCCGTGGTTGATGGACCTTGGAAAAAGTGGTCAATCTTCTACGAACTTCCATATTGGAGGACACTTTTTGTTCGTCATTGCTTGGATGTGATGCATATTGAGAAAAATGTTTGTGAATCAATAGTGGGCACATTGCTAGACATTCCTAATAAGAGCAAAGATGGTGAAAAAGCACGGCTGGATCTTAAGGAGTTGAACATTAGACTTAACTTGATCCCTACAAAAAAAAGGAATGCAACTTATTTACCTCCGGCGAAGTACACCTTATCAAGACAAGAAAAAAGAAAGCTTTGTGAGTGGCTCGCCTCTGTGAAAGTGCCCAACGGTTATTCTTCTAACTTCAAAAGGTTGGTGTCTATGAAGGATATGAGGTTGATTGGAATGAAAACACATGATTGCCATATATTGATGCAACAGCTTTTACCGCTTGCCTTGCGAGGAGTTCTAACGAAGGACGTGAGATTTGCAATTACCAAGCTATGCTCATTTTTCAACTCGATATGCTCCAAGGTAATTGATCCATTGACGCTAGAATCACTACAGTCAGAGTTGGTTAAGACTTTGCGCTTGCTTGAAAAGTACTTTCCACCCTCATTTTTTGACATAATGATTCATCTAACGGTGCACTTAGTCCGGGAAGTGAAGCTATATGGACCGGTGTACTTGAGATGGATGTATCCTTTTGAAAGGTACATGAAGGTTTTGAAGGGGTATGTCAAGAACCGAAATAGGCCGGAAGGATGTATAGTAGAAAGCTACATTGCGGAGGAATCGGTCGAATTTTGCTCTGAATATTTGGCCACCGCGGAAGCGATTGGTTTGCCCAAGCCTACAAACATTGACTGGAAGGGACTATCCGTCGGCATTCCATCGCCGGTAAATCGATGTGAATGGGAGAAAGCTTGTCTCTATACTTTACATAATAGGGTAGAAGTTGAGCCTTTTATTGAGGTCCACCTACAGGAATTAAGAGATAGAAATCCAAGAAGAGGAAGAAATGAAAGGTTGCTACAAGATGAACACAATCGGACGTTTCGTCAGTGGCTACGAAGACATGTTCTCATTCAGAATAGTGGCTTTTCGCATAAGCTAATGAACCTCGCTAGAGGTCCGTCGACGATTGTTACACGGTATACATCATACTTCGTCAATGGTTTTACATTCTACACTCGCGAAAGAGATGAGAAGCATCCTGTTCAAAATAGTGGTGTCAGTATCCATGCTACAGCCATGCACATTTCATCTGCAAAGGACAAGAATCCAGTCTATGGAACTATGAACTACTTCGTCTTCATTGAAGATATTTGGGAACTCGATTATTGTGGTTTACATGTCGCACTATTTAAGTGCAAATGGGCCGACAATAATTACGTAAAGATTGACAATAATGGGATAACAGTGGTGGACTTTAGACGATTGGGGTACAAAAATGATCCATTCATTATGGCATCACAAGCACTCCAAGTATTTTACACAACGGACCCCAGTAATGTAGAGTTGTCCTTAGTAGTGCCGATGAAGCCAAAATTGATCCGTGGTCAAGAAGATGAGGAAGATGGCTCCGACATTCCATCTTTCACACAGGGTTTGCCACCGGTAGAGGATATCGACGAATTCGATGATGATGTTTCCCACTTGGTTCGACCAGATGTTGAATGGACACGTGTTGAGAAAGCAAAGCGAAAAAAGAAAAAAACTTGAACAATATTATGACATTTATTTTGTACATCAGTTATTTTGTTTTTATCATATATATACAAACATTGTATTATTTAATTTTTTTTAACATGTTCATTGCTATATATATTTTGAAAATTAGTTTTGCATAAAGATAAATAATATAGTATCAGTAATTTTTGGAAACTACACAGGATTATAAGGCCGTGTAAGTGTTGGATAAAAACAGAATTACAAGGATTACACGACGGTTCGTCCAAGAACCGTCGTTTAATAAAGGGTAACCGTGGGAAAACGACGACGGGCCGCTGGGGGACCGTCGTCGTTTCCCACTGGTTCAGTGGAAACGACGACGGTCCCTTGGACTGTCGTCGTTTCAACCATTTTCAGTAGGAAACGACGACGGTCCCGGGGACCGTCGTCGTTTCCCCAGCATAAGGGGGAAATGACGACGGTCCCAGGGACCGTCGTCGTTTCCTCCCATTTGCGTGGGAAACGACGACGGTCCCTTTGGGACCGTCGTCCAATCATTTTTTTTTTTGTAATACACGACGGGTTTCTTCGGACTCGTCGTGGAATCGTAAAAAAATTTGAAAATTTTCGAATTTCATTTTTCGAAATCCGCGCGAAGACCCACTACTTATACCACAATAGCCTTTTCATTTCTCTTCAAATTTGAGCGCGAATTTCTTTACTCTTCCTCACATTCTCCAAATTTTTTAACTGCCCATATCCTTCACCAACCCGCCGCTCCTATTAATTTAAAATCCGATCAACCCGCCCTACCGTCATTGCCGCCACCGCCGCCTCCTTCTTGGTGTGGCCTTATTTTCATCTTCAAGTACAAGCAAGGTAACTTCGTATATAAACTAAAAACCATTTGCTTCTTTGTATAGTTGTTTGTCACTAAAGATCAATTTTTTAAAATTAGTGTTTTTGTTTTTAATATTTCTCTTTGTATAGAAAAAAAGAGGCTTGTTGGTTTTCAAATTTGGCACTTTACACACATTTATGAACATGCTTTTTTCTCGCACACAACATGCTCGACGAAATGCCATAATGAGTTTCTCTTTTCAAAAAACATATTAGAGTTTGATAAATATTCATAGAATAACTAATGCAAAATTACATGACTTTCTCTACCATGAAAATACAAAAATAATGACTCAAAACGGCCTATGACCGTGGAGACCGCGCATGGCGCCCGTGGCGCCCGTGCTCTTGGGCGGTCGTGTGGGGCGCCTGGCGCCCGTGGCGCCCGTGGGGGGCACCTGGGGGGCGCCTGGCGCCCCTGGCGCCCGTCGGGGGCGCCTGGGAGCCCGTGATATTTGGCGCCCCTTGCGCCCGTGGGGGGCGCCTGGCCCCCGTGGCGCTAGTATGGGGTGCCTGGGCGCCCGTGTGCGTCGCTTGGCGCCCCTGGCCGCCCGTGGGGGCCGCCTGGCGACCGTGTGGTGGGGGCCGGACATCTACCTCTTTGTGTACCTTTGCCATTTTTTTAAAAAATTAATGCATCGTGTACTTATTAGTTAAATATAAATTGCTTCTATTATATTGGTATGACATAATTATTATTTTGTTTTGTTGTATTTTTTTTTTTTTTACAATAACTATAGGTGAACGACTACAATGGAACATTCCAAAAAGGGACGAGCACGGAGGAAAAACCCTTCGGATCCAAATGTCGAAGGGGTGCGAAGGGCAACTATAATGAAACGCGTCCATTTGGCGAGGAAAAGGGTTGAACGAATTCCCGTCACATTTGACGAGAAAGGACAACCGGAAGGAAAGCACGGTGACGAATTGATGAGTTGGATTGGTGTGCTAGCTCGAGAGCATGTTCCAATATGGATACAAGATTGGCGATCTCGTGATTTAGACCAAGTGAAAGATATTATTTGGAAAGAAACCGTTACTTCTTTCACCGTTGATGGAAGCTTTCGGACTGCGTGTATAAAATCATGTGGTGAAGCTGCACGGAATTTCCGACATGATCTCTACAAGACGTTTGTCGAAGGATTTTTAAAAGAAGAAAGTGTTTGGACACGGCCGCAAAAAGTTATTGACAACTACCCTAATATAGAAGAAGAGGATTGGGTGAAATTCGTTCAGTATAGAACATCCTCCCAATTCCAACAGCTATCTGATCGTGGAAGCGAAATAAGGACAAACAACGAATACTCATCAAGAGGAGGCCGAGACGGATATAGGAAGCTCGATCAGGAAAAGGTATGTTAATAAATTTTGTTCAAACTATTATGTCATTTAATGTATAGAACATTATGCCATCATTTATACTAATAATGTTCAATTACATGCAGATTAAGAAGACTGGGAAATATGTAAAAAGAGATTGTTTATGGCTTGAGCAACAGATAGGACTTGATGGAGAGTTGAAAGATGCAGCATGTCAAAAAGCTAGCGAGTTGATAGTAAGTTTGCTAACTAACAATGAATTTTTCATCATTAGTATATGTACTTACAACCCTTAATCTTAACTGAGTTATGTTAATTATCTTGTAGATGGAGTTCAACACACAGGAGAGCCAAGGCACTTTCGAATCAGTTGACACTAGTGATGTATTGTCGCATGCATTATCTAGACCCGAACACAAAGGGCGTGTCCGTGGATAATCAAAGTTCGTAAAGCCGTCTCAGTACTTTAACCTAAATCGAAGTTCGAGTAAAGACCTTGAAGTACAGTCAATGAGACGTGAAATAGAAGAATTAAAGGCATTGGTGCGTGGTGTATGTGCGAACAAAGATGTGGCGCCGTCGGTTGATCCCAACAATGTGCCAACTGTGGACCAACACAACAGTGTTAAGGCTAGTTGCTCTGCCCAAGGAAAACAACATGGAGATTCTGATCCGCCAACGATGGCAGTCGACAGTCAGGAGTGTAAGCTCTATATTATCGATGAAGTGCAGGGTGGACAGGTGCTTGTTGCGTTTGGAAGAGCATGGCTGGAGAGCCTTCCCATCGAAACGGTGCATGGGATTCCCCTGGGGGAAGGGAACGTGCGAGTGTCAATCAATGTGCCAAAATTAAAAAAAGCACCATTACCTATACCGACGTACGAGGCAACAACTGTGGAGGATGCTATTAATGGGTTTGTTGCTTGGCCTAAAACATTAGTCGAGCTCGACACGAGTATGAACAAGGCGAGTCGAGGGCCTAGTCACGTTGCTGACCCAGAATCTGGAAAAAAAAAACGCCAAAGAAAGTTTGGAAAAAAAACCATCGACTCTCGAACAGAGGTACAACAAGGTGTGCAACAACAACAACAACCTTTGTTCGACTTTAATAACATGAGCATGGCGTTGAGGCCTTTGGCTTATTATGCCCATAGTTCCATGCGTCAAGGTAATCAGATTGAGGTCCCAAAACCATACACGATCATGACCTTTGAAATGCCTGTCTTTCTGAGCTATGAAGATATTTATGAGTTCATTAATTTACAAGAAATCAGTGCAAATTGTATATTAGTCTATATGAGGTACGATATTCTATCTCAATAATTTGTTTAATCTAAAAATTCTTCTATATGTCAGGTACAGTAACAATTTTGATACGCTTATATGCAGATATTTGGAGGAACTATGTAGGATTAACGGGCAAGCTGACAAGTTTGCGTTTGTGTCTCCAACCTTGATCTCACCGGTGAGGACAGATACTGAAGATGCTGGCATGAGAAACCGAGCTGACAATCTTATCAGCTTTTTGCGGGACGCACCAAAAGGCCGGCTTTATCTTGTGCCACATAACAGAGGGAGACATTGGGTTTTGAGAGTCATTGACCCATGGGATGACCTCGTCCTTTATTTTGATCCTCTTCGAGAGAAGAAACGGGAAGATTTTACGGCGCTAATGAACATGTAAGTCAATTTTTAATATGTTCTTTTTTTTTTAATCTTAATTATTATATGTATCTTAATTATTTAGTTTGAATTTAACCAATTTGCTAGGGCCCTATCGGATTGGAAGATTATGGCCGGAGAAGGAATTAGAAGGAGACAAGACTATAAAACCAAAATCTCGAACCGTCCTTGTCCTATACAAGAGGGAAGTGTTGAATGTGGTTATTTTATTTTAGGTTTTATGAGGGACATAGTGTTGAATGGAATTGATGTACTTGAAAGTAAAGAATTTTTTACTTCTGATGATTTGGATTTAATTAGGGGAGAATGGGCTAGCCATGTAATACAATTCATTAATTATGTTTTGTAAACTTGTAATGTAAATATTGGTATGTATTTTTAATTTGATCACTTGGATCGTGTATTTTTAATTTGATAACATACAGTTTTAGGCTAGCACGGGAATCACAAAAAATCCAATTTTTTTTTAATTAAATAATATTACACGACGGTTCTCGTTCGAACCGTCGTGTAATCTCATTCTTACACGACGGTTCGGCCAAGAACCGTCGTGTAATCTCCACATTACACGACGGTTCGGCCAAGAACCGTCGTGTAATATCCGCCTTACACGACGGTTCGGCCAAGAACCGTCGTGTAATCCCCGCGTTACACGACGGTTCGGCCAAGAACCGTCGTGTAATGTCCGCCTTAAACGACGGTTCGGCCAAGAACCGTCGTGTAATCTCCGCATTACACGACGGTTCTTGGCCGAACCGTCGTGTAATCTCCGCATTACACGACGGTTCGCCAAGAACCGTCGTGTAATGTCAGCCTTACACGACGGTTCTTGGCCGAACCGTCGTGTAATGTGATTTTGAGGACCCCCCACCTTGGTGTAACATTGAAATACCACGACGGTAACTGAACCGTCGTGTTATCTACCACGACACTGGATTACACGACGGTTGATGAACCGTCGTGTAAACTTTACACGACGGGAAAAACCCGTCGTGGAATCCACAATTTTTACTAGTGTCTCCCTCTTACTCTCCCATTTTTTTTTTTGTTTTGTTTTTCTTTCTTCCAATTTTCCATCCATTGATCAAGGGTTATTATCTTTGATCTCACCCATTTGATCATCCACCACACCAATCCTTGACCTAACCTGTCATTGGTCACTTAGTATCAAAAACTTGGCCATTGATTTGCCTAGAATCATTTCACATGAAATCTACACCATTGATTTCTAATCTAATCTCAATTCTTGATCAATCATCCACATTTGTATTTACTCATAATCAATCTTAACCATTCATGTCCTATCTATGTGACATATTAATTTTCCCAATCATACTCTCAATACTTAAATATTGATATGACCAAAATAAATACTAAGGTCATCAAATTGACCTACTAATAATAGTTGGGATTCCTTTCCAAAAATTAACATTTATCCATCTAATACGACATAATAAATTTTTTGTATAAATTTATTTATCGTTCGACTTATTTTCTATGTATCTATAATTTCTCATTTAAATAGAGAAACGCAGCATTGTAAGATCATCGACATCATCATACTGATGATACATATAAAATTATTCATGATCTTGAAATTTGATATTCATCAAAATAATTCATTAGAAGTATATTAATGAAGGAAATCCATGATAATAATTCATAAAATCAAGTTTATGAATTTCTAGGGCATCACAGGTCGACTCAGTCTCACCTTTTCTCTTTCTCTCGTTTCCTAGGGCCGGTTGCTTTGCGAAACTATTTCCTATTCAATTTTAATAAAGTAATAACAAAATGAATAAAAAACTAATTAGGAGTACACATGAGAGAAAAAGGATTTTTAAGTTTGGTATATTTGATTGGCGGCATCCCAATATCACCCTCATCATATATCCATCCCACCTAACAAAATAAAATATAAAAAGATTAAAAGTAAAATTATTTAAGAGGAAATATATTTGATAACAACATTTTCATTTTTTTCTTTTTTTAAAGTAAATCCAATTTTACCATTCACATTTTCAAATCTCTTTTAAAAACTTAAATTTTAAAAGTCCATAACTTTGTTATTTCAAATCAAAATGAGATGATTTTTTTTAATTATATAAAATTTTGAGAAAAATAAAATAAGATTCATATTTTACTATTATTTTTCTAAATATATTTCAAGTTTTTATATTTTTTAATTTCAAAATTATTTATTTTCAATCAAACGTATATTTTCAAAATTTAACTTAACTTCGATCAAAATGTATTTAAAATTCCAACTTATATAGACCAATCAAACGGTCCTAAATATGTTTTATAGTGGAAAAGACACGAGGGGAAAAAAGAACAAAAAGTAAGGAAAAGAAAAAAGAAACAAAAAAGAAATCCACCGAGTTCCTCCTAAAGACGACTTCCAAGTCTTCAACAAATGGAGAAGAAAAAGCAGAGGCAAAAGACGACAAAAATACATCAAAGATGCTTTTTGAACAGTCACTGAAAAAACAACACGCAGTAATGGACCTTGTAGTATTGGTCGTCTTTTGCAGTTCCGAGCTTCATATCTTGTTTCATGCTCTTACGTTTCCTCATCCAAGGTGATTACTGCTTCCTCTTAACATATATCTCTCTCTCTCTCTCTCTCTCTCTCTAATACATATTTTCAAAACTCAATTTTAGTTTCAATAGAAATGTATTTAAAACTCCAATTTATATGGACCAATCTCACGGGTCCTAAATATGCTTTATAGTGGAAAAGACACGAGGGGAAAAAAGAACAAAAAGTAAGGAATAGAAAAAAGAAACGAAAAAGAAATCCACCGAGTCACGACTTCCAAGTCTTCAACAAATGAAGAAGAAAAAGCAGAGGCGAAAGACGACAAAAATACATCAAAGATGCTTTTTGAACAGTCACTGAAAAAGCAACACGCAGTAATGGACCTAGTAGTATTGGTCGTCTTTTGCAGTTCCGAGCTTCATTTCTTGGTTCATGCTCTTACGTTTCCTCATCCAAGGTAAATACTGCTTCCTCTTAACATATCTCTCCCTCTCTCTCTGTATTAAATTTATGCACCTTTTTTTTTTTTTTTTTTAATATTTTTTTCCCACTTTGCCCTGTCTTACTTAAATGTCTCTGGTCTTTGCTGGAAATTAGAGAAGCGACGGGAATACATAATAATTGTTTTTGCACAATTGATATGCAAATGCAACAAATTTTTTTTTCTTTCCCTTTTTAAGCTTTATGTTGTTTGGACGGAGAGAAAATTGTTGAAAATGTAGGAAAAACTGTACATAATAGCTCAGGGTACCAATTTCTGGATATCTAAAGCTTACTTTTTGGAGTAAGAACACTACTAGTGTTTGACATTATGGCCCACAAAACGGCCAAGCTAATTTACAACTAATTTTCCAAAATTTGGCTTTTAGAGAAACATAAAATTTTGACATATGTTACATATCGTTTTGAGAATTTATATTTAGTTTTATGTCTATAGTATGTTGTTATGTTATGTTTACTGAACAAGGAAACAAATTACTAAATTGGGTCTCGCGGTTCTTGTTATAATTATTCTTGTTGTTGGGTAGAGTTTTTATTGTTGGTTTAACTATCTTTAGTGGCTCGAGCCTCGAGCAGAAAAAGCAATTACAGCAATTGCTTAGCTAGTGCATGATTCTTAGTCTTAGTTGTTGTTATTAGCCAAATACGAAGGTTCTTGGTTATGTCTTTTCATAGTTTTTAAAAATTTTGATTTGATTTGAAATGCGCGGGAGGATACTAATTTATACGAAAATAAAGAATGTAGATGGATACTAATTTATACGAAAATAAAGAATGTAGATGGATACTAATTTATACGAAAATAAAGAATGTAGATTATTTTTCAATGTTTCTAGATGTTGCTGATTCAGTTGAGTTTCTGTGTGGTTGGTGTAGATATGCTCTGTTCAGCTTAGCCTTAATAAGTCAAATTGATAATAAACAAACAATTAGAAAATATATCAAGGATCTTCCATTAAAGTAGTACATTTTACACAGAAGTACAAGTAAATGGATGGAATTACATGTCTGGTTACGGTTTTGTTTGTAACAATGTGGCAATGATTGGTGTTTCACTTCGATGATTCGTCTCAGTTATGTAGGAACTAAGAACTAAGGGGCTTCAAGTTATATGAGTTCTCTCTTCCAAGCTGTTTTGTCCGAGGCCTTACTTTTGAAAGGACATTTCATACTGTTGTTGTCGAGGGAACGTTATTAACTCTTCGAATATGACATTGCAGTTAGGATGGACGAAAAGCAAGACAAGCAGGAGCAAAATATAAAGAGAGAAGCGTACGCACAATCACATATTGTCATAAAGGTATTACAAATCTGTTTTCTTGGAGGAAAAAGCTTTAGAATTGGGTAAAAAAAACTTTATTATTTGAAATTCATATGTTTGATTCTTTAACAAGGATGTGTCTAGAGTTTGTTTGATCATCGTGTTTGATAAGACATGTAATGTCCAATGCTTTTGGAAGTGGTTTGGCACTCGATGTTGTATCATGTTGTACCGAATTATAGGACTTCTGGTATTTGGATTACTATTCCTGTCATTGGTTTTGTAGAGATGACTGCATTTTGGTTCTTTTGCTCGTCACGCCCCTCATCATGCCTTTTAGACCAAGATTTTGTGCCTGACAGTTAAAATTGGGAAACAATTAGAACTTTAGTTTCGTGCACATGACTGGATTGCAGTTCCTTTGTTTATTGGACTTTCTATAATGTTTATTTTTCCTACCTGACTTTGTTTGCTTCGACACTAGCTAAAGAAGGTGGTTGACTCCACACAAGCATTGATATCACATCCACTATAACAATCTGCACAAGAAAGACCAAGATTCTTGTAAACAATTTTCTTCAGAGGATTATGAGCGATGAGTTTTGTACCTAGAAGCTCCTAACTCTTTCTTCCTCTTAAACTTAGGTTAAAAGCAAACCTAATGTGGCATGAGATTTGTCTTTATAATAAGGTATTTAGAAATTATCTCAAATTAGGATTGTGTGACTGTGTTGATAAATAAGGCTTAATTTTTCTTATTTGATAGTTATTATTGTTATTGTTATTGTTATAACTTAGCTTATAGGTTTCCCAGTTGAATTAGGATTACCATCCATAAACCAGGCCGATTAATAATAACTCTCTATCCCTGCCTCTCTCTGCCTTGATTCTGTATCAAAACGATATGTTTCATCATTTTTGTTTGGTTATGGGATATATATGGTTTGTGGAATATCATGCAATTCAGCATTTTTGTTTGGGCTCTAGGTCTCTCGTGATGAGGATTTTCTTGAACAAATAGGGAGGAAAATATATTTTGATCTCGTGGATCATGAAAAAGTTCGTCATTTTCGAATTCAGAAACAGGAGTCCTTCCACCTATTTAAGGTACTATTCTGCTCTTACAAAGGAACTAAGTACTTTTCTATAATTTAAGCACAATTCTTTTTAGTAGGGATTGGGTTTTGTTCCAAGTGTGTCTGAAGATACCCCTGATATATATATATATATATATATTTTCAGATGTATCATTGTTTTACCTGAAACTTGAAAGAATTTATCAAGATTTAGCAGATGGTTCTCAAACTACTTTTTTAGTAATTGTCGATTTTATGAGACAGCATTATGGGTGTGAAAATTATGAGGAAGCAATTACTTTATTGATATTGTAAGACAAATACAAGGGTTTCCAACTTTTGCAATTACAACTATTCTTAGACTTGGAAATGGTTTCCAACTTATGGGTATAATTTAAATTATTAAAATCATAAATTAGACATATATGTTCATATCCAATTTATGAATATTTTAAAAATTTTCTTTAGTCACCTTATGGATTTAAATTTAGTTTGTGACATTAAACTGCCTTTGAGGCACATATGGGACTTCTGGATTTAATTGACACTTGAATTACTATTTGTGACTGTGTAATTTATGGAAATTCTAATAATTTATGGAAATTTCTAGAATTTCCATCAAGTTTCAAAGTTGGAAAAATTCTTCAAGCAAAAAGTACACAGATATGTACTTTTATTAAGTACAGAATTAATCATTGATATCATAGCTGTCACAAAATTTCAAGGACATTACAAAATGCGCTTTTAAATGAGGAAATTTATAACTTAATTCTTGATTAGGTCCAAGAATTAATATCTTGAATTTTCCGGACATTAGATTTTTTAAAATTTCCCTAGGGCTTTTTTTTTTTTTTTCTTTTTCTTCAATCAATAAGAGCAATTCTCATCGATTTTCTGGTGCAATTGCTGTTCTGTGAGTCATTGTGTGTGTTGATACCAATTAGGCCCAAAATTGTTGAAGTGATTTTGGGCTGTTGAAAATCATTGGGCCTTAGTCTTCGTGAACTTGATGGAAAAAAGGGGAGGAGGGAAATAGGCAGAAAACCTTTAGTAATTAAAAAAAAAGAAAAAAGAAAAAAAGGTAGTGTAATTCCAGTCCAACTTACTAATTGATATGACAATACTTTAAACACTTATTAATAAAAGAACGACAACTCATATGTCACATAGATTGGTATTGTATTAGAGTTGGTATCTTTAGTATTTTTCTAAAAATAAATAGTAGAAAACTTTTTGGATGATAGTAAATAGCATGTATATG
This sequence comes from Ficus carica, assembly GCA_009761775.1. Taxonomy (NCBI): domain Eukaryota; kingdom Viridiplantae; phylum Streptophyta; class Magnoliopsida; order Rosales; family Moraceae; genus Ficus; species Ficus carica. Next base: position 24,596,667 of record CM019748.1, on the reverse strand, counting down.
GTGAATAATGTATTTAAATATTTACAAAACATATTTGTGACAAAAAAATATCTTAAAAATATTATTGGAAACAAAATGTTTGTGGTAAATATCATATTTATGATAGATAATTTATTTATAAAGCATAATTATGATAAAATTATCTTAATTTTTTTTTGTAAATAAACAATTTACCATAAATATGCTATTTGCCTGAAACTTTTAAAATATGCTATATACTCTAGACATTTTTAAAAGAATGGCCTATTCGCTGTAATTCCTCATTTTTCTGGGCTCAGTTGAATATGTTTCACTTGCTTTCATAGGGATATATATTAAATGAAGTAAAAAGAAACACATTCTTTGTGGAAAATCATAACACTGGATGATTTGACCTAATGATACTTTCTATTTATCCATTCTTTTGGCATATGATGTATAGACGCTTATTTTCTTGCTCACGTACACGCACATGAATGTGTGCATTGTGTAAACTAAAATTTTATTAGCCTTGTCATAAAACTTCATTTGAATTTTGTACTTCTCATGAATATATTTTGCATTTAACTATCATCGTCATTCTCATAATTAAGCTTTTCCCTTAGGTGAGGATTGCCAAAGAGTTTGGTGTACAAGTCCAATTTCAGAGGTTTTGGACGTGGGGAAAGCGCAAGAACGGTACTCATAGACCTTTTAGGCCGCTGACGTCGTTTGATGAGCAACAACCTGTAAGATCATAAATTTTGTGTGTCCACTGAATTTTTTTCTATATTTTTTTATTTGGTTGCAATATCACTCTCTCATCCACCATTAGCTTTGGATGGCATTTGAGACGAACTGCTAAATCAAAGCTTAAAGAGAGAAATATAGCTGAAATGGAGGGCATAATCACCATGGGAATTTTTATTGCATTCAACTGAAACACAATTACAATACAACTTGGTAGATGTTCAAGGAACTGCTAACTCTCCCTTGAGCATGAGCTTACCCCAATTCCCGACCTCTATCTAATTTATTATCTGGATTGATTCCCTCAAAGGTCGGCAACTCGAGACGACGGACCAATTTTCCGAATGCTATCTCTTTCACGGTCACTTCGCTCTGATCTCCACTTTTCGTGGACATTGGTTTGACGGGTTCCTCCAACTCCACCCTGTGGCTCCTCTCGCTATCTCATCTGGCCCAATTTTCCAAGGATTGCCTCCATGTTCTGTTCCAATGCCGGAATCTTTTGTAAATCCCCCTTGACCTGTTCAAACTCCTTTTGGATCTCCTCCCATACTGAGCCCATTTGTTGCTCCACTGAATGATCATAAGGAGGAACTCGGTATGGGTCTTCTAGTCATAGGTTGATTCTAAACATGCCAACTCCGGAGTTTCAGGCTATGATTGCACCATTTTTGTGTAGCCATTTCCCTAACGTCTTGCTCTGATACCAACGCGATATGAACTACTAGATCAAACCTTAAAAAAAAAATAAAAAAAATAAAAAAAAAGGAGAAAATTTATAGCTGCAATTAAGGGCACAATCATTAAGAAAATTTTTATTGAGTTCAACTGATACACAACTACAAGATGAAGTGGCAAATATTCGCGAGATCTGTTGCCCTCCCTTGAGTGTGAACTTCCCCAATTCCTGAATTATGCCTTTTTTTTTTTGCTAACTCCCTTCCTCTCATACACTAACTCTTCTAATAGAATCATCCCCTTTCCCGCCTAAACTCTCCGCCTCCCTAACATCAAAACTACCTTCATCCTAAAAGATCCAAACTCTTGGCCTTATTACTTTTATATCGGTACTTCATCCCACGCCTCAGATAATTAAGTAAAGTACAGGGGGGCTTATCAATCTGGTTTAAGCAATATTAACTCTTGGCAGATGTTACGTTCTCGGTTTATCTCGAATTTCTGTGATTGATCTTCCTAAGGTATTTACTTGTCTTGACTAGCTAGCAGAGAAGTATGCAATTTTAGTTTATCACTAAACTGACAAATTGCAGGTTGGACAATTAAGAGAAGTTTCCAAGAGGGATGATTCAATGCTAGAGCTGTTTCTGGAAGTAGAACTTGGCCTGGTACTGTTCTTTAAGCTATTTACTCGATTAAATTCTAACAGCTAATTATTTGAGCCGCATGTTTAACCTTTTCACTGGTAGAATGAATCATTTCTTTTTTTTTTTTTTTTTCTTTTTCTATTTTGGTTGCTGGTTTTGATTGTCTTTTCAGAATTTGCGGCCTATTTCCCTTCCAGAAAAGACTGAAGAGGAACTTCTTCTGTTTTTAAAACTTTATGATCCTTTGAAAGGGGATCTGCGGTACTTCTCTCTCTTTCTCTCTCATGCATGCGCGCACACGCACAAACATTTACAAGATTAAATAGACTAATTACATAGTTTATGCTCTAACTACTACTAGATAACAACTCTATTAACACTAAATAGTTGAGTAATTAACAACTAATTGTATTAATTGGCACCAACTAACTTCTCAACACTTTCCCTCAAGCTGGGAAGATTCTAATGATTCCCTTCGTGAACATATCAGCTATTTGCTCTTTGGTGGAGACATATGTTAACAAAAGGGGGAGAGGAGAGAGAGAGATGACGAGAGAAAAGAGAGAGAGGAAGTGAGAGAATTTTTTATGTAGATATGTTTTCTTTTTAATAATAACAATAATATTAAGAGTAAGTTGGAGATTTTATTGACAGGGAGGTGAGGAGGGAGAGAGAACAAGAAGCGGAGAAGAGAGAGGAAAGATGAAAATATCGATGTTGAGGGTTGTCGGGGTTTTGATTTATGGATAATATTGATATAAATGTCAATGTCAATAGATATCTGAAAAAAAAAATGGATATCTAGTAAAAAACTTACAATTTTTGTTGATACTATATGAAATGTTAAAACAATCAACATTATTATCTTAACTAATTTAGTAATAAAAATAAAACATTTTCGACCGAATATGAGATGATATAATAGGAAATCACCATAATTATATGTTGGTTATAATTTTAATATGATATAATATACTCATTGCAAATAAAATACAATAATATAATAAAGAATATTTAAGTGCCCAACACAATAGCATACATACAAATTTCAAGTGTCTTTAATATCAAAAAGAGTTTCGAGTAGGTTGGAAAACATTAGATAGGGTCTTATCTTGATTTAACATTTACAAAGTAAAAAAAATAATTAAAAATATAAATAATGGTCTTAAAATAATTGAAGAATGTTGTTACATGTTATTTAAAAAAAACAAAAAAAAAAAAAAAAAAAAGAAAAAAGAAAAAGAAAAAGAAAAAGAAAACAAAATGTGCAACAAACTTTTAAGTTTTGCCACAAGTAAAAATTTCCCAAAGATTTTGGACAATATGTGGACTTATCCAAAAATATCCTAGATTTCACATATGCATTGATATTAAAGATGTTTTCGGACATTATATTATGGGCATTTGATGAACATTCTTATCCTTCCCCTTGATATCTATATCGAGATTTCACATTATGCAGAATGTCATGGAAATGTCGACAGTATCGTGGACGCTTTCATCCATGAGGAAGAGACAAAATTTTGTATTTAGATATGTTTTTTTTATTTTTTTTATTTTTAATAAAGACAATATTATTAAGGGTAAATTGGTGATTTTATTGATAGGTCAAAATAGATAAACAGTTAAACTGGTAAAAATAAAAAATAAATAAAATAAAGTTTAAGTTAAAGTGTAAAATTCAAAGGCATTCATATTTTAGGGTAGTTTCTTAGATTCACATTCTCTAATGCTCTGATGCATGTAGATAATTAGGCTAAGAGTACTCTGTATTAATTTCAGAGGATTTACGAGATTAAATAGACTAGTTACATAATTAATGCTCCAACTACTATTACATAACAACTCTACCTATGCTAAACAGCTGACTTAACAGCTAACTGTATTAATTAAAGCCAACTAATAACGTCTCAAAACACACACACACACACACACATACCTGGCTTTCATTATTTTTATTTTTTTACTATGGCACCAGGTATGTAGGGAGGCTGTTTGCGAAAAAAAGCGAGAAGCCTGTTGAAATTTTGTCAAAGTTAAATAAACTGGCTGGCTTCTGTGACGATGAGGAAATTAAACTTTTTGAGGTTACTTTGGGATTTCACTCTTTAGGATTACTTACTTAGTGCTCGCCTTATTACCAGGGATCTTAATTTATATGTCCTCTCTGAATATGCAGGAAATAAACTTTGAACCTTCTGTCACGTGTACTGTCATTGATAAGGAGCTCACGTTTGATGAAAATGAGGTATTAATGGTTCCATCAACTTTTACTTAATAATATTAGTAGCTGAATTTTAATAGAAGTTGCTTCTTTTTTTTTTTTTTTTTTTCAATAGTAATATGTTCTTAACATTTGACCAATTTTAACATCTAGGAGGCTAACAACTTCTATTTTTGGGGAATATATCAGCTATAGTAAAAATTAAAGCACTCTCAATTCATTTATCAATGATGAAATTTAGCATTTAGGTTCAAAACTCTTCTCTAACTCAGTGCTACTTTTGGAGCTATATCCATAATAAGTTATACTTGGTGTCAAATTAGTATAGCTATCCTAAATTTTGTTAAAGAGTCATGTGTGTGCTCGATATTTTATGTACCTTTTGGGTGTCTTTCATTTGTGGAGTCGAGTACACGTTAGTTCTCCTTGTACGTCATTTAAGTTTACTATGGAACCAATTGTCTATCCCTGTAGAGTTTTCTGTTATAGAATGCTTTGTGTGTGAAGTCATGATTGTATTGCCTTTCATACTTTGGGATATAATTTCCATTTTTTAAAGAAAACAAAATTGCCCTTTGGGTTTGACTTGTTTGACTCTTCAACTCTGAAAATTATTTGAGTTTTACAACTTGACAAAAATGACATTAACAATGTTACGTATAGAGGGGGGAAAAAAAATAGAATGGCATTTAAAATGATAAGAAAATTTGATATGTTGCATATATAATTTAAATTGGCATTAGTGCATTGGAGTCTAAAATAAAAATTATGCCAAAAATACTATATTTTTTTTGCTAAATTTAATATTATCGGAATTCGCATTGGAGATGTTCTTACATTCTTTTTATGCTCTTTTTTTCCCCCTGCTTTCATTCTGAGTGTTTTAGCAGTTGGGATGGTGTAATATTGTTACCTTCTTTATATCCTATTTGGTCTCACTATAATTTACTTCTTTTTTATTTTTTAATTTTTTTCTTTTTTGTTCTCCAGCTTCAAGATGGAGACATCATTTGCTTTCAGAAAGCTCAAGTTGGAATTAGTGAAACCCACCCATATCCAGATGTTCCTTCGTTCTTGAAGTACGTCCACGACTGCAAACACCAGGTATTTTTTGACCCTCACAAAGTTTTAAATTCTCCCTCCTATTTTGTTTGGTACAAAATTCCCAACAATGCTTGTTCTTGAGACATCTACTAGTCTGAAGTTGGTGGACAGTTGCAACGTATTTACATATATATATTTAAAAAAAAAACGAAATACTACTTTAACGATTCCCAACCCTGCCCTGCTATTCTCATGCTTTCTAAACTATGTGAAATGGACTTGGAGACTGTTTGGTAGAGCTTTCTAGAATTTGCTTTTGACTTCTTGAGTCAAAAAATTGCTTCTTGAAGTGTTTGAGTAATCTGTCAGAAGAGCTTCTAGTCCTGGAAGAGCTTCTTGTCAAAGTCAGAAAATAATGCTTCTAGAAAAAACTCTTTATAATAGACTTTAAAATTTACATCAGAGTTTAAGTTGAACAATATAAACTTGATTTTATCATTTTAATTACTTATTATAAAACTTTGAAATCATTTTGAATTCAAAATCTTTTTTTAAAATTTGGGTTTTCAAACACTAACTGAAAAGTCACAGCTTTTGCTTTTCTTCTTCTACTCACTAAAAGGAAAAGCAAAACATCTTTCAAACAGGCCCTTGGAGGGTAAGCAATACCCCCACCCCCAAAATCACCTTGTCCTCAATGTTGAAAGATGGGAGTTGCTGCTGAATGTACTTAAATGGCTCCCGAATCGTCGAAATCGGCTAGGTCTGTTCATTTGATCAACACCTCAACCCCTTCAGCACTTGCTGCAGCTGTTGGACAAATTCCAGGCACTATTTCCAGTTCAGCAACCCATTCCAATTCTTTACCAAAATAAATAAATAAATAAAACAATTCCAATTCACTGCTAATCTGTAGTAGTAGCTGCGGATGGATGCAGATCAGAGCACGCAATGGCCTTTCCGTGCTAGAAAATATGGAAGACAGGGCGGTGAATAGAGGACCCTGATGGAAGCTTGAGCTGATAAGCAACCTGTCCAATGTGTTTAAACACTTCATTAGGACCAAAGATTCTAGGTGCTAAATTCTCATTTCCTCACTGATTTAAGGACTTTCTTTCATGCCACTGCAACTTTAAGTATACCAAATGACTCATCTGAAAAATTAAAGTCTCACCTGTGACCATCAATCATCCGCTTCCGAGATTCTGAGAAAGCGACAGCTGCAGTCTCAACTCATCCAACATCGAAGTAATCTATGCTCTAACAAAAAATTAACCGATGACCTTACTGCATAACAAACGGTTGGGCGAGTATCCATGCCGTACAAAATTCGAAAGTGATCTGTTTTGATCGCAGAATGGAATGAAGTATTTGTATCCATGCTCATTCCCCTCCAACCATCATACCCGAAGCAGAGGCTTATCAATAGCAAAGCACCTCAAATAAGTCTCAAGCAATGGTTCACAACTTCGGATATTGGTCATCCGTTTGTCGATGATATACCATGCTATGCGAAAGTGAATTCCTTGGAGCCTAAATAATTCCATCCAAAAATGGAAATCCTGTCATGAAACGAGACAATGGACTAAGGAAACCTGTGTATACGGATAACTACCTAACAAAAACCTCAGCCACCAATTTAGCAGTAAATGGATGTTCCATCAGAATAACATGAGCATATTTGGTCAAACAATCCGCTATGACAAAAATAGTATTGTACCCCTTCAACTTAGCAGCCCCTCAATAAACTCCATGGTTAGATCATCCCATACCTTCTTCAAAACAAATAATGGCTTCGCCACCGTTCCCGAATCGATGCTCTAATACCAAAATGAGAACCCCCAAACTTTGCATACGAAATTGAGTTAAAGAATGAAGTTTTATCAATGAATTGACTTCTATATGATCTCTATACACTGACTAATTGAACCAAAAAAACCCTAAAAACATTGGTAGGCCAAGAGTCCACTTCTCTCCTAGTCTTAGTTGCCCAAGAAACTCACCAGACAGTCATTCTTGTATCTAAATAACAGCTAACCAACTACTTGTACTCATTTACTTTCATAACCAGCCTATAATGGCGATAGTAACCCAGGCTCACTACTACAATAACCCACAGTCCACTCATAACAACTAAAAACTCTGCCCCGCGCTTCTTATTATAACGACCCGCCTAACACAGGTCGTTACCATACATACTTGCATACATATCGTAATTACATTCATAACATATACAGCGGAAATTTTTTTACTCTGTAACGACCCGCCTAACACAGGTCGTTACCATACATACTTGCATACATATCGTAATTACATTCATAACATATACAGCGGAATTTTTTTTTTTTTTATACAGTGCACGCGCACACAATTATAAATATAAGCGTATAGGACATTAAATAAAATTGTTCGGGTGTAAAATAAAACTCATAAAATAATTACTTAACATTATCAATACACGTAGCGGTTTATTCCCACGTTTCACAGTCCGTCAATCCATGCCCTCCATCTTGCATCAAGGGTTGCTGTCAGGCTGCTTACCTAGAGCATAAACGTAAGACAATGAGCTTTCGCTCAGCAAGTACAACTATCCTATACCGCGATTCAATAACACATACCCTACAAATCCTAACTAGCATATCATATCATAATCTAAGCATAACTTATCGTAACTTATCTTAGCATATGCATGAGCCAATTATGCTTCGTTATGTTTTCTTATTCGTTTATATCTTACTTTCTTCACTTATCTTGGCTTATCTTATGGGCCCCATAACGTAAGTGTCCGTACCGGGCGCGCAACTATGAATTGGTTGGGGCGGCCAGTCCATTTCCAACTCAATCCATAGTCCAACCCGACCTAACGCGGGTCGGTACGACACAGGCAAGCGTATTTGCCATCTTAACATTCATTGTCTCATATTTATTCTTATTTTTGTTAGTTGGTGAACATGCATCGTGATGTTTCACCTAATGAATTATCAGCCTTATCTCATAATCTTATTATAACTTTTATCATAGCATATATACATAATATGCATTCATAACATACTTTAATAGCATTTCATAAAATCATAGCATTTCTTATGACATTTTCTAAACCCTAGCATACCATCATAACATTTAACTTTTTATAACACATAACATACCATAGCATTTTTCATAGCATTTCCTAACATATGGCTCTACATAACATTTAACATGTAACACATAACACTTTACACACATACTTAGGCAAGTATACACAACAAAGCCTATGTTGTAGGCGGAGTTGTACTTACTTTGTTTGGGTTGGCTGTGTCCGATGCCGAGTTGAATCCCGTTAGGACACTGCTACGTATTAAATTCTGTGATCAAATAAAAGTAAGGGTTGGAAATGTTGGTGATATAACCAACACTCTTACATAACCTTAGTTATATGTCCCTTACTTAATTTTACGTGGTCCTAATTGGTTACATTGAGTAACCCTAGGGTTTAAATCTACCCTCCTTGGATTATTTTTAACTTTAGATTTCAAAATCCTATTTTTATTTATTTATTTATTTATTAAATCTTTTGTTTAACTTTAAAACTGGAAATCATAAAATAAGATTGATAAAAATTCTTGACTATTGGAAACTGCCTTTGGAACAGCTTCCCAATGCCAATTTATCAGTTCATGTGAAAATTTTCCTCTTTCTGTACTGTTTTTTTTTTTTTAGAAATTCTGTACAGGAATTCCCTATTTCCTGTACAGTTTTTGAAATCCAATTCCATTTAAAAATCTAAACAGATTTTGAAAAAGTTTTCTTCACGAAAGTTTTAGCTATCGAAAAACCTTATAACTTTCGTGCTTTAAGTAAAACCCAGTTCGGACGTTTACCTAGTCATATGCCCTGTTAAACCAATCCTGGCCGTGCATGGGTCCTGGGCACGGTCAAGCTCGGATTTTGATGAAAACCGAGGCCATTGGGGCCTCATTTTGCAATTTTGTTCGCATTGCCCCCTAGGAAAAATCCTAACCTACAACTTTCATGTTTTGAGTTTTTTCAAAATCGGCCTCTAAAGGCCTCAAAATCAGCTTTTCCCGAAACTGGCCAATTTCTACCCGAAATGGCAGTTTTCGGTTTTAGATTCGTTTTACGGCTTATTACGTACACCCTACCTCAACCAAACGCATCGGGAGCCTAACATCATTCATGCAACACGTTTCTAACGTCCAATTTTCACCATACAAACAAAATTAGCATCATACATCAACATATAAAACCCTAACCATACTACAAACACTTAGCATGCAAGATTGCAACCATCAAACCATAAACCCTAACTAAATTAAGCACATATCCTAAATTCCTAACTAAGACAGCAAATTAAAGTGAGCTTATGCTCATTACAAACCATGCTTAAATACATTTAACTTTCACAAAATGAAATTCAAATGAAAGCTTAGGGATCCAAGGGATTATACTTCACTTTGGGTCAAGGGTTTGGCTTGACCTTTCCTCCCTTTGTTCCTACTCCAACAGCCGGCCTTCCTAGGTCAGTTGGCTCCCAAAATTCCCAGCTTCCTTGCCTTAAATTTCAATCACCAACCTGCTAAAAATCCGGCCACACTAGCCCCAAAAATCCGGTCTCCACAAGCTTATCCTTCCTTCCTTTGTTGCTTCCCTACAACCGGCCTCCTTGGCCAAATTTGGGTACCAAAATTCTTGGAGCTCTTGATTGATGTTCAAGGTAGAAAACCCAACACTCAAAACCCTAATTTCCCTTAGATCCAATTTTTTTTTTTTTTTTTCCCTTCTTCCCCCTTGGTTCCCACAACCGGCATTGGCTAGGGAAATTGGTTGAAAATTTTTTTTTCCACACTTTTGCTTGCTCTCTAACAAGAAATTGACCATACACTCTCTCTTTTCCCTTGATCTTGGCTTGAATTTCTTCCTTTCCTTTTCTCTCAAGTTCGGTTTTGGTTAGAAGAAAATTTGGCAAAGTTTGGTTACTTTTCTCTAATTAATTTTGGTTTTGGGGTCACCTATTTATAGGAGGTGAACAACTCTTGATAATTGTCAAATAGTCCTCCAAATTTTTGGCAATTTGCCCTTGCCCCCCAAGAGTTGGCCGGCCACCTTGCACCCTAGAAGACTCCATGATTTCTTTCCAACTTTTATTAATTGATTAATGATGTAATTAATCAAAAGTATGGTGAGGTAAGCATACTTAAGGGGTGTTTGGTTCTTTCTCCTATTGTACAGTCCATTCCTAAATTAACACAGGTATTTTCAATACTGGATTCACTTATACACAGTATTGGCATATTGAACTGCAATCCAAAATTCATCTGTGTAAAAACGAATTGTATAAAAATTTTCTCATAACTTAAAACCACTTGGCCCAAGATATTCTAATTAATGTTCTTGATTTTCTATGGTGGTTTTGAGTCTTAGGGCCTGTTTGGTGCACAAGTTGAGTTTGAGTTGAGTTGAAATTTTTAAGTTTGAATAGTGATTTTTGTTGACTTTTTCAGAAAAGACAAAAAACTTTTGGGAAAAAGACAAAAAACATGATGAAAAAAGTACAGTTTAGTTTAAACTAAACTTACTAACCAAACAGGCCCTTAAACATATCATTTTATTCATAAAATGGCTCTATGCAGTACAATTTCTATACTGCGGGTTATTTTATCGTACAGCCTTTTCGTTGACTTTTTGGGGGTCAATCTTCGGCTTTTTCGTCCACTATTGACTTTCTTGTCAACCGTTGACTTCCTTGCCAAGATTTGACTTCTATGGTCAACAGTTGACTTTTTGTCAACCGTCGACGTTTTTTTGGTCAAACTTTGACCAATATAAAAATTTTGACGATTTAATTCCTTTTTACCTAAAAGGTCATTTGCTTGACTAAACAATCATTTTCGAGTCTTATAAAGTCATAAAAACTCGCAAAACCTCATAAAAACCCTTAAACGGACTTTTTCATAAATACCTTCATGGTTTGTACAAATTTCTTAAAATAAATCATAATGTTACAGAAAAACTTGGTTTTACAATCTACCCGCCTTAAAAATTTTCGTCCTCGAAAATTAAAACAAACTGGGGTAGTTCTTTCTCATATCGTCTTCTAATTCACAGGTTGCTTCTTCCACCTTGTGGTTTCGCCATAATACTTTAACCATGGGAATTGTCTTATTTCGAAGAACCTTCTCTTCTCGATCCAAAATTCTTACGGGCTTTTCCTCATAAGTCAAGTCCGTTTGAACCTCCACTGGTTCCTGGCTAAGTACATGAGAAGGGTCTGGCACATACTTTTTCAGCATCGAGTCGTGAAATACATTGTGCATTGACGCTAGTTCTGGCGGTAGGGCAAGCTTATAGGCAACTTTTCCGATCCTTTTAAGGATTTCGAACGGTCCTGTATACCTTGGACTAAGCTTCCCTTTCTTGTCAAAACGCATCACTCCTTTCATTGGAGCTATCTCGATGAACACCGCATCTCCGACCTGGAATTCCAAAGGCCTTCTACGTTTATTAACATAGCTCTTCTGGCAACTGAAAGCTACGTCGAGCCTTTGCTTGATCTTCTTAATATCCTCTGAAGTCTTTCTAATGAAATCCGTGGTTTGAAGCTGCTTCTGCCCAACTTCTTGCCAATGAATAGGGGATCGACATTTTCTCCCGTATAATGCTTCGAACGGAGCCATACCAATCGAAGCGTGATAGCTGTTGTTATATGAAAATTCGATCAACTGCAGCTTCTGATCACAGTTTCCCTTGAAATCCAGAACGCATGATCTCAACATATCTTCCAGTGTCTGGATAGTTCGTTCTGACTGGCCGTCGGTTTGTGGGTGAAATGCCGTACTGAACTTCAATCTCGATCCCATGGCATTGTGCACACTTGTCCAAAATCGAGAAGTGAACCGTCCATCACGATCTAAGATGATTGATTTTGACACTCCATGCAGTCTAACAATCTGGGACATATAGACCTCAGCTAATTTTTCCACTGAATGGGTGGCTTTGATAGCGATGAAATGAGCTGATTTGGTTAGTCGATCAACAATAACCCAAATCGTCTCATTCCCACTTGTAGTTTTGGGCAGTCCCATGACAAAATCCATGGTGATTTGCTCCTATTTTCATTCAGGAAGCTCTATTTTCTGCAATTCTCCACCAGGATGTCGATGTTTGGCCTTAACTTTCTGACAAATTAGGCATTTTGACACGTACTCTGCTATCTCATTCTTCATTTTTGGCCACCAATAATTCTCTCGGAAATCCTTGTACATCTTGAAAGCTCCTGGATGTACTGAATACGGTGTCTTATGAGCCTCTGACAATATCTGATCCTTCAGAAATTCAAAATTGGGGACACAAACCCTTCCTTTGAAATACGTAACACCGTCAGCAGAGGTCTTAAACTCCTTTTTCTTTCCGTCAAAAAGTTGTGCCTTAATAAAAAATGGATCTTTTCCTTGATGTGTCCGGATGGTTTCGAGAAGATCGGACTGGAGAGTCAGAGAAGATAATTTTCCTGTCAACAGCTCCAAGTTGAACTTAGAAATTTCTCTTTGTAGTGGCTTCGGAAAAGCTTCGATAGACATCAGCATGCCTACAGATTTCCGGCTTAAAGCATCTGTTACCCTGTTCGCCTTTCCCGGATGGTAAAGGATTTCACAATCATAATCCTTTACAAGCTCTAACCATCTACGTTGTCTCATGTTGAGCTCTTTTTGAGTAAAAATATACTTGAGACTTTTGTGGTCTGTGTAGATTTCACATTTATTCCCATATAAGTAGTGCCTCCAGATCTTGAGTGCGGAAACTACCGTTGCAAGCTCCAAATCATGCGTGGGATAGTTTTTCTCGTGATTCTTCAGTTGACGTGAGGCATAGGCGACCACCTTTTCATATTGCATCAGAACTGCTCCGAGTCCCGTTTTGGAAGCATCGCTGTAGATTACGAAATTTCCTGCATCCACGTCAGGAATTATCAACACTGGGGCTTTCGTCAGCTGCTTCTTAAGCTCCTGAAAACTCTGTTCACATTTCGATGTCCACTCGAAATTCCTTCCTTTTCGAGTAAGGGCAGTAAGAGGGGCTGCAATCTTGGAGAATTCCTCGACAAATCGTCGGTAATAACCAGCCAATCCAAGAAAACTCCTTATTTCCGTAACATTTTTGGGTCTGGGTCACGACCTAACTGCCTCTACCTTAGCAGGATCAACGAAAATCCCTTCTTTTGACACAACATGCCCCAAGAAATTGACATTTTCCAGCCAAAATTCACATTTGGTGAACTTGGCATACAACTGATGTCGTCTCAACGTCTCCATCACCATTCTCATATGCTGCTCATGTTCCTCCTAGGACCTTGAGTAAATCAAAATATCATCAATAATGATGATGACAAACTTGTCCAAATATTCTTTGAACACTCGGTTCATAAGGTCCATAAAAGCAGCTGGGGCGTTGGTTGGTCAAAACGGCATAACCAAAAATTCATAGTGCCCATAGCGCGTTCAAAAAGCCGTCTTGGAAATATCTGACTCCCTAATCTTTAGCTGGTGATAACCTGATCGCAGATCGACTTTTGAAAACACAACTACTCCCCTGAGCTGATCAAAGAGATCGTCTATCCTCGGAAGGGGATACTTGTTCTTGATCGTGATCTTGTTCAGCTCACGATAATCAATGCACATGCGCAACGTTCCATCATTCTTCTTTACAAATAGAACTGGCGCTCCCCACGGAGAATGACTCTGCCGAATAAATCCCTTGTCGAGCAGCTCTTGTAATTGCACTTGAAACTCACTAAGCTCTGCAGGTGCCATGCGATAAGGTGCTTTTGATATCGGAGCAGCTCCAGGTAGCAACTCGATTTCAAACGAAATTTCGCATTCCGGTGGAAGTCCTGGTAAATCCTTTGGAAAGATATCGACATATTCCTTGATAATGGGGACATCTTCTGGCGTTAACTCCATTTACTGATCCTTGTCCACCATGTTAGCTAAGTACCCCTGACAGCCATTAGCTAACATTTTCCAAGCCTTCATTGCCGTGACCAGTCTGGTTGCTGAGTTCCGAGACTGTCCATAGAAACTGAACTCTTCCTCATCGTTGGGGTTGAAAGCCACACAACGCTTCCGGCAGTCGATCTTGGCGTTGTACTTGCCCAAGAAGTCCATTCCTAAGATCACATCAAAATCCTGAAGCTTGATTGCGATGAGATTTACATATAATTCTCTACCACAAATAATTACGGAAATATTCCGTATCCAGAAATCGGACCATAAAATTTCTCCGGATGGCAGAGAAATATTGAAAGGCTGTTCTAGCTTATTCACACCTCTTCATAACTTCTGGGCGAACTCCAAGGATATAAACGAATGAGTGGCACTAGAGTCAAACAAGACAATAGCTTCATGAGTGGCGATAGAAATCTGACCTGTCACCACATGAGAAGTTCCTGCTTCAGCATCTTCTCTCGTGTAAGCATAGATCCTAGCTTGCGGTTCAGGAGCCTCCAATCTGCCTTGCGCGATTGAGGGTCCTTCAAGTCTGGCTTGAACTGCATGCAACTGACTGGGTGCATTTCGGTTCGTATGTGGAGGGTTCTGGTTCTGGTTCTGGGGGTTCTGGGTGCAGTTTCTGACGTAGTGCCCCTCTTTGTCACATAAATAGCAAGCATTCGTCCCCATTCTGCACACACCCGGGTGTTTCTTCCCACATTTAGCACACGATGGGTAGTCAATGTTGTTACCCTCCCTTCCACGATTATTTCTCTTCTGTGGGAAGTTTTTCTGTTGTCCCTGTCCTGTGAAATTTCCTTTTCTCTTATTCTTGCCAAACTGCTTGGAGCTCTGAGCAGGGTTACTGCTTTGGCCTTTCTGATTTGACTCAGCATTCTGACGAGGTTGCGTCGGCTTTGCCACGACCTTCTCTTCTTTTCTGACTTTGAAAATCTGAGCTCGTGCTTCCTTGTCCCGGTTAATCCAGTATTCAGCCCTTATTGCCCTGCTGACATAATCTGATACCAGGGTAGGCGGGCTACTGCCTGCACTCACTTGTTTGGAGATATCTGTGCGGAACATCTTCATCATTCTTCTGACTTTTTCCTTTTCAGTCGGAACCAGTTCCGGGCACAGACGAGCTAACTGCTCAAATTTCTGAACGGCCTCCATAACCGTCATCGATCCTTGTTGCAGACTGGAGAACTCATCTTGTTGAACTGCCAGTATCTCTGCATTGTAATACATGACACGGAACTCGGTTACGAAATCCTGCCAACTCATTGTCATGACATCCCGGCGCATCTGTACTGTCATCCACCAGTGTCTTGCATCTTTCTTGAGGGCAAATGAAGCACAGAGAACCTTCTCCTGTTCTGTGAGCTGCATAAAATCCAAAATAACTTGGATATCGATCAACCAGTTATCGACGGCTACGGGATCGGTTGGTCCTTCAAATTCAGGTGCCTTCATCCGCCTGAATCGCTCGTAGAACAAATCTTCCCGCACTGGCTGTACATTAACTTGTCCTCCAACTGGTGCCATCGGAATCTCAACATTCCGGGAAATCTCTGGTTGGACCTCTGGGACTGGAGGTACTACGGGCGGTACCTGGTAAACTGGTGGTACTTGGTGAACTGGGGGTGGAACCTCGTTCACTTGGGGTCTCTGATTCATTTGGGTTATTTGTTCCCGCAACCTGTTCGTTTCTTGCTGCTGTTCGAGCAGCTGCCTTTGTAGATTTGCTACAATTGTTGCAAAATCCGGCTCGGGCGGATTTACAGGCATTATTCGACGTGGGCGCACCATCCTATCAAATCATCAGAAAAGATATTATCATACCGTTAATATCCTTTCTTTCATAATTTATCGTGTCATAGCTTACTATTTAACATTGCATACTTATCGTAGCATTCATAATCATAACATTGCTCTTGCATCACATAGCATAATATTAGACATACATATGCTTGTCATAGCATCAATAATCACAAGTATCAGTTTAACATATTTCTCATTTCTGAACTAGTCTTTTTGTACATTTACAAAAAGTATTCATATTTACAATAACGTATGTACATATATTTTCATCGCACCATATACACAGGGTCAAAAATATGGGATGGAAGTGTCAACACTTTACCATCGTACATAGGTACAAGCCTATATCCAAAAATAATAAGCTAGTACGACCGTCTCAAAATACAAAAATATATACATGATCGATCTAATCCTAATCTAGCTCCACTACCGTAACAGTTGAAACATCAAAGTCGGCCTCTCCGTCATCATCCGGGATCTCCTCTGGATCCTCCTCAAAATCATCACCCTCATCAAGCCATCCTACGAACCCCGGCTCGTGCTCAGGCTCCTCCTCATCATCCTCGTCATCGCTCGATATCACGATGAGCGGAGGGTCCTCAGGCGGATCCTCATGAGCCTCCATGTCATCTGCCTCCTCCTGATCATCAGCCTCGGCCTCAATCTCGGCCTCCTGTACATGGTCGGCGGCCATCGGGTCCTCTGGATAGACGGGGCCTGGCTCATACACCGGCTCCGGCTCGTATACCGGCTCCGGCTCGCCAATTTCTTCAGCTGGTGCCTGTGGCTCTACCACGTAAGCATCGGCCTGCATAGTGTGGACGATGACCTCTGCACCCAGAATGTACTCGATCATATGCCCCAGAGTCATGTCTAGCGTGGGATCTAGAGTGTGCTGCCGAATCTGAATGGGTAGTCCAGTGCGGAGGATCGTCAAGGCCTGCAGCCCTGGACTAGGTTTGTCCTGTGGGATATGAGGCAACGTCGCCTCCCGAAATCGTCGACAATAGTGCCCCATGGACTCCTGGGGGTATGCGTGCCAATCTGCGACTAAACTGTAGAATCGCTCATGGTACATATCCCGATAAATCTCGGGATCGCGATAGGGCTCGTCAGCTCCCTCCTCCGATACTTGCCCGTAACGCGCAATCACTAGGGTACGAAAATGCGCCCAGGTGCGCTCTGACAACGCTCTCTCGCCCAATGTCATCCACCAGAGACGGGCGTCTGCAATGAGACATCGACTAGCCAAAGAGACCCGTAGACACTCCATGATATGGCTAGTGCGAAAAATCATGTCAACAGCTCCAAGTTGAACTCATAAATTTCTCTTTGTAGTGGCTTCGGAAAAGCTTCGATAGACATCAGCATGCCTACAGATTTCCGGCTTAAAGCATCTGCTACCCTGTTCGCCTTTCCCGGATGGTAAAGGATTTCACAATCATAATCCTTCACAAGCTCTAGCCATCTACGTTGTCTCATGTTGAGCTCATTCTGAGTAAAAATATACTTGAGGCTTTGGTGGTCTGTGTAGATTTCACATTTATTCCCATATAAGTAGTGCCTCCAGATCTTGAGTGCGGAAACTACCGCTGCAAGCTCCAAATCATGCGTGTGGTAGTTTTTCTCGTGATCCTTCAGTTGACGTGAGGCATAGGCGACCACCTTTCCATGTTGCATCAGAACTGCTCCAAGTCCCGTTTTGGAAGCATCGCTGTAGATTACGAAATTTCCTGCATCCACGTCAGGAATTATCAACACTGGGGCTTTCGTCAGCTGCGTCTTGAGCTCCTGAAAACTCTCTTCACATTTCGATGTCCACTCGAAATTCCTTCCTTTTCGAGTAAGGGCAGTAAGAGGGGCTGCAATCTTGGAGAATCCCTCGACAAATCGTCGGTAATAACCAGCCAATCCAAGAAAACTCCTTATTTCCGTAACATTTTTGGGTCTGGGCCACGAGCTAACTGCCTCCACCTTAGCAGGATCAACGGAAATCCCTTTTTTTGACACAACATGCCCCAAGAAATGGACCTTTTCTAGCCAAAATTCACATTTGGTGAACTTGGCATACAGCTGATGTCGTCTCAACGTCTCCATCACCATTCTTAGATGCTGCTCATGTTCCTCCTAGGACCTTGAGTAAATCAAAATATTATCAATAAAGATGATGACAAACTTGTCCAAATATTCTTTGAACACTCGGTTCATAAGGTCCATAAAAGCAGCTGGGGCGTTGGTCAGTCCAAACGGCATAACCAAAAATTCATAGTGCCCATAGCGCGTTCGAAAAGCCGTCTTGGAGTTATCTGACTCCCTAATCCTTAGCTGGTGATAACCTGATCGCAGATCGACTTTTGAAAACACAACTGCTCCCCTGAGCTGATCAAAGAGATCGTCTATCCTCGGAAGGGGATACTTGTTCTTGATCGTGATCTTGTTCAGCTCACGATAGTCGATGCACATGCGAAACGTTCCATCTTTCTTCTTTACAAATAGAACTGGCGCTCCCCACGGAGAATGACTCTGCCGGATAAATCCCTTGTCGAGCAGCTCTTGTAATTGCACTTGAAGCTCTCTAAGCTCTGCATGTGCCATGCGATAAGGTGTTTTTGATATCGGAGAAGCTCCAGGTAGCAAACTATTTCCTGTACTCGCCATCTTAACATTCATTGTCTCATATTTATTCTTATTTTTGTTAGTTGGTGAACATGCATCGTGATGTTTCACAATACGATAAGTTTTAGCTATCGAAAAACCTTATAACTTTTGTGCTTTAAGTAAAACCCAGTTCGGACGTTTACCTAGTCGTATGCCCTGTTAAACCAATCCTGGCCGTGCATGGGTCCTGGGCACGGTCAAGTTCGGATTTTGATGAAAACCAAGGCCATTGGGGCCTCATTTTGCAATTTTGTCCGCGTTGCCCCCTAGGAAAAACCCTAACCTACAACTTTCATGTTTTGAGTTTTTCCAAAATCGGCCTCTAAAGGCCTCAAAATCAGCTTTTCCCGAAACTGGCCAATTTCTACCCGAAATGGCAGTTTTCGGTTTTAGATTCGTTTTACGGCTTATTACGTACACCCTACCTCAACCGAACGCATCGGGAGCCTAACATCATTCATGCAACACGTTTCTAACGTCCAATTTTCACCATACAAACAAAATTAGCATCATACATCAACATATAAAACCCTAACCATACTACAAACACTTAGCATGCAAGATTGCAACCACCAAACCATAAACCCTAACTAAATCAAGCACATATCCTAAATTCCTAACTAAGGCAGCAAATTAAAGTGAGCTTATACTCATTACAAACCATGCTTAAATACATTTAACTTTCACAAAATGAAATTCAAATGAAAGCTTAGGGATCCAAGGGATTATACCTCACTTTGGGTCAAGGGTTTGACTTGACCTTTCCTCCCTTTGTTCCTACTCCAATAGCCGGCCTTCCTAGGTCAGTTGGCTCCCAAAATTCCCAGCTTCCTTGCCCTAAATTCCAGTCACCAACCTGCTAAAAATCCGGCCACACTAGCCCCAAAAATCCGGTCTCCACAAGCTTATCCTTCCTTCCTTTGTTGCTTCCCTACAACCGGCCTCCTTGGCCAAATTTGGGCACCAAAATTCTTGGAGCTCTTGATTGATGTTCAAGGTAGAAAACCCAACACTCAAAACCCTAATTTCCCTTAGATCCAAAAATTTTTTTTTTTTCCTTCTTCCCCCTTGGTTCCCACAACCGGCCTTGGCTAGGGAAATTGGTGCAAAATTTTTTTTTCCACACTTTTGCTTGCTCTCTAACAAGAAACTGACCATACACTCTCTTTTTTCCCTTGATCTTGGCTTGAATTTCTTCCTTTCCTTCTCTCTCAAGTTCGGTTTTGGTTAGAAGAAAATTTGGCAAAGTTTGGTTGCTTTTCTCTAATTAATTTTGGTTTTGGGGTCACCTATTTATAGGAGGTGAACAACTCTTGATAATTGCCAAATAGTCCTCCAAATTTTTGGCAATTTGCCCTTGCCCCCCATGAGTTGGTCGGCCACCTTGCACCCTAGAAGACTCCATGATTTCTTTCCAACTTTTATTAATTGATTAATGATGTAATTAATCAAAAGTATGGTGGGGTAAGCATACTTTAGGGGTGTTTGGCTCTTTCTCCTATTGTACAGTCCATTCCTAAATTAACACAGGTATTTCCAATACTGGATTCACTTATACACAGTATTGGCATATTGAACTGCAATCCAAAATTCATCTGTGTAAAAACGAACTGTATAAAAATTTTCTCATAACTTAAAACCACTTGGCCCAAGATATTCTAATTAATGTTCTTGATTTTCTATGGTGGTTTTGAGTCTTAAACATATCATTTTATTCATAAAATGGCTCTATGCAGTACAATTTCTATACTGCGGGTTATTTTATCGTACAGCCTTTTCGTTGACTTTTTGGGGTCAATCTTCGGCTTTTTCGTCCACTATTGACTTTCTTGTCAACCGTTGACTTCCTTGCCAAGATTTGACTCCCATGGTCAACAGTTGACTTTTTGGTCAACCGTCGACGTTTTTTGGTCAAACTTTGACCAATATAAAAATTTTGACGATTTAATTCCTTTTTACCTAAAAGGTCATTTGCTTGATTAAACAATCATTTTCGAGTCTTATAAAATCATAAAAACTCGCAAAACGTCATAAAAACTCTTAAACGGGTTTTTTCATAAATACCTTCATGGTTTGTACAAATTTCTTAAAATAAATCATAATGTTACAGAAAAACTTGGTGTTACACTTATATTCTTTCTAACATATGTGAAATGGACGGGAGGCTTATTAGTTTCCCAACACAAGCCCCTCTTGCAGAAAGCAAGTAGATAAAATGGGGGAAATAATCATCACGTTTCTCAGGAGCCACCCAACTCAGCAAAAACTCTTGGAGGACTATCAGCCGCAAGTTTCTAGACAAGACGATCAATATTAGATTCTGCACTACCCTTGCGTAGACAGCACCGAACTGGAGACATTTACAAAATATATAAAGATATATATTTTTTACTCTGCATCCAATCACATTGACATTAACAGCTGCGCTGTAGTTTAACCCTTTTTAACTCTGGTATTTGCACACAAAATCGGTTCGTGTTTAATATGAAAAACTGGATAGAGGTGATAACTAAAACAATTGAGAAGAAATTAAACTATATTTGTAGGTTCTTTGGTAACACAGTTCTGGTCTCATTTGCTTGACCCTCATTTTCAATGAAACTTGAATTTACTGGTCTCAGCGGTTGTCACGGGCATCTGCTTATTATAATTAATGTTAAAAATTCTTCTCTGGTAGTGTTTGTCTCATCCGCTTGAAAATAACAGAAGATTTCATGTGTGTTTTTTTTTTTTTTTTTTTTTTTTTTTTTTTTTTTTTTTTTTTTTTTTTTCCTTTATCTATCTCTGCATTGGAACTCTGTTGAACTTAGCTTCACCTGGTTGTACTTTATTCTGGTTGACTTGTTCATTTCCTACTATGTTGGTTCAGGAGCCAACTGTTGTAGAAGTAGGAAAAAGTTCCTCTCCGTTTGCTGAATTTGACAAGTTGTTTAATGACATTCAAAAGCTACTGGAAGGAAACACTTTTAAGGCGGAAGATTTGAGCAGCTTTCTCCCTCCTCCATATAGCGTCGAGGAAATTGCCGATGCAAAGAAGTTCTTTAAACAATGCCTCAATATGAATTTTGCAAGTGTCATCCAGATGGATAAAGGTCTTGAGCTCCAGAATTCCCTTTCAATCATGCTAGCTAGAGATGCGTTTCCTGACGACTTGGTAGATAGGTCAACTAAGTTTCTAGCTGAGTTTGACCAAAGTTGTGAGCAATATGAATCCGCAAAGCAAGACATAAGCAAGGCCCAAGAGGGTGAAAAGGCTGTAGGTGAGCTGAAGACATCTCTGAAGAAATTATTTTCGGAGTTTATACCTGTCAGGAATCAAGCGGAGGCTGTTGATCGAGAAATAGCTAGGCTAGAGAAACAAGTGACTGAAAGGAAGGCGAAGAAGGAACGACTTGGTGAGAGACTTGAAGATTTGGCTGGTCGAGCAACTACTTCAAAACAGGCACTGGTCAGTGCTGAAGAGACGATGAAGCTGTCTGCCATTAAGAAGGAACAAGCAGAGAAGACAGTTGGTGACATCGAAAGGTCATGGGAATCGTTTAAGGTCGGTTGTTCTCAATTGCTTTAGTATATCCTTAAACAGTTTGGACATGTGAGAGATTGGGAACAAATTATTTCGACCTTCTTTTCTGTATTGAAGTATGGACTTGCTACAAGTCAAAGTTACTTTCCTTTGGATACTTGTATAAATTGTAAAATTTTTGTTGTCATTCCTATATCCCCTCTACTTGACTTGGCTTCATAATTTGGTTGCATATAGTGTATCTTCATGTTTTAGGGAGAAAGAGGGAAATAACCTAAATTAGGTATGGATTGGAAAATAATTGCATAATTTTTAAACCATGAAAAATTATAGCATATTAGCAGGAATTGCGGAAAAGACACTGCAAAAACCCAAAATTGCCCCTGTGTAAAATGGCTCCTCCCATTCACCTAAACCATTCGCAAAAAATTTCCCAAACAATTAGAAACCCTAGCAGAACTTTTCAGCAAAAATTCGCAAAGCTTTTGCATAGCCTCCGTCGTGAATCCCCAATTCGTAGAGCTAAAGGAAAGTTCCGTGTTTGAGTTCGTCTCTACGATTTTCTTTCACGACTCTCTCTCCTCTTTCTCTCTCTAGAGCTTTTTAGAGTTTCGGTTCTCGCTCTCAACACAGCTAAGCTAGGGAAATTAAGTTTCGGCGAGTTCTTTGATAATTCATGGAGGTTGAATTTGAGCATTTTTTTGTTTTGATTGCATGGAGAAACTTTGTATTGAATTATTCTTGAGGATTTTCCATTTTGGTTGAATTATTCTTTGATTATTTTGACACTATGGTTGCTTTTCTGTACTATAGTGAATGTAAATATCAAAAATACTAGATTTTCATGTCTTTTTGACTGCTGTGGTTGTTTTGACTGAAAATCTATATATATATATATATATATATATATATACAGTTATATATGAAAAATAAATATGGGAAACACCTTTAATGTTGTAAACATAAATATGGGAAATACTAGATTTTCAAGTAATTTTGACTGTTATGGTTGCTTTTTTATATTGTTGTGAATGTCACAATAAGGAATACTGAATTTTCAAGTCTTTTTGACTGTCAGGGTTGTTTTGACAGAAACATGTGTAAACACAGTTACTTAAGAAAAATAAATATGGAAAAATATATTTTTTGTTGTGAATGTAAAAATGGGAAATACTGGTCATTTTGACTGCTACGGTTGCTTTTTTGTATTGTAGTGAATGTAAATATAGGAAATATTTAATTTTCAAGTCATTTTGACTGCTATGATTATTTTAACTGAAAATATATGTGAATACGGTTATTTTTTAATAGTAAATATGTGAAACACCTTCATTTTGTGAATGTAAATATGAGAAATACCGGATTTTAATTCAGGTTATTTCGACTGCTATGTTTGTTTTTCTGTATTGTTGTTAATGCAAATATCAGAAATACTAGATTTTAGGTCTTTTAATTGTTATGGATTTTCACCTCAAATTCGTTACAAAGAACCGAGAACTGCGGAGCAAGATGAAAAATCTGATTAAGTGAGGAAGAAGAACTGCCTAGTTTCTTCAAGCGAAAAAAAAATAAAAAAGAAAGACCTGTTTCATTGAATTAGAAAACCAGCTAAACAAAGACGACAAAAAGGGGGTGGGGACAAATTTGAAAATATACAACAAATTTTAAACAGTAAAATAACAAAAGTGCTATAATTTAACAACATTTAAAAAAAAAAAAAAAAAAAAAACTGTTATAAATTTCATTAACACTAATAAAATATGCTATTCCTTACAATGTTTATTAACTTCTTTAAGTATTGTCCTTAGATTGCCTAATTTGCGTATTGGACCATCATCTTCTTTGTAGCATATATATTCTTTGTAGATGAATTGCACTCTAGACACTTACATAAAAATGCTATAATTTTTTCATTTAATCTCCTATTAAGATGATTTTTTTTTTTCAATATTTTTATACTGAACAAATCTGAACAAATCTAGATCCATTCTCTATTAAAATATGATGTGAATTTCTTTGATTTGTTAGAAAACTTATTTTCCAATGATTGTTTTTAATATCTATCTGCACAATATTTTAGAACCAAACAAAAATGACTTCATCTACCAAACATGAGGTTGTTTTTATCAGTCCATAAGTCATGAAACCAAACAAATCCACTCTTAAAGAGATATCCACGGCTAGTATATTAACACAGCTGGCTAACCCACTCAGAGAGAGAATTAAAACAAAAACCTAGACATTGAGAAATACATGGGGAAAAAAAAAAAAAAAGGAAGGGAAGTTGCATGGAAGAATCAATTATAACAATTTCAATATTAAAAAAAAAAAAAAAAAAAAAAAAAAAGTAAAGGGACAGGGAAAAAGAGTTGTAAAAGGGGATGGCTATGGAAGAGGTCTTTTGAGAGGCACTATCAATAGAGTCCAATTTTTTGGCCATCAAAACTATATCAAATGGTAAAACATCATGGAATTACTCAAAAGTTCACCTGCATAAAACCGTAGGCTAGCCGAACTTTTTTTTTTTTTTTTTGTTAATGGGTGATGCAATTTGTAAAACTCACCTTCATTTTTTGTGCTCAAAATCATCTTAAACATTTTTGTTTTTACAGATTCAAAATTTGTTTACACGCATACAAAATTCTAAGCTTCTCTTTCTTTGAATAAAACTTTTATCTGAAGATATTCGTTGCAAACTTAAATTAAAGAATATCAATCCCTGATTAAAAAGAAAACAAATTTCCCAAAAAAAAATAATAAAAAAACTCTTGACAGAAGATTTCATCTCTTATCTCTCTCTCTCTCTATCTTCTTCACAGGCACTTCCCACCCCTAAGGCAGATCGATGGTTTCACGGCGAGAACGGCTGTTCAATGGGTCAGATCACAGTTCGATAGATTCGATAATTTCTCATCCCGAATTCCATCCTCGTCTAGCGACCTCAAACGCCTCCCCTGCCAGAAAAAATGGCAAACGATGGGGACCTTAAAATGGCGAGATATGGTGGCAGCGGAGGTGAAGCTCGTCACAAACCTGTTTGTCGTGGAGCTGTGATTTAGAGATTGTGGTGGCCAGTGATGGTGCGTGTTGAACGATAGCCGGCTGGAGAAGGTTTTCTGGGCCAGTAGAAGTGGTGATGAGAGTATGAGAGAGTAGAGACGCAGAGAAAATAAAAAGAAAGAAGATTTTGTAACAATCCTCCATAAAAACTTAATAAATCTTCAAAATTTTCTTGTTTGTTGTTTGTTCCCCAAAGATTTGCAGAGGTTTTTTTTTTTTTTTTTTTTTTAGTTGAAAAACAATTTGCAAAGTTATAATGTTGGTTTTGGTTTTTAAAGAACATTTGTGAAAAAAAAAAAAAAAAAAAAAAAAAAAAAAACAAGATTTGTGTGCAACAGAACATGAACAGAAAAAAGTTTGGCTAGCCTACGGTTGTGTGCAGCTAAACTTTTGTGTAACTCCATAATATTTTACCATTGACTTAGTTTTAATGACTCCAAAATTGAGCTATACGATAGTTCATCTCAATAAGGCTTTATCGCAGTCTCATCCATTGTAAAATGTGTGACCATGTCCACTTTTATTACCCTATTAGTCATGTCACCTACCATCCATTTTTAATTGGAGGGTTTTTTTTTTTTTTTTGGCTCTCTTCCTCTCTCTCTCCATCCTAACATTTTCTACCAAGAATCCCCCCTCCAAAAAAATAAATTAAATAAAAATTAGGAAAAAAAATTATTATAAATCTAATGATAATTCCACACCTAATTTCATCATAAAAAAAATAAAATAAAATAAGTTAAAGAATTTTAGTTTGAAATGATATCCGTATTTCTAACAAAGGCTTAGGCGCACAAAAATATTATTAACTGAAAGTGTCATAAAAATATTCTGAGTAAAGTTTAGTATTATTACTATCTTTTTTAGTTACAACATTAGTCTATATATAATGAGAAAAAATCTCCTATTCACCACCTTCGTTCAAAACGATTCATTTTGGATGAAAAATTTTTGTATTTGCTTTTTGGTCCTGTGATTTTTTTTTTCATTTTAGTCATTTTTTTATTTTCTTTTTTGAACCATTTTTTTTATTTTAGTCTTTTTTTTTTTCTTTTTGGAACAATTTTTTTTCGTTTTGGGCCTTCTTTTTACTTCTATATTTATTTTTTAGTTCTCCGTTTTCTCCTGGATCTTTTTTTGTTTTCATTTTAATCCTTTTTTCGTTTCTTTTGGGCCCAACTTTTTTTCATTTAAGTCCTTCTTCGTGTTAATAATTTATTTCATTTTAGTCCTTTTATCTTTTTAGTTTTCTTTTCGTGCCTTTTTTGGGTCTTTTTATGTTTTTTTCTTACTTATTATTTTAATTTTTCCCTATTTAGATAAATTTTCTCTATCCCAAATATGCATAGTACATGCTTTACACTAGTAACCATATAAAAGTTTTTATAACCGTATAAAGTTTGTATACTTTAAATATTTCCTTCTTTTCATATATATATATATATATATATATATATATTCTTTTCCAAGCATACAAACTTGGTAGTTGGTACATACGGTAGAAACTCGTATAACCTTTACTTGTTATATATAACTAGTACACTCATGGCAGTCCTAATTTATTTAGTACATATATATTGCTATTATATATATGTATATATTATATCATTACGTACGTAATATTATAAAGACTGCCGATATCTCTCTTTTTGAAAACACACGTACTTCAAAAACCGTACAGGGCACGTATGCCCTGAATATCATCGGCGTTCAACCCCCTCTTCCGTTCACCATAGATGAATGTCGGATACATGCTCGCAGCCGGGACGTTGCTGTGATCAAGCCCTAGAAGGTGACCTATTTCATGCACTGCCACGGATTCCAAGTCCATCTGGTAGTAGTTCGGATTCTCGCTCCAGTACTCGTCGGCGTCGTAGTGGAACCACCCGACGGTCGGCGCGTATGCGTGGGCTAACACGCCTCCGTTCCCGTCGAAGGGCGAGTCGTCTCCGTGGTAGCCGCGGAAGAACCCTATGTGCATATCAGACTGGACGTTCGCCGGGACTTCGGTGAAAGTGAAAGGGCTTACGCTCGCCCATCTCTGGAACGCCCGGGCACAAATCGATCTTATGTTCGCCGTGCCGGGGACTTGTGCCCCAGTGACGAACCGGTACGTCAGCTGGTATTTGTTCCAGCGCGGGTATCCCGGGAAGAATGAGTAGTGAGAAACTCCACGGATGAGCTGGTTCTGGTCGTGGTCGTGGTCGTGGTCGTGGTTTTCAGTCTGGTTATTTGGAAAAGAGGCAGAGGTTCTTCTAGTTCCGTTGACGATATCAGGGGATCCACACCGCGGCAACATCATTTGGCTCACCGTCACGGGGTCTAGGGTTCCGGTGACTGGCAGATTGTAGTTTCTTTGGTAAGCTTTGACGGCGGACTCCACAGTCTCGTCAAACTAATCGCCATTCTTGTTGTCATCGGCGGCAGAGAGGTTGTTATTGTCGTTTCCGATATCAACTTGCTTCACTGCAACCGGTTCGGCATCCAAGTAGCCAAATCGTTGTAAATATTGCTTGAGCTCGGTGAGACCGGGAACGATTTCGCCCTTGTGGCCTCCGGTCATGTTCTGGATGAAAGCGAAGGGGTTTCGCCTGATGGGCTGGGATTGAGTTGTGTCCAAAGAGAGCATCACTAAGAGCAAGGAGAAGAAAAAGTAAGCTTTTGGCGCCATATTTGAGATATTCAATATTTTTTTTGTTTTTAGTTTTGTTTGTTATTGTGGTATATGCATAGTGTAATATCCGATCGATATATATATACTCCATAGACTTGATCTAAACCTTAATCTGCCAACGTTAACTCTATATACTTATATTACGCACGTGTTAATCCTAAGATCTAAAACGTAATTAAATTTTGCAGCCCTAGAGTCTGGCCGCTATTGTGTTTAAGCTTGGGGACATCTGATCTAGCTATCCTGGTCTAAAATTATTAAAGTGGGAGAGAGAGAGAGAGAGACAATTGAAAACGGATCACAAGAGTTTTGGAAATTAGAGCCGAGGGAACAATATGAACAGATAAAAGTTTATGTGTGTGTGTGTGTGTGTGTGTGTGTGTGTGTGTGTGTGTGTGTGTATGTACACGTTGAAGCAAGGAACTAGATGAAATTAATAGCTATCATGGGAAAAGGAAACCTTTAATTTAGATTTTAAAAGAAAACGAATCTTTTTTTTTTAATAAGAGAAAAATTAATATAAAGGGAAGGAAAAGGTCTCTTACAAAAGTATGAAAGTATTTAAATAGGGGGAAAAAAACTAATAAAACCGTTTAAAAAAAAAAGTAATACAAAAAAGGCCAAAAAAAAAAAGGGAAATACAATAAGAAAACTAAGCAAAAATTTTATAAAAAAAATTGACAGAAAAGAAAGAAGTCCAACGGAAAAATATATTAAGATTTTCCCTATTTACAATCCTTTATCACTACAAGCCATAAATTGATACTTAGGTTATTCTTTGTTTCAAGGCTCTTTATCTGATTTTTTCCCCCCCTCATAATATCCAATTCTTTTAATTTGTCCCAAGAGCTTAAAGAAATAATTCCCGTCTCTTTCTAAGCAAGTATACAGCTTAAAACGTTGACTTGGATTTTTTAACAAGGTCTTTATCTGTTATTCTACCCAAAATTTCATGGCAAAAGCGTTGGGATTTGCTTATAATTTTTCTCTCTTTTTGATTGTCAAAGATTTCTTTCCTTTAACTTTTAATTGTCCAATTGATAGATTTTCCTTTAACTTTGGACTGTCAAATTGAATTATGCTCAATTTATTAATTGGAGAAAATCAAAATTGGAATGAACCCACCTCTCAAAAGCAGATTGTTTTTACAAATGCCAAAACTGACAAAGACAAAGTGAGCTCTGGCGGTGTCTCATGAAAGGTTGCACTCCATACATTGCTGCAATAGGCGAACTTGATCTATGCACATCTCGCCGTATAAAGCGAGCTCCGGTATAAGGCTAGCACCAAGGCGAGCTCCCCGGACAAACCAAGCACGAGGCCCGGTCGTTCCTTTGCACCGACTCGGCGAGGAACTCTATCATGCAAATCTCATCTCTTGTCAGTGAGGAGAGATTGTGTTTCACCATATCTAGTGAGATTGAGAAACGTTGTCATTAGTTCGAGGTCACTGAAACTGTTAAATTTGAGTATGAGAATATTAGAAAGTTTCCATTCCGTGGCTAATTTGATTCCATCCAGAGATTGTGGTTGATATTTTGTGAGATTTAGATTTGTTTGTATATTCTCATTTATAATTTAAATTGATTGTTGACTATTTTTATGGTAAGTTACCTGAATCTATACTTATGATTTGTATTTATATGGAGCCAAATAACAGAGATATACAGTAGTGAATTTTTTCTTTATTTCTAGTCGGCGGACGAATCATATTAAAATTTTATGTTTTCTTTGTATATTAAATTTTTAATTAAAATAGGAAATCTTGAGTTCAAATCCCTTTAATCACATTCTTTTTATCTCTTTTAATATTATCATCACGTGTTAAATTTTTAATATGTTTTTTTTTTTAATATTTGTACTGAAATTTTTAATTAATAGTTTGTGTCTAAAATCTTGGACATTTCGAAAGACCTTTATCGTGTTTGAAGAGAAGGAGTTAAAAAGCTCAATCGTATTTACAGGAATAGAGAGTGGAAATTGTATTTTAAACAAATGTAAAGACGAATCATGTTATTCCTTACAAAAACATATATATTAAGTGACAGTTTTCTTTTTCAAAATCAACTAAGCATATGTGATCACGACTTAAAATTTACGAAATGAAAACTACAGCAGATAGCAATATGTGCGTAAATGACTTTTTAAAAAAAAAAGTATTTCAGTAGATGACTGAAAATTTGTAAAATTAAAAAAATAATCATTTTTAATAAAATGATCAATCATTGATAGATTATATATAGTTATTAATTATTAATTAACAATGTTCAATCAATCACTAATTACATTATTTCCTTAAATTAAAAAAAATGGCCGTTTATATATTTACCTAATTTTTTTCTACCCGATAAAGATATATGCTAACGATATTTGTTTCTGCCCTTAATAAATTCTAAACATTGGAGACTTTGAATCGAACTTACCTCAGCAATTGGTCTTATCCTCTAGCGGTCCCTGACACCTAAACTGCTTTTAGCTTTAGATGTTAATTAATTAATTAAATTGTGAGTTGAAGTTCAATTCTAACGTACCTTATGTAGACAGATGCATGCACTGTGAGCAAAAAAACAGATGCATTGCACTAATACATTTTCGGCAAATAATAAACGTGGAATATATATCCTAGTCAAAGTCTAAATCTTTGGTTGGCACATATCTACCAGAGGCCATATGAGTCAGCAGTTAAGATTTATTATCCCGTATTTTCTGTCTCATTGACTATTTTCCCATTAGTATTATAATATATTATCTGAATTTAAAAATTTAGTCATATAAAAAGTGTTAAATATTGAAAATTATTAAATAAGTTGATAAGTTATCAAAATATTATTGAGAAGACAGTCATTGAAATAGAAAAATAGGATAATAGATCTGAACTTGTCATATAATATATCCCATTGTGATTTTTTCACTTTTATAACTTACGACCCCTTATAAAAAAAAAATTTATTCAAAATTTTTTTTATGTCAGTTAAATTAAAGTGGGTGTATGTGAAAATTAAGTATTATAAGAATAATATTTATAAAATAATTTTATTACTGAAAGTTTTTCACATTCTATTAAAAATTTAACTAACATCTTTCAAGAAGTTTCTAGTAAATGACTGAAATTTTATAAAATTATAAAATGACCGTTTTAATAAAATGATCAACCAGTTAATCAAGATAATATTAATATGTATTTTTTAGTTGTTATGTATTTTTCGTTGATTGGCTATTGATTAATAATGGTCAATCAATTATTGATTATGATTGCCATTGTTAATAACCAATAAAGATAATTTTCCTAAATTCAAAAATTTTCGGCCATTTATTTAAATAACTATTTAAAATTTTCCATTTACCTAATTTTACTTAATTTTATTGATGATGAAGATATAAATCAGTATGTGCACTAAAACATCATAATTAAATCGATACATTTCTAATGTTTTATCATTTACCCATCCCACGTGATATTTTTAATATAAAAAGGAAAAAATAATAAGTTAGAATAAAAGAAAAATTAAAATTAAAACACGCATAAACAAATACAATAAAACCAAAACACAAAGCTGTTAGCAGGAAATAGATTAGGTTTCCATAACAATATTGTATTTATGTAGAGATATTTTCAATTTTTTGGTGCATCCTCAATCCAGATTCCCTTAATACTACAGTATATTAACTTCCACCAAAATTCTAACATGAATGTTTTTTTGCGCAGTTATATTTGTACCCATTATTTACTTTTTTACTAAATAAAAAAATGTCTTTTTATAGTTATTATTTTCGTAATACTTTTTTTTTTAACTGGAATTTCATTAAATTTAATAAGGAGATACAAAGATATAAAACTTAACAAATGACGCCGTATTACATGAGACAAAACCTTTTAATAAAAAAGGATCCTTCAGTAAATTTTGATGACGTTCAAAGGGAAAGACGTATGATTGAGGCCCGATAACTGGTACATATCTCGGCACACTGAAATCGAGTACATATAAGGCTCTTTTTGACAAAACCCCGACAATCAATAGAATATATCGATTGATCGAGGATCAAGACTTAGTAACACTAGGGTCATCACTAACTCCATATAGAGGCAATTCTAGTGGGATCAAAATAACACCAAGACTCAAATCTGGTGGACAAACAATCAACAAGGAAGGTGGGGAGACTACTTCCATTATTAGAATTAACAAACTGAAACACAACATCAAAATAAAATACGGCGAAGACATTGCCATTATTACACACAAAACTACAAACCAAAAAACACAAAAAAAATCAATTACATGGAAAAAGTCCTTGCCGAAAACAAGATCCATGTCGTCGAGAGAAACTGGGTTGCCGAAGCTGAGTCACTGCAGGACTTCTTTGTCTTGCTCCTTCCCACAACGCTCCTCCAACAAGTTCGTCTCTTTCAAAACTCTCACCATATGATTCTCACATCTATCCCTAGGACCGGGAAACCATATACAATCCAAAGGCTACCAGTGGAGTTAGGTCCCAAGAGAAGAAAACGATTGAAAAATCCTAAACTCTCACGCGTTAGAGAAAGAAAAGAAGAGAGAGAGAAGAGGAAAGTTTCTTTTCGTAATACTTAAGTAAACCTCTTATACATTTGCTTTTATTTTGATTTGATTTATGAAAATAAAATCTATAACAATTATAATTAGAAAAAAAAATACTTTCCCTAGTTAAATATTTTTTTCCTGAAAAGAAAGAAGTAAAATACCCTCAACGTTGTTTAACTGCATTCTTCGTAACATTATTCTTCTTCTTCATAATTTTCTTCTACTTCTTCTTCATAATCTTCTTCTTCTTCTTCTTCTTCTTCTTAAAAAAAAAAATTGTCATTTAAAAAAAAAATGAAAAAAAAAACTTCATAATACTTAATGCTTTCACTAATCTCAATCACCAAAAATTCAAGACTTTCCAACTTATTCATATTCAACAATCACAAAATAATATAAATGGACATTAACTTTTGATGATGGGCATGAAAAGAAATATATACATATATGTTACAGTGTCGATTGACTTTTCAAGATTTTTTTTTTTTAACTCATTTATAAAAATATATATATATTTATAGTGAACTAGGGGTATATATATAAAAACATACTATATATAGAAAGGTGTGTTTTTATTTGGTTTTTATGTGATTTTACTATGAGATAAAATGGTAATAAAAATAGTTTATAATCAGATAAAAAAAAATTCCTAACTTTTGTCTTGTGCGTGCAATTAATTAAAATCACTAGCTTTTTTATTCCCTCGTAGAACAGACATGCTATTTCCTTAATATCCTTCTCAATTACAAGCTCATTCTTATACAGGTGGTGTGCTTCCAATAACATCAATTGGTAAAAATAAAAAACAAATAATAAGTAAATTATCAACAAAAATAATATCATGAGATAAATGACATATTTATGTAAGCAAATTAAAAAATATATATATAGTATATTTACGAAACTATTGAAGCAAAGCATATTTACGAGTATGTATTTTACTAGGAGAACAAATTATTCACTTTTTCAGTAAATCATTTATTTACTAGTAAATATGTTATTTGCGACAGTAATTTACATGTTTTAGCTTTCCTTATATAATATTTACTATACACTAGTTGTATTGCACGTGTTTCGCACGTAGACACATAAACCAAAACAAAACAAAAATAAATAAAATTAAAAAGTTTAAAAATATTTTCTAAAATTTTTTACAAAATTGTTTTTTTCAATTTAAAGTTGTCGTGTGACAGGCTTAGTACTCACCCTGTGGTGGGTTTGTGAGGCCAAGTACGAAAGGCAGGGAAGAGAACAGAACACAGAGCGCGGCGTGAGAGCAGAGATGAAAGAAGGGCAAAAAACAACCAAAAAAAAAAAAAATAATAATAATAATAATAAAAAGAAAAAGAAAAAAAGAAAAAAAGTGGCACGTAGGCGATAGGGGAGGCATGACAGAAAAATAACATTCACACTTATTGGTGTTCTCCACACACTCGTGTTCTCCAGTCAAAAAGACAAGAAAACTCCTCCCACAAACATAAAAACTACGAGAGATTGAACCATCATTTCCCAACCAAAAAGAAAAAGAAAAAATAATAATACTAAGTTTCAAACCATGTGCTTAACTTAGAAAGATAAATACTCAAAATTTAATACCATCTGACATCCTAAAATATTGTTGTTTCCGCATTTTAACACTTGTTACTTCACAAGAATTTATAAGATACTTCGGTCAGAGAGTGGATTTCTTTTCTTTAAATATTCATACTCAACTTAGTTCCCGGCGACATTGCAGTTAAGTATTTCCCTGGGCTCCATCTCAGCAAATTTCTGCTTTTTCAGTACTACTTTCCGAGAATAAGTTTCAGTGCTGCAACATTCAAACCCAAAATTTAAACAGAATTCAACAAGATCTACCCAGGAAGACATAAATGCTTGATTGTAAAATAGTTGAGACACAACATAATCACAAGGTAGCGATGTAGCGAACTTGAAGATCGAAGCAGCAACCAACAATATTTGGTAGCAAAGTTCATTTAATTATCACAAAAGACCTGGCATTACAAATGCGGTGAATGTGGTAAGTCAATTAAATGCATGTTCCGCTTAAATCTCACTTAGGTACGTATGCCAATAGCTGCTGAAGCAAGGGAAAAAAAAAAAAAAAAAAAAAGTAGAAAAAAGATAGAGACATTAGGGGTTCGAAGAGAGAGGTCTGGGGGGAGGCCGAGAGTGGAACATAGGCCAAACTGAGAAGAAAGAATGAGAAGAAAAAAAATAGAAAAATAGAAAAAAGCCAAAAAAAAAAAAAAAATAGTAGTGTAGTGTTTTTATGTTTAGGATTTAGTGTTTATTTTTAGTTTTAGGTTTCGTTTATGAGTATTGTGTAGTTTGTTGATTCTATGGTTTGATATAGCTGTACTTGAACTATATTTTGACGATTTAGTTAGTTGTGAATCTAATTTCATTTCAATTCATTTGTGTTCTCTATGTTTAATGCATCTAGTTTATTTTTTCTAAATAAAGTAGTTGATTT
This sequence comes from Ficus carica, assembly GCA_009761775.1. Lineage (NCBI taxonomy): Eukaryota > Viridiplantae > Streptophyta > Magnoliopsida > Rosales > Moraceae > Ficus > Ficus carica. The sequence goes on along the minus strand of CM019748.1, from coordinate 24,561,608 downwards.
TGATATGTGGAATTTGGCACTTGGGAAAGGGAATTTTCTATGTTGAAACTGAGATACACAACCTTAGTAGTATTGAGTTCGGAAAGCCAGTAGTACTTGAGTAATTGCATTTGTGGATTGATCTTAATGAATGTTTGTGCATTTTAGTTGATAGGAATATCAATTTTAGATATTCATGCATATTATCTCATTTGACACTCATGAGAGGTAATGAGGTTATGTTAGAGTCATGATTAATAAATTGGATGAAGTTGATTAACAATTGTTAAGCTGGTTAAGCATAGGAATAGTAGAGTGAAATCAAATCCCTATAACCTTGCTTGTGTCTTTTTATTCCTTCGGTTTTGTTTAGTCATTTTAGTTTAGTTTATTTATTTTAATTTGTATTTTTATTATTTTTCAATCGATTGTTTAAATAATCCTAACGTTAGCGAATTTCAGTAATTAACTTAAAATTAAATGCAATTCTTGTGGGATCGACAACCTTACTTATCACTCTATTACTTATGTGACTCGTACACTTGCGAGATTTCACACAAGAAGACACATGTGAGAATAACACTTGACAGAATTTGGATCATGAGTAACGCTTATGGATAGTGCTTAGGCAACTCTAGGTTTGCGAGACAATGAGACGAGATGGTTTAAACTTTAAATCATTCTAGTTTGTTATTCAAAAATGGCCATTTCTAGGATCCTGAAACTAATCTTTTACGGTACCAATCCCTTAAGAGAGAGCAAATCATGTAGTACAAAAGTAAGGTACATTATGTTTCTTTTAACCAGTTGATTATAGAAGGTTGGTGTTATTGACTTTTGCATTTCACGCAAATCAAGATGTAATTCAAAATGATATTAAGGGTAGTTTCATCTTTTATTTAGTAAAAAAAGCTTACATGAAGGTATGATTGTAAATTTATTGAGGACAAGCTTGTAAATTTAGAATGAAAAGTGTTTTTAATTATTTGGTACAAAGTATATTGTGATAGTATGTCAACGTAATGACAGAGAAGCGAAGTAACGAATGTGTGTGGGTGATTTAAACAATACATAAGTGTCGTTTTAATATTTTCAAACTGTTGTGGATTAAAGGAGGTCGCTGTCGTGGAGTCTCGAATTCGACGGTGACAGCGGCGGAGTTCAAAGTGTAGCCGGAGGTCGCCGTTGTGCTCTCGAATTCGGCGGTAAGGTGGTTGCATTTAAGTGTAGCCAAAGGTTGCTGTCACAGAGCTCTCAAATTTGGCGGTGACGGCGGCAGTGTTTAAGGTGTAGTCGGAGGTTGTTGTCATGTAGTTCTCGAATTTAGCGGTAACAGCGGTGGTATTCGCGGTGAAGCCGGAGGTCACCGACATGGAGCTCTCAAATTTGGCAGTGACGGCGGCAGTGACGGCAGCCGTAGTCGAGATGAATCCAGAGGTCGCCGTTGTGGAGCTCTCGAATTCGACCCGTGACACCTTAAAGTATGCCAAGTTCTACATTGAAGGAGAGAAGTTGGATTTTTTATTTTTTTTTTTCTTTTCTTAATTAAGTAGACCCATTCTCTGGCTAATACTTCTTCTTCCTCCTCCGCAATTAGATACCTTCCTCGCCAAAATTCTGCTTTATTGCACCTAAAACGTGAGCTTGCACTGGAACACCTATCATTTACTAATCAGTTTGGTTTTTATGGGTCTATTCTTGTTATTTCTTCACCAAAGATGAAGCTCTTAAAGGCAGGAAAGAATTGTTGTGAGTGGGATGGTATTGTATGCCACATGAAAACAGGACAAGTGGTGAAGATTGATCTCAGTAACTATGGTCTAAAAGGGCATTTGCTTCCCAACAGCAGCCTCTTCAATTTGCGTCAACTTCGACGGCTCAAACTTGCCTTGCGTCGGTAGTGTTCGAAGTGTAGCCGGAGATCCTCATCGTGTAGCTCTCGAATTTGGCGGTGTTGGCGGCGGTGTTTGAGGTGTAACTGGAGGTCGCTGTCGTGGAGCTCTTCAATTTGGTAGTGACGGTGGCAGTGTTCGAGGTGAAGTCGGAGGAGGTCGCCGTCGTGGAGCTCTTAATTCGGCCCGTCATACCTTAGAGTATGCCCAGTTTGAAGACATGGTGTTGAAGGACAAATTTTTTTTTTTTTTTTTCTTTTCTTAATAAAGTTAACTTACTCAACCGGTATCAGATAGATGTATATTAAATTACTCGTTAGATATCTTTGATTACCTTTAATTAATATTGACCATTTGATATGTTTTGATGGTACAGATTTATTAAGGGACCAATCTCTTAAATCTGAACTTGGAGGCTCTAGAAGAGCCCTTTAAAATTATATCATGAATAGTATATTTGTTTCTATTGTCATAACCATCATTTTTTCAAATGGAAATTTAGAAAATAATGCTCACATGATAAGAAAATATAAATATCAAAAGAAATTTAAAATGTTTGAAAGTATTTATATCACCCAATTTATTTAAACATATCCATATCAGTTTCTTTTATAATTTTTGACATATCATGTATATGTCCCTCGACCTCTCTCCACTATATATTCATGTATACTAAATTGTGAATGAAGAAAAAAAATTAAAAAAATGATGAATTTTATTACATTAAAAATATAAAAAATATTAAGAATCGATACTTTATGAATATTCGATCGATATTTTCATAAACATTTACATTAATTTCTTTGATATTTTGTCATTTAATATTAGATTTTTAACAGAAATCGATATTTTTGAAAAAAAAAAAAAAAAAGAATTGATATAGAATTTTTCAAGAAAATTTTGTGATATTCGGCGAAAAAGATGTTGTACCCATGATTACAAATACATAAATTTTTACAGAAATATCAACGAAAATGTTGATTTTTTTGGATGATGTTAAAAAAATAAGAATAAAATAAAATAAAATAAATAAAGTTGACGGCCCACAAGACAAGTTTGTCATTAAAAAATAAAATAAAATAAAAAAAGTGCTTCGAGCGTAAGAAAATGACGATTGTAGAATAGGGAATAATGAGATTACTGTTTTAGTAAATGATGCGGAGAAGGGTAGTGACATTGATCCACAAGAAACTCAGCAAACTCAGTAGTGTCATCATCCTCAAATCATAATCATGGAAGGTAATTTTTCTCTCTGTTTTTTTTTTTTTTGGTGTCAAGTGTTGAGAATTAGTTTGTCACTAATTATAATTAGTTAGTTAGTTTGATTAGCTAGCTAATTCTGTTAGTTTGTTAGAGTCTATACACGTGGTGCTTTGCTATTGGTCAATAGCTTTGTATATAAAGAACCTTTGTAAGATATTTTTCATTAATCAGAAATATTTCTTTCTCAATTCTTTCGAGAATATCTTGTTCCTCTTTTCTTTCATGGTATCAGAGCAATAGGTTTAGGTTTGTCAATGGCGGATTCGGATTCATCCTCGACAATGATCGGAGCACAGAGATTTTCTCCGTTATCGTTCAATCATCCAATTTCTTCAAAGCTGGATCAGAATAACTTTCTGGTGTGGAGAAATCAAGTTCTCGCGACGGTCAGAGGGCATCGGTTGCAGAATTTCCTTTTCGGCACAATTCCACCTCCGACGAAGTACCTCGCAGCAATTCTTGGACGAGTCAGCACAGAGTATCAAGATAGGGAACAACAGGACCAGCTGATTCTTTCCTGGTTACTGAATTCCTTGACAGATACGATTCTCACCAGAATGGTGAATTGCGAGACTTCTGCTCAGATTTGGAGGACTCTGGAGGTGTACTTTGGCCAACAGATTCGAGCCAAGGTAAATCAGTACAAAACTCTTCTTCAGTCTACAAAGAAAGGATCTTTGACTCTAAATGAGTATCTACTCAAGATCAGAGGTGATGTTGATTTGCTTGGGTTAGTTGGACAGTCTTTGTCTGTGAAAGAGCATATAAATGCTATTTTTGAAGGTTTACCCCCAGAATATGAGACTTTTATTGTCTCTGTTAACACGCGTACAGATCCATATACTGTAGAAGAAATATAGTCTTTGTTGCTGGCTCAGGAAGTCAGATTTGAGAAGCAAGTGAAAACTCTGGAATTGGCTGCAGCAAACTTGGCTCAGTCAGGATTTCAGTCAGGATTTCATATAAATCCAGGAAAAAAGAGGTTCTTTAATCCTCAGAGTGGTGGTAATTTTCGTGGTTACTATAATCATTCCTCAGGTGCCTCCTCTGGTTATAGTGGACGAGGTGTAAGTTCCAGAGGCACTTTCTTTGGAGATAGAGGCTCGTTCAATGGAGGCAGGCCCTTTGGTGGAAAAGGACAGAGTTCAAATGGTGCTACCAATGGAGGAAGAGTGCAATGTCAACTGTGCACTAAATTTGGGCACGTGGTTCAGGACTGCTACTATAGGTTTGATCAGTCATTTTGTGGACCTTCTCACTCTTCTGGTCAGGTTCAGGGTAATATTGCTCAAGCTGGACAGTGCAATGGAGAAGATTTTTCACAGTCTTTTCCTTACTCGTTTGGATGTGAAGGACAGCTATGTTTGGAATGCTTGCAACACCAGAAGTTCTCACTGATGAAAACTGGTACCCTGATTCTGGTGCCACTAATCATCTTACTGCTGAGGTCTCGAATCTAATGGACAAGAATGAATTCCATGTTTCTGAACAAGTTCACATGGGGAATGGTAAGGGAATTTGTATTAGACACATTGGTGATTCTATGTTCTCTTCTCCCTTTGTTCCATCTAAAACATTGTCTCTCTCTCATTTGTTACATGTACCTGAAATAACTAAAAATCTCCTTAGTGTGTCAAAATTTGCTCAAGATAATAACGTCTACTTTGAGTTTCATCCTTTTTCTTGTTGTGTGAAGGACAAAGCTACCCACAAGGTTCTACTGGAAGGGAAGCTTAAAGGTGGCCTTTATGTCTTTGATCAATCCCAAATTAAGCTTCAAAATGTGCAGCATCCAGTCACTCATCAACTGAAGTCAAATAAATCAAATAGTTCAAAGCTGTGTGCCTATTCTTCTTGTATTCCAGATTCAAATTCTTCTGTACTTACTTCCCATAAATCTTTATCTCATTAAATAATGTGTTTGAGCTTTGGCACAAACGCTTAGGTCATCCATCAGGAAAGGTTGTAAAATATGTTCTGACTCATTGTAATATCAAACATATTAATGAACAACCTTCTACTTTGTGTCAAGCTTGTTGTCTAGGAAAGTTGCACAAATTGCCATTTCCAGTTTCAGATACTGTTTACTCAAAACCTCTCCAACTAATCCACTCTGATTTGTGGGGTCCCTCTCCTTGCACTTCTTCCAATGGATACAAGTATTATATCCATTTCACTGATGCTTTTTCACGTTTCACCTGGCTTTTCTTACTTAGACAGAAATCTGAGGCTTTACATTCCTTTGAAATTTTCAAAAATCAAGTGGAATTACAGATTGGCCACAAAATTCTAGCTATTCAGTCAGATTGGGGAGGTGAGTATAGGGTTTTTACTGATTTACTTCAAACTCATGGCATTATTCATAGAAACTCATGTCCTCATACTCATGAACAGAATGGATTGGCAGAAAGGAAGCATAGGACAATTGTAGAACATGGACTCACTCTCTTAGCTCATGCTTCTATGCCACTTAAACACTGGGATGAAGCCTTTAGGACTTCTGTTTTCTTATCAAATAGGTTACCCACCACTGTCTTACAAGGAAAATCATCTCTAGAAACATTATTTCACATAAAGCCAGATTATTCCCAACTTAGAGTCTTTGGATGCTTGTGTTTTCCTAATACCAGACCTTACAATGCACATAAATTCCATTACCATTCCACTCCTTGCACGTTTATAGGGTATAGTCTTAATCATAAAGGTTACAAATGCTTGGACAAATCTGGACGTGTGTTCATATCTAGGGATGTATTGTTTGATGAATATGTATTCCCTTTTTCTTCCTTCATCTCACAATTTTCTAATCCTGCTCCTGTTGTACAATCTCCTGACTCTCCTCTTTATGTTCTTCACCCTCCTGCAGTTGATCCAAATCTTATCCCTGTCACAGCAAACCCCACTAGTTTGGCTGTTCCTGAGAACATAGAATTAACTAATGCCTCTAATGCTACTCAACTTGTTACCTCATTAACTTGTCCAGATGCAGGTTATTCAGGCTGTCCACCAGAGGAGATTGCCAATGTAGTAGTAGAAGGAGGAAGAAAGAAAGTAGGTGCTGGCAGTGGAGAAAATGTTCACCCTATGGTGACTAGACTGAAAGCTGGAATTGTCAAACCTAAGGTCTTCATGGCAACCAGAGAACCAGATTCAGTTGAAGCTGCTCTTCAACACCCAGAGTGGAAACAAGCAATGTCAGATGAGTTTCTTGCCTTGATCAGGAACAACACTTGGTCTCTTGTGGAACTGCCTGAGGACAGGAGGGCAATTGGCTGTAAATGGGTGTTTAAGGTCAAAGAGAATCCAGATGGGACTATCAACAAGTATAAAGCCAGGTTAGTTGCTAAAGGGTTTCATCAAATTGCTGGTTTTGATTTTACTGAGACGTTTAGCCCTGTAGTTAAACCAACCACTATTAGAGTGGTACTCACTATAGCTTTGGCATGTAAGTGGAATGTAAGACAGTTAGATGTGAATAATGCATTTCTCAATGGAGACTTACAGGAAGAAGTGTATATGACACAGCCAGCAGGTTTTTGAAGATCCCAAGAGTCCAACTTTAGTTTGCAGGCTGCATATATAAATCACTCTATGGTCTCAAACAAGCTCCTAGAGCCTGGTTTGAGAAGTTGCAGACTGCTCTAATTTCCTTTGGCTTTGTATCTGCTAGAGCAGATCAGTCACTTTTTGTTAGGAATTCTGGGCAGGACTTTACTTTTATATTGGTCTATGTTGATGATATACTTATCACAGGAAGTAATGAAGTCTTCATCACTGATTTGGTTACTCAGCTGAATACGAGGTTGCTCTAAAAGATTTGGGAGTAATAAACTATTTCCTGGGAATACAAGTGAAGAAAACTGCTGAGGGTTTGCACTTGTCACAGACCAAGTACATTAGAGATCTGCTTTGTAAGGCTAAAATGCAATATGCAAAGCCTACCACAGCACCAATGACACATGGCTTGAGGTTAACTGCCTATGGAAGTGATCCTGTTGAAAGTCCACAGCTCTACAGGAGTATAGTTGGAGCACTTCAGTATGTCACGATTACAAGGCCAGAAATTGCCTTTAGTGTCAACAAGGTTTGCCAATTCATGCAAAATCCATTGGAGTTGCATTGGAAGGCTGTCAAAAGAATTCTGAGGTATCTGTCAGGGACTTTGGAGCATGGACTTCATCTGAGGGGAAGCTGTATAGATAATCTGAAGTTCATTGGCTTTTGTGATGCTGATTGGACATCTGACGTGGATGACAGGAGATCAACTACAGGACATTGTGTTTTTCTAGGCTCTAATCTCATCTCATGGAGCTCTAAGAAGCAACACACTGTCTCAAGATCCTCTACTGAAGCAGAGTTCAGAAGTCTAGCTAGCTTAGTGGCAGAGATTTCCTGGATACAATCTTTGCTAGGTGAGCTGAGAGTGGTGCCTAAGAGGGTTCCAGTGATCTGGTGTGATAATCAAAGTACAGTGTTGTTGGCAGCAAATCCCGTTCTACATGCTAGAACCAAGCATATAGAACTGGACCTCTATTTTGTGAGAGAAAGGGTGATACAGAAACAGCTAGAAGTCAAGCAAGTTCCCTCACTGGACCAAGTTGCTGATGTTTTCACCAAAGCAGTTTCCAGTTCTCAATATACTGTATTTAGAAACAAACTCACAGTGGAAAGTCTTCCACAATGAGTTTGAGGGGGGCTGTTGAGAATTAGTTTGTCACTAATTATAATTAGTTAGTTAGTTAGATTAGCTAGCTAATTCTGTTAGTTTGTTAGAGTCTATACACGTGGTGCTTTGCTATTGGTCAATAGCTTTGTATATAAAGAACCTTTGTAAGATATTTTTCATTAATCAGAAATATTTCTTTCTCAATTCTTTCGAGAATATCTTGTTCCTCTTTTCTTTCATATTCTGGGTATTGTCATTTTAAAATCTCTGCAAGTTGTTTGGGTGCTGGCGTAGCCTATAATAATTACAAACCACTTCTATGAGTGCTCAAGACTTTAGTTTTCTTGAACAAGCAGGGGTTTAGTAAGTATATTCCAGTATTTCTATAAATACTCAAGACCATTTTATTTATTTATTTATTTTTTTTCAATTTTTGGTCAAGAGATTTAGACCACGAAACTGAAGACTTGATATTTTTTATTTTTATGTTCACACTAACACACTAAGACAGTTTTTGGTGATCATAGACATTCAAGGTTGAAAGTTCCTTGGCCAGGACAACAAGTTGCCATATCTTTTTTAGGATTTGAGATGAGTTTCTCCATAATAAACTTATGACTCGTTTGGTTCATAGATTTGAACAAAAAGTTCAAATTTTTGTTAGAGAAAACACGGTAGAAAAATATTTAAATTGTGGGTTCAAACCTATGATCCAAAATCACATTGAATTCAAGATAAAAAATGTAAATTTTGAATAAGCAGGCTCAGTGAAATATTAGTGCCAAAGTTTGTTCTTTTTCTTTTACTTTTGTTTTTTTGTTTTTATTGTTTCTCGATATCCAATCGAAGATACAGTTGACTGACGCTAGTAGCTCAAGCAGAAAAACTTAATGGTGGGAATTCTCAGCCCGTGGATGATTCTTTTTCTTCATCTGGGAGGTTCACATGGAAAATCGAGAACTTTTCTAATCTTATTGTTGGGAAGCTATATTCTGATATTTTCGATGCAGGAGGTTACAAATGGTGATTACTTATTTGTTTCTGTTTGTCCACTACATTGGTGTATAAAAATGTCTTTTGGTAAATGTTGGATCTGATTTAAATTGAAATGTGCAGGAGGATGCTAATTTTCCCAAAAGGGTTGAAGCAGAGTGATCATTTGTCAATTTATCTAGTGGCTGCTGATTCGGCAACGTTGCCTAGTGGCTGGAGTAGACACGCCCGCTTTAATATTTCAGTTATTAGTCAAATTCCAAATTCACCGTTGCACAAGGTATCCTCTCTCTTGCTAATATTCCCAAATGAAGAAATCCCCGTTGAGCCTAGCTCAGCGGGTGGGAGGGGAGAGGTTTGGGTAAGAGCTCCCAGGTCACACCGTTAAAAATAAATTGTAATCACATGAAGAAGTAAACTTCATTCCGCAGCATAACAAAATAGGATTTACATACCTGATTATAACTGTGTTTTTGCACACTTGCAGAATCAGAGTATACATTCAACGCGACCAAGAATTACTGGGGTTTCCTTACTTTCATGCCTCTTAGTAAATTAAATGATCCCCTTAAACGTTATCTAGTAAATGGCTCATGCACAGTAGAAGCAGAGGTTAGTATATGCAGGGTCATTGATTGCACTGTTTGTCAAACTTGTTATGTTTGGAACTAAGAACCAAGGACTTCTTCTTAGATGAATTGTCTCCAAAACTTTGCCGTTGATTTTAAGAAAGGATTTAAATTTTCTCATTTTGCTGTTATAGGAACAAATTATTTTGCTCTTTGAAAATGTCATTGCAGGTCATGTTTGATTGCAGGTCATGTTGAATGAAGAACAAATCAAAGAGAAGCTAAAGAAAAAGGTAAATTTTGATTTACGCAAAGGTAATATTAATATTTGGCTGATGCCATTTGTTTGGTATATGATGCCATTTGGATCAAGAATATAATGTACCTAATTTCCATGAAGCCAAAACTGGGAGACAATTGTACTCTTGCTGATATGTTCTTGGATAGTTTTGCAATTTTGTTAATTGTGTTTATGCTTAAATATTTTGGAGCTTGTTGATTCCAGGGAAGCAATAATCACACTTTTGACATGACCAAAATGCTTGAAAATGATTATTCAGTTTTCCGGGAAAAAGGGGGAAAAAAAAAAATCTCAAATGATTTGTTAGGAATCAGGAAATCAGAAACCTCATGAATTATACCTTAGACGCTCCTACAATTTCACAACAGAACTTCTCAACAAGCTGAGCAAGTAACTTTTGGGGCCAAGGAGATTCAGGAAGAGAATAATTACCACCATCATAATTTAACCCTCATATTGCTGATCAACCAATGTCCAGCCTCCTCAACTGAACTTTGCTTCACCTGGTTCCATTTTATTAAGTGCTCCAACTCTATTCTTTCTTTGTTTCAGGAGCCAACTTCTGATGAAGCAGGAAAAAATTCATCTTCTTTTGCTGAATTTGACAAGTTGTTTACTGACGTTCAAAATCTAGTGGAAGGAAAGCCTTCTAAAGCGGAATATTTGAGTAGCTTCTGCACCTCTCCATCTAGCGCTGAGGAGATTGCAGACGCTAAGAAAATCTTCAAACAATGCATTAATATGGATCTTTCCAGCATCATCCAATTGGGGAAAGCTTCTGAGCTCAAGAACTCACTTGCTATTATGCTGACTTCCAATGCATTTGCCGATAACATGGTTGATGGGACAAGCAAGTTTCTAGCAGAATTTGACCAAACTTGTGAGCGATATGAATCTGCAAAGCAAGACCTAAGCGAGGCCCAAGAGGATGAAAAGGAAGTAGATGAGCTGAAGGCCACTCTAAAGCAACGATTTGCAGAGTTCATACCTCTAAGGAATCAAGCTGAGGCTGTTGATCGAGAAATAGCTAGGCTGGAGAAACAAGTGGTTGAAAGGAAGGCGAAGAAGGAACGGCTAAGTAAGAGACTTGAAGATCTGGCTGGTCAAGCAACTACGTCAAAAGAGGCACTGGTCGGTGCTGAACAGAGGATGAAGCCGTCTGCGATCAAGAAGGAACAAGCGGAGAAGGCAGTTGATGATATCAAAAAGTCATGGGAATCACTGAAGTTTAGTTGTTCTGTACTGCGTTAGTATATCCTTAAACATTGTTTGACATCTTTGAGTTGGGAACCAATATTTTAAGCTTCTTTCATGCAAAAGAACAATTTGTTTTGGATTGAAATTTGGACATTCAACAGCAAGTCAAAGTTCCCCACTCAGCAAATACTCTCTTTTGGATTACTTATAAACTATTAAAGCTTTGTTCGAAATTCCCAATCCCCTCTATTCCTAATCTCACTTACTAATTGCTCTGGATCCATGTATTTTTGTACATCTTTTTTTTTCTCCCGTATTTTAGATCTTTTTGATTTATTGTTGTTGTTGGGATCAGGTGTAGAGAGATTGATCAGTTATGAGCTAGTCGGAGTATTGCTAGACTGAAAAGATTATTTAGGGTACTAATCTCATGACTTTAGCCGCCTTTAGGTGGGCAGAAGCTGCTCAAACTTTTGACCTTGGAAGTCTCTTCTACTATGTTTTGAATGTCTGAAAATGATATTTTCTCTGCTTCTACCGAAGTTGGTTCCGAAACGAGAAAGAAAAGAGTTGAAGCTCCATGAAAATAGACGCAGGTGAAGCAAGATAACCAACATGAGGGAACTGTTTTTACTTTCCTCCAATATATCCTTAGCCACAAAAGTTTATCATCTTGTGAAGTTTCGTTGAGAAAGTAGAAGGAGCGTCTTCGGTATGACCCGTTAAGTATGAATTTAAAGCATTTTGGTCAGGTTGGACGATCTGTGGAAAGTGCTTTGAGACAATTGCTTCAATGGAATCAACCATTGAAGCAACCAACTCCCAAAACATTTTAGCAAAACAAAATCTGGTACACGTTATTTTTGATCGAAAAAGCAAGATAAATGATACAACTAAAATCCATTCATGTCTAGAAACCAAACGACAGTTACCATAATCCAACAAGAAGAATCATCCACAGGCTGAGAATTCCTAATATTTGCCTTTTCTGATTTGAGCTACTGAGGGTCAGTCAACCAAAAATCGAAAGGATAATACATGTATCTTGATGGGATGTAGCAACGAGGGGAAAAAAAAAAGGAAAAGGATAATAATTGGGAAGCGGGGGGGGGGGGGGGGGGGGGGGGGGGGGGGGGGGGGGTACCCTCAAATTTTAGAGTTAAGATTTAAGTAGACAATTTATTTCACACAGAGGCTACTTACTACAATGTCCAAGTAATATGAGTCACTAATATCCAAGCTTTATACAACTCTAGTTTGAAGCATGTGCTCTATAGTTGGACATATTTAAGAAAATTTATCTCAATAAAGAAAAATTAAAAGAATAAGTAATTTAATAAATTACATTTAAGAATTATAAAAAAAAAATTAAGAGAAAACCAACATGACTAATATGAAAAAAGGACCAAAATAAAAAAAATGTCTAAATTGAAAACAAAAAACCAATATGGAGAAAGGACCATATTGAATTTTTTTTTTTTTTTAAAGACCCAAAAAAAATAAACAAAGGACCTTAAAATAAAATAAAATAAAAGGGAGATGTGAAAAAAAAAAAAAAAAAAAAAAAGAAGATAAAAAGGACGAAAATGGAAATAATAAACCAACGTTTTAAAGAAAGAGAGAGAGAGAACTAAAATAAATAAATTAATTAATTAATTAAAACGATCCGAAAGAAATCTGAGAGACTAAAAGAAAACTTTTTCGAGCAAGAATCGTAGGAGACATTCTCCTTTCTATAATATATATATATATATATATATATAAATATATATATCATATAGACAATATGGATATTCCAAACTCACATTTGTTGTCACGAATCTAATGTAACACATTCGATGTTAATTGACGAACCAAAAAAATTAATGATTCCAATATTAATTCCAATGTTCAACCAACCAAACGTTGTAATTAAAATATTCATTCAATGTATTCAAATTCTTATTTTAACTCTTATCTAGGTTGAGTAATGGAATTGGTTTTTTTTTTTTTTTTTTTTTTTTTTGATAAATTAGGTTGAGTGATGTTGGTGAGTTGCGTATTCCGATCTCCAAAAACTTGGACAAACGATTTTGAATGAGAAATGTCAAGAGGCTTATGGAATGTCGTTCTATAATCCAGACAGGTGCTACTAGGGCTTTTAGGCTGTGCTGAACATTATAAATATACTAAAAGGATGTTAGCTTTTTACTGTTAACAGTAATGAACAGTGATTTTTGCCTTTTTTTTTTTTTTTTTTCTTTTTGCTGCTTCTGTTACAGTAATGTACAGTACTTTTACTACATTTGCTACAGTGATGTACAGTGCTAGTTTTTTCTACAGTAAAAATGTCGATTTTGCCCCTATTAAATATACTGATTTTGGCTTATCTACAGTGGATAGACAGTTTTGTCCTCACATATTTGTTGTTTTCTTTACAGTGGTGTATAGTGAAATGACTTTTTCATCCTTCAAAACCATTGGCTTTCCTCCAGACTGCATAGTAAATTGCTAGTTCTGCCCTTTTGGCAGTGTCCGGTCATTTTTGCCCCCCTCAGTGTGTGGACCGGATATGGGATGTACAGTGACTTGACCATTTTGCCCTCGAAACCCTATGCTTGCCTTTCTCTTGCTGTTGTTGCCGCCTCTTTCTTGATTTTGTGTTTAGCCTCTCACTGTTCATTTATCTTTCCCCTCTTTCTCTCGCCGCTGCTCTCTCTCTCTCTCCATACCCTTTTTGCTCCCCAAACTCTAAGTTTGCCTTTCTCTTGCTGTTGTCATCGCCCCTCTCTTCATTTTGTGTTTGTTGTCTCACTGTTTATTTTCTCTAATTTTTTCTCTCTTCGCTGCTTTCTCTCTCTCTCTTCAGATTTATGTATTTTGGGTTTTGAAACTCTAGCTTTGAGTTTTTGTTGTTGTGTTCGCCGGTCCTCTTTTTTTTTTTTTTTTTTTTTTTTTGCTTCCTTTTTTCGTGCTTTACTCTTTTCTCATTTTGTTTCTCTCTGTTGTTCTCTCTCTCTCTTTTGGTTTTTTTTATTCTTGGTCTTCAAATCCTAGGTTTTGGTATTTTTTTGTGTTTTTGTTGGTTATTTATGTTTTTTTTACTTTCTTCGTCTAATGTCAGTGTTCACCTTAAATTTATCCTTTTTTCCGGTGACTTTGTTGTGTCAGATTTTTAGGGTTTCATTTTGGGGTTTTTTTTTTTTTTTTTTTTTTTTTTTTTTTTTTTTTTTACCTGTATGTACTATTTTTTTGCTTTTTTGTTGTTGTATGATTTTTGTTTTGGAGGTTTAGGTTTTTGTTGGGGTAATTTTTTTTTTTTTTTTTTGCCTTTTTTTTTTCTCCTCTGTAAATATTTTTGCATTTTTTTTCCGGATTTGGGGAGTTTTTTTTTTTTTTTTTAATTCCGTGTATATGTATAATGGAATAAATATATAATGTAAGTTTTTTTTTTAATGCTTTCTCTATTTTCTTATTTTTTGGATTTATGGTCTTCGAAATCTAGGTTTTTTTTTTTCTTTCTTTTTCCGTCTTCCTTGGTTAACCTTTTGTTCCCATCTTCTTATTGTAATAACTAAAATTTTACGACCTTACGTTCTCTTGTAAAGAAACTTGAGTTATGTTCTAAAGGTATTTATAAAAAAACCTGAGACAAGGTTTTATTTAAAATTATAAGATCTCACGATACTATGAGACTTAACAAAATGATTGCTTAAACTAAGTAAGTATCATTTTAAGAAAAAGGGATAGAAAAATTTCACGTTTGCATGGCCTTGCATGGTGGTCAAAGTTTGACCTAAAAGTCAAAGTTGTCCCAAAAAGTCAAGGGTTGACCAGAAAAGTCAACTATATGATGATACTGTTTTATGGACGAGCAATATGGAAAATATACTGCGAAAAACCATTTTTTCAGACAAGATGATAAGATTAAGATTTAATATCACCCTAGAAAAATCAAGCACATAAATTAGGGTATCTTGGGTCAAAGAGCTTCAAATTTTAAGAAAAATTTTATACAGTCAAATTTTACACAGATAAATTTTGGACTGCAGTTTAGTGACAAAATACTGTTATTAATAAGTTAACAGTATTGAAAATATCTGTGTTAGCATGAATATGGACTGTTTATTAAGGAAAAAGCCAAACAAGTTCTAAAGGTGATTACATCACCTACTTTTTGAATTATGATCTCATAAGGAATTAATAAAAATTTGGAAAGAATTTTTGGCTCTAGAAGGCTCCATTGGCCGGCCACCTCATGGGGTTATCAACCAATATTAAAAATTTTGGGGTAAATTTCACAAATAAGCAAAGTTCTTCAACCCCTATAAATACCCCTTGAGCCTATTCATTTTATTCAAAAATTTGGGGAGGTTCTTGCCAATTTTCTTCTTGAAAATCAGCAGCCAAGGAAGAGAGAAAGAGGAAGGAAAATCAGAAATTTTCTTGGGGCTTTTGTTCCTAAGGGTTCGGTTTTGCTCTAGGGGAAAAACCAAGGGAAGTTTAGAAAATTTTTAGGTCTTTTGGGGTGTGAAGCCGAGGGAGAAAGGGAGAAAGGAAAGCTGAAATTTTTGGGGCCAAACTTTGGTGAAGAGTTCGGCTTGGAGAGGAGCAACCAAGGAAACCAACAAAAAAATTTTGGGTGCCATTTGGTGGTGTGGCCGTGAGTCAAGGGAGCTAGGGGGAAGGAAGGAATTTTGTGACCAAACTGACTTTGGTCTAAGGTAAAACTCTATAAGCCCTAACTCTCTCATTTGAGTTCAAATTTAAAGATAAGAGGTAGTTCAATTTGGGTGTAAGGACATAAGTCCAATCTCTATTTTATGCCCTAAGTTGGTGGTATGTGCTTGATTTGTAGATCTAGGGGTTGAATGGTTTAAATTCTTGCATTATTATGCTTGTTTATGATTGATTTCATGCTTGAATGCTTAGGGTTGTATGTCCTCTAATTTGGTCAGAAAATCTGCCCTAGGGCTGTGCTTGAAGCTTGCCAATTTAAGGAGCAAAGTTAGGGTTAATGCAAACTTAGGCTTAGGGCTTTTGTATTTGGTTTGCATGGATCCAATTGGATAGTTTATGGGTTCATATGGGACGTTAGAAGCGCTGTGTGTTGCCATATAGACTCCCGAAGTGATCGGTCGAGGTAGATTCTACGAAATAGGACGTAAAACGGACTTAACAACCAAAACTGCCAATTCGGATTCGAAACTGGTCAGATTCGGGAAAGTAAAAATTAGAGGCCCTCAGAGGATGAATTGGGTAATTTGTAAAACACGAAAGTTGCTCGGAATGATTTTTCCTAGAAGAAAACGCGGGCAGAATCCAAAAATGAGGCCTCCAATGGTCTCCGTTTTTACAAAAATCCGTGGCTGGTCTGCCCAGACCCAGTTTTCAGGGTCAGCCAGCTTCAAACAAAAACTGACGCAATATAAGCAGAACTGGATTTTTTGTAAAACACGAAAGTTTTAGCATTTTTCGAGAGCTACAACTTTGGTGAAGACAAGTTTTCAAATTCCAAATGGATTATAAACTGGTATTGTTTTATGAAGAGTGTGCAGGGAACCGAAAATTCCTGCACATGAGTTTTACAAACAGTTTTCGAAAAAAAACTGTATTTTTGCTTTAAAACTGTCCCAAAGGCAGTTCTCAATCTTAAATGACCTTTATAAGATTTGTTTTGAAGATTTGAAATGGTTACAAAAATATTAAAGAGATTTAAAGCTAAATTTCTTAAATAGTAAAAAGATAAGAAAATGGACAGAATTTGTAATCAAGCCAAGGTTTTGAGGAAACCTAACATTTTGTCAAGAATCTAGCCCAAGAAAAATTATCCAATGTAATCTCTTAAGAAAATAATTAAAGAATAATTATTTCCAAGCAGCTAAATGGCTATTTGTGACCAAATCAGATATCTAGTACTAGGGGACATACAACTAGAATTTCATTGGCATGTTGGTTAGGACACCAACATTGCATAATAAGAATTAGACTCTTACCTAAGTCCCTATTCAAGCAGGAAAAGGCCTGCAGCTGCCCAGTAAGAGAACAGCCTCAAGAGGGACATAGTGAGAGAGGTAAGTGCAACTCCGCCTACAGCATGGGCATTTTAAGTTGTATGATATACGAGATTATGTGTGTTATGTGCTATGATTTACTATATCAAGTAGATAGCATGACTGAGAAATAATTACAAGTTATATTCATGTGACATCATGAAGCATGTTCACAAATAATAAGAACAAGGTCAAGATGACAAATAAGTATAATGGCAAGCGAGCTTGCCTGTGACGTACCGACCCGTCCAAGGTCGGGTAGAACTGTGGGTTGAGTTGGAAATGGATTGGCCCCCCAACCACTCCATAGTTGCGCGCCCGGTACGGTCACTCATGATAAAGGGCCCATAAGCAAGTTAAGGAATGAAAGTATGTTAAGAGAGCATGATAAAATAAGCATAATAAAGCATAATTGAATCATGCATAATTAGAATGTGTTATGATAGGCTGTGCTAAGTTTATAGTTATTTATGTTGCGGTTAAATAGTTGTACTTGCTGAGCGAAAGCTCACGCCTTATGTCTATGCTGTAGGTAAGCAACCTACTGGCGCTTGTTGATACAAAATGGTGGAGTTGGCTGGGGCAATTGTGAAAGAAGGGATAAGCCGCTACGTCTTCCGTAAAATTATGCTTAATATTTTATGTTTATATTATTCCAAACAAGTACTTCAGTAGTAGAAAAAAAAAATTTTCCACTATATTTGTTAAATAAGTAAGTATGTAAAACAAGTTATGTATGCATGTATGTACGGTAACGGTCCGTGCTAGGCGGGTCGTTACACTTATATTGTTCAGGCCAAATATTTTTTCCCCTCTATGTGTTTGTTTTATCAAAACCCTAAATTTTTATTCGGGGGATTTTTTCATAATTATTGATAAAATAAATGTAGAGGAAAAAAAAAGGTATGCTTTTGTTTTTTGTTCTATTTATTTAGTAAATTTTTTCCAATTTTTTCCTTCTTACATGTAATATAAATTGATTTTGATTTTTGTTATTTGTTAATTTGTTTTTATAGATTACAGTGGTAATACTACTAAGGTGGCTGATTGGAAGTATTGAAGGCATTTTCTCTGTGATGTTTGTATTATTATTTTTTTTTTGGTTTTTATCCCCTGGGTAATATTTTTTGATTTTATGGCCGAATTTTGTTCATTTATTTTTTCTGTTTATAATTTTCTATTGTATTTCATAATATTTTATTTTTTAGTTAGATTTGAATAGATTGTTAGGGTTTCCCATTATTTACTTCTGGATTATTCGAGCAGGTTATTTTTGTGGTCAGAGAATTAGTCTTTTTTACTGCTTTATCCTACACATTTAATGCTTCAAGATTATTATTTTTTTAGTTCAAGATTATTTTTTTTAGTTGTAATTGTGCTATTTTTTAGTTATAACACATAGTTTTTTCTATTTATATTTTTCTTCTTTCCCCGTGCGTTGGGTAGTTAGTCTAGTGAAAATAATAAAGAGAAGCCACATTTTCAAGGATGAAATTACCTTTTCAAAATTATTTTTTCCTTTAAAGGCCATTTTAAAATTTAAAAAACTTAGGCCATTCGGTTAAACAATGATATAAACATCAAACTTTAATTTAATTTCTAAATATAAATCATGTGGCTGTCAATTATCATTTTTTTATTGATAACTTTTACTGATAGAAACATTTTTACTCCCTAAACTTTTGTACTTTTTCAATTTTGCTCTCTGAACTTTTAAAACTAAAAAAAAAAAATGCTTCATGATTATGAAATTTTATCATTTTACTCATTATATCAATTAAATAGATATAATTGTTACTCTCACAATAAGCTTATGGAAAATTAAAGAAAAAAAGATTGCTAAAAGCGGTTTAGCTCCTCCCAAAACAGCTTACTAGTTGCTAATGAAGATTCTCGACAATCTCATTAATTGTTCAAAGAAAGACTAAATACAAATGACTCCAACATGTAGAAACCTAAAGAAATATAAACAAATTAAACAAACACATAATGGCACAATTATCTCCTATAACAGAATTAGCTAATTAAGGAAACAACCTACAACTACAAACTTGAAGAAGTCAAACATAAAACAAATGCAGACGTCACTACTACTCTTAAAACTACTGCCAACAGAGACTTGGAGACTTTCATCAGAATTGCCTGACATTACAACAACTAAGTGTAATATAAAAAAAAAACTTTATTTTTTGTCCCAAGGAACTTTAATAACTCTTATAACTTTACCCCCGGAATTTTAAAACTCTGGTATTTATACCCTCAAACTTATAATTGTTAGTAAGATTTGCTCCTCGAGCTTAAACCATCAACAAAAATATTCCTCGTTTCATATTTTGGGTCATATAAGACTTGAAAAAAGCTTTAATTTTAACCCCTAAATTTTAGTACATTTATAATGTTTATCTTTACCTCTAAATATTGAAGAATCAGTGCTTATACATTTCGATCTTTAAACTGTCAGTAAAACATTTATATTAGTTCACTTAAAACTGATTGTACACTAGTATAAAAAAAGAATAAATATAAATTTAAATCTTTATAATTACAAAAATAACCTTAAAATCTATAAAAATTTAAGGGATCTAAGTATACAAATTGCTTTAATTTAGAAGCGTCTCTAACTACATTACAAAACCAGGAAAGATACTTTCCGTTGTGTCTATCCCCTTCCTTCATTGACCATCAAATCGCGGGTGTTGACACATCTTATGACAATTTTTTTATTTTTTATTTTATTTTAATTATCTATTTCGAAGTGTCTAATTAATTTGATCATAATGGTACGATCTAAATCTGACTGTAGCTATTTAATGTGATTGGTCCATCTACGCTTAAAATCATTGAAGGTATTTTATGGGCGTACACTACAATAAATACTTTTTTCACATTGTACCCGCCATTTTTCATTGTCCCCATGCGATTTGATATCTCTGGAGAGCGATTGACTATCCACAAATATATTTAACACTAAAATAAAATAACCATTTTTTTTCTTCATCACGGGAGCGAGTCTGTGGTCGAGACCGCTCCAACTGCCTCTCCGGCCGTCAAGCTCTTTTTTACCGTTAGTTTAAACTGCGGTTGGACATATCAGGGGTCCCTATTCTCATATCCCTGACCTTTCCCTCATTTCTTTCTCGCCCTAAGACTTTCTCCCGCGCCGGTGCTTTTCCGCCGCCTCCGGCGACCACGCCGGCGACCCACCCCACCCCAGCCCCGGCCGCCGGCGACCACCCTTTCTCTCTCTTCTCCACGCCGGCGACCCACCCCCCCGGCCCCCCTCCCTCCCGGCTCCAGCCCCGGCCCCCCATGCCTGGCACCCTCCACACCCCCAGGCCCCCCCCCCCCCCCCCCGGCCGGCCCTCGGCCCCCAGCCAGCCTACGCTGGGGAAGTTGAGCCCAGCCCAGCCCCCCCCCACCACCCCCCCCGACGGGGGGAAGAGAGAGAGGGGGGTGGGGGGGGGGGGAGGGGGAGAGAGGAAGGGGAAGGGAAGAGAGAAGGGGGTGGGAGGGTCCCGTCGGGGCCGGCGCCGGGGGGGGTTGGGTGGGGGGCCGGGGAAAGGGGAAGAGAGAGAGGGTGGGGGCCCGGTGGGGGGGGGGGGCGGGGGGTCGGGCGTCGGCGGCTAGGGGCCGAGGGTCGGCGGAAGGCTGGGGGTGCCGGAGGGTGCCGGGCATGGGGGCCCGCGGCTGAGCCTGGGGTGGAGGGGAGGCCGGGGTGGGTCGCTGGCATGGAGAGAGAGAGAGAGAGAGAGGGTGGTCGCCGGCGGCCGGGCTGGGGCCGGGGGTGGGTCGCCGGCGTCCGTTTGCCGACGGCGGAAAGGTCGCCGGTGACGGAGAAAACTTAGGGTGAGAAAGTTTAAATGAGGTAGGTGTATGATAATATGATGCACCTCTGATATGTCAACCATTCGATTTAAATCTAACGGTTAAAAAAAGAGCTCTACCGATAAAGTCATTTGGGAGAGGCTCTACCACAGCCTAGCTGTCTCTGCTCCCCTACCTCCTTTATCACTGAGCGGTCATTTAGGGGCCTTAGCTGTGATCCGGGATGTTTCCTCTCTCTGATT
Organism: Ficus carica; assembly: GCA_009761775.1. Taxonomy (NCBI): domain Eukaryota; kingdom Viridiplantae; phylum Streptophyta; class Magnoliopsida; order Rosales; family Moraceae; genus Ficus; species Ficus carica. Next base: position 24,540,649 of record CM019748.1, on the reverse strand, counting down.
CCATTAAATTCTGAATAATCAGGAATACTGCTTTCTTTTTACCAAAAAAGACCCTGAAGTAAAGAATTTGTGTTTCCCTTGATCATTATTTACTAACGGGATGTCCTAATAGGTACAACAAAACGCATTTTAGCCAACGATCCAATCAGAGGACTACTTGGAACTAATGTATCAATCTTCTTCATAACATTATCCATTAGAAATGAATTTTCACGAGATTGCAGAAGCTGAAATTTCACCTCGACCATCAAATAGGTTTAGCCAGGGCATTTATAACACGACTCAAAAAAGCCTTCACTTACAGTTATCTGAGCAATTAGTCCTGTTGCTTTTACCGGAACCTAAATCTTCTTTACCTCATTCTTTATCCACTATTTCATTAAAAAAAGAAATTGGATTTTTTTAATCATTGATGATTTAATACAAATCTGGATTTATCTTTCTTAATAAAATACTCTTCCCCGAGTAAGCTTTTCAACGAAAAAATAAAAAATAAAAAAGGGAAGACGGGTGGGAAAGAAGCAAAGTCCTCTTGCAAAAAGAAAGGTTCTTTTCATCTTCATGTACTGTTGAACATAAGAGCTTTTCTTTTTTTCTTTTTTTATATTTATTGTTTCTTTGTTTGACGGGATATAATTTCCGCTTCCTAGCTACACATTGATGAAATTTCTCTTCATCACCTCAATGGAAGGTAAAATCTTGTCGTTTCTGATCATTTCAAATTTCTGGAAAAATTTATCCTGGTCATTCTGAACAATACCATTGGAAATGGCATATTTTTTAAAGCGTTTTCACTTCATTGTTGGTAATCCTTTTTTCTTGTTTCAAAGTTCAAACACGAGGAACCCATTCAAAAAAATAGCTTCTTTATGATTTTATTTATTATTCTTATATAAACTTAATTAGTTACATTAGATTGATCTTGTACACAAGTAGGCTCTATTTTTAGTATTTATTTATTATTTATTTCTGTTTTTATATAGTTTGTTGAGTATGTGTGCGCGTATTATCTAACTAGAATTGCTAGTTGCTTAAGCAGAGAAGGCAAGTAGTGTGGAATGTCACTCAGTGGGTGATTCTACATGTTGGAGGTTCACATGGACAATTGTTAACTTTACCAAGCTTAAAGTGAGTAAGCTCTATTCTGACAATTTCTATGCAGGAGGCTACAAATGGTAATTAAATTTCGCCGTATTTTACTAATGTGGTCAAAGTATGTCGTTAATTAATTCGCCATGTCAGTTTGTGAAACAACATTCTGATTTGAAATCGAAACGTGCAGGAGGATACTGATTTTCCCGGAAGGGAACAACGTGGACTATTTGTCGATGTATCTGGATGTTGCTGATGCGGAAAATTTACCTTCGGGGTGGAGTAAATATGCCCAATTAAGCTTATCTGTTATAAATCAGACATGTGGTCTAAACTCGGTTAAAAAAGGTACATTGATCCTATAAAGAAGTTACTACCATGAAGTAGCATTGCTAATATTGGATAGTAATACCGGTTACCGGTTACGCGGCTAGCTAAAATCGTGTTCCTTTGTATATTACAGAGACACAGCATGTGTTTAATGCAAAAGAGAGAGACTGGGGTTTCACTTCATTCATTAGTCTTACTGAATTACATAGCTCTGCTGGAGGTTTTATTTTGCAAGATAAATGCATCGTTGAAGCAGAGGTATGTTGTTATTGAGTACTGCTAAAAAAAAACAAAAACAAAAAATTTGTGTGTCTGACTAAAAACCGCTGAGCTTCACTTATTTGAATTCTCTCACCCGTATGTTACCAGAGTCCTTACTTTAGGAGAGGTCGAATCTTCACATTTTGTTGTCAAGAAAGCATTGTTATGATCTTTTACTATTGTACTGCAGGTAACGTTGAAAGGTGTGGACAAACAGGAGCTAAAGAGAAGGGAAGAAGTTGAAGAACGTCCCGATACCGTCATAAAGGTAACATTAATTTGTAGTTGCTTGACGTGTTTTAGTCCTTGTACCTGGAAATTTTTCAGTGAAAAAAACTTTGAATTTCACTGATTCAAAGAGGGGGAAAAAAAAAAAAAAGAGATTACACTGACTTGTAGAGTACGATAGGATCAACAAAACCTATTGATAGCTATTTATAGTCTATTTACAATCCATTGCGAGTTGCAACCCATGTCTGCTTTTTCTTCTTTTTGGTGGTTGTTCTTTATCATCACCGGACTCAATTCAGTAGGACACTTCTAACTCCCGTGTTCCGAACCAAAAGTGTATTTGATGTTTCCATTATACCTATTATGAAGAGCTGAACTTTGGGGAAAATTTTGAATGAGAAGAATTTGACCTCATCGGTTTGCCTGTGGAGGTTATATATGTGTGAACCTTGAGCTACAATAGTGACTAATTTCTTGCCAAAATTAGTAATCTAAGTCTCTCGGACTGGTTATCTTGGTAATCTTTTCTCTCAAACCCGAACCTTGTGCCGCGCTGAGTCAGGGGAAAACCTATTAGTTTTGGTTTAGCCACATGTTCTACAGTACCACTCTTCCTTCCTTTGACCTGGTTTACTTCAACAAGATTGGCAGGAGATTTCCCTAATCATAATTGCACCAAATACTCGCAAATTTCCAATGATTGTGTAAGGATCAAGGAGACCAAAACCCTCAAGTACTTTGTTTCCTGAACTCTGACGTAACCGACGCATCTCCATTAGATGTGATTATTGCTGATCCTTCTTAACTAACATTTTTTTAACCAATTCGTTGATCAAATATTTTCTTAGCCTTAGCAAATTTCTTCAAATAGTCCTAATATGTGCAAAAAAAGTCTGTTGAAGCTGAGCAGGAACAATCTAAGCCACCCAATTCAGAAGCTGGAATTCCAGGTGCTCACGAAACTGAGCTCCCTCCGACACCAGTGGATGTGCCCCCCGAGCAAGTAATACCCTTGGCTGAAATTGAAGAACATTCGGAGCAAGCACCTGTTCTGGAGGAAACTAAAGTTCTTACTGAGGCTGAACATGATTCTTCTAGCAATTCACCCTTGGATGTGCCCCCTCCGACACCAGTGGATGTGCCCCCCGAGCAAGTAATACCCTTGGCTGAAATTGAAGAACATTCGGAGCAAGCACCTGTTCTGGAGGAAACTAAAGTTCTTACTGAGGCTGAACATGATTCTTCTAGCAATTCACCCTTGGATGTGCCCCCTCCGACACCAGTGGATGTGCCCCCCGAGCAAGTAATACCCTTGGCTGAAATTGAAGAACATTCGGAGCAAGCACCTGTTCTGGAAAACTAAAGTTCTTACTGAGGCTGAACATGATTCTTCTAGCAATTCACCCTTGGATGTGCCCCCTCCGACACCAGTGGATGTGCCCCCCGAGCAAGTAATACCCTTGGCTGAAATTGAAGAACATTCGGAGCAAGCACCTGTTCTGGAGGAAACTAAAGTTCTTACTGAGGCTGAACATGATTCTTCTAGCAATTCACCCTTGGATGTGCCCCCTCCGACACCAGTGGATGTGCCCCCCGAGCAAGTAATACCCTTGGCTGAAATTGAAGAACATTCGGAGCAAGCACCTGTTCTAGAGGAAACTAAAGTTCTTACTGAGGCTGAACATGATTCTTCTAGCAATTCACCCTTGGATGTGCCCCCTCCGACACCAGTGGATGTGCCCCCCGAGCAAGTAATACCCTTGGCTGAAATTGAAGAACATTCGGAGCAAGCACCTGTTCTGGAGGAAACTAAAGTTCTTACTGAGGCTGAACATGATTCTTCTAGCAATTCACCCTTGGATGTGCCCCTTCCGACACCAGTGGATGTGCCCCCCGAGCAAGTAATACCCTTGGCTGAAATTGAAGAACATTCGGAGCAAGCACCTGTTCTGGAGGAAACTAAAGTTCTTACTGAGGCTGAACATGATTCTTCTAGCAATTCACCCTTGGATGTGCCCCCTCCGACACCAGTGGATGTGCCCCCCGAGCAAGTAATACCCTTGGCTGAAATTGAAGAACATTCGGAGCAAGCACCTGTTCTGGAGGAAACTAAAGTTCTTACTGAGGCTGAACATGATTCTTCTAGCAATTCACTTCACTCTGATGAAAATCTCGTTCCTCGCTCAACTGCACTGGAAAACAAGGATGTTGAAACTCTCAAGATGGAGGATACACAAGAAGAAACTATCACGGTCAGGACCCAATACAACTCGGCTTCATTTTGTTCTATTTTACCTTGGTTGTTTTCACACGTCTTCTTAACGCTTTACTCTCTCTGATTCAGGAAACAACTGTCGTCGAAGCAGAAACGAGTTCCTCTTCCTTTGCTGAAATAGACAACTTGTTTTCCGACATTCAGAATCTCTTGGACGGAAAATCAACCAGCTTTCAGCCTCCTCAACTTACCAATGAGGAGATTGCCAATGCGAAGGAAACCTTCAGACAATGCATCAACATGAAGCTTGCCAATGTCATCGAATCGGGGCGAGCACCTGAGTTCAAGAATTCACTTTCCATTATGCTCACTGTCAACGCCTTTCCTAATGATGTCGTGCATGAGATGACCAAGTTTCTGGTGAACTTTGACCGTCGTCGTGAGCTATATATGTCCGCGCAGCAAGACCTAAGAGAGGCCAAAGAGAAACAAAACTCGGTAAGCAAGCTGAAGACTACTCTGAAGGACTTGTCCTTGGAATTCGTGCCTATAAGGAATCGAGCTAATGAGATTGATCAAGAAGTCGCTAGGCTAGAGAGACGGTTGGCTGGGAAAGGAGAGAAGAGAAGGCACAACTCAAGCACGGTCTTGAAGATTTGGTGGGTCGAGCAAGCACCAATCAAGGCAGGCACTGATTGATGCTGAACAAGAAATGAAGCTGTTTTTGCACAAAAAGGAAGAAGCGGAGGGCATGGTTGCTGACATAGAAAGGTTGTGGGAGTCCTTGAAGAAGAATTAATGGTCGCCTGGTAGAGCTTTTGCTTTTAGTCGGTAAAAGAAGAGATGTTTTTAGTAAAACGACATTTGAACTTTCCATTAAGCACTAAGAACTTTCCATTAAAGCTCTAGTACGAGTTTTAAAGAATCTAGAAGAGCTTCTTTAGAAGCTATACTTCATGACTTTGATTGAAAAATCTTCTATAGGGTCAAATATCTTTTGAAAAGTTATTTATACACTTGCAAATGTGACTGTTGAACTCAGGGAAAAAAAACAAAAAACAAAAAAACAAAACCAACAACCTTATCCTGAATCTCCTCGTCCTCAGAGAAGCCCATTCTTCTAGCTTTTCAGCACAGCATTGAGGAATTATTCAGCAAACAAATAGAAAACAGAAATAAAAATAAAGCAACCAAAAGCCAAATGCCACTCTACCCTCCCTTGGCTGCATAATTTACAGACCCGTTGGGAAAGGAGGGGGGGGAAGGGGGAAGGAAGGAAAAAAAGGGGGGTGAAATTGGGCATGAACGTTTTATTTGCTATTGGAACAAAGTTTTTAAGGAAATAATAAAAAAATTCAAGGGTACGGAATGCTTTCAAAGGTAAAATGGAATTAATGACGTAGTTGATGGAGGGTAAAACTCAAAATAATCCTTTACTATATGGACAAGGTTGCGTGACTAACTTATTTAAATAGTAGTTAAAGGATCGTGTTTCAACATGTGATTTGAAAAATTCCTAATGCAAAGTTTTGCAATGATGAATGGTAACTTTTGTCATGGATAGTTTATTATTACCAACAAAAAAGTTATATTTCAAAAATAAGTATTTTTTTTAATCTTTGGAATTAATAAACGTATTTAAAATTAAATTCTAATTTTTTTTGCAGGTAATTTCTCATTTTATGACTTCATAATTATATTTAGTATTTAATTATTAATAATTTTGAAGTGCATCAGTTCCTAATTTTAAATTACATAGTAGTTCATAAGAATAATGATACTAATGTATTTAAAAATTCAAACCAAATTTAATTATAACCCAAATTTAAATATAATCTTTTAAAGGAATTTAGATAGAAATTAAATAAAAGTTATCAGCAATGTCGTTTTTGTACTATCGCCAACGTTAACTCTCTATATTACGTACGTGTTAATCCTAAGATCTAAAACGTAATTAAATTTTGCAGCCCTTGAGTCTAGAAGTCCCGCTATTGTGTTTAAGCTTGGGGACATCAGATCTAGCTATACTGGTCTAAAATTATTAAAAAGAGAGATAGAGAGAGAGAGGCAATTGAAAAAGGATCACAAGAGTTTTGGAAATTAGCGCCGAGGAAACAATATGGACAGATAAAAGTTTATTGTGTGTGTGTGTGTGTGTGTGTATGTACACGTTGAAGCAAGGAACAATTGAAATTAAAAGTTATCATGGAAAAAGGAAACCTTTAATTTAGATTTTAAAGGAAAACGAATCTCTGTTTTGTTTTTTTTTTTTTTTTTAATAAGAGAAAAATTATTATAAAGGGGAAAAAAGGAAAAGGTCTCTTACAAAAAGGGCAAAAATTTGAGAAAACTAATAAAACCGTTAAGAAAGTAATATGAAAAAGGGCAAAAAAAAAAAAAAAAAAAGGAAATACAATGAGAAAACTAAGCAAAAATTTTATTTAAAAAAAAAAAAAAGGCAGAAAAGAAAGCAGTCCAACGGAAAAATATATTAAGATTTTCCCTATTTACAATCCTTTATCACTACAAGCCATAAATTGATACTTTAGGTTATTCTTTGTTTCAAGGCTCTTCATCTGATGATTTTTTTTTTAATTCTTTTAATTTGTCCCAAGAGCTTAACGAAATAATTTTCTTCTGTTTTGAGCAAGTACACAGCTTAAAACATTGACTTGGATTTTTTAACAAGGTCTTTATCTGTTATTCTACCCAAAATTTCATGGCAAAAGCGTTCGGATTTGCTTATAATTTTTCTCTTTTTGATTGTCAAAGATTTTAACTTTTAATTGTCCAATTTATATATTTTCCTTCAACTTTTGGACTGTCAAATTGAATTAGGCTCAATTTATCAATTGGAGAAAATCAAAATTGGAATGAAACCACCGCTTAAAAGCAGGTTGTTATTACAAATGCCAAAACTAACAAAAATAAAAGTGAGCTCTGGCATTGTCTCATGAAAGGTTGCACTCCATACATTGCTGGAATAGGCGAACTAGATCTATGCACATCTCGCCGTATAAAGCGAGCTCCGGTATATGGTCGTTCCTTTGCACCGACTCGGCGAGGAAACTCTATCATGCAAATCTCATATCTTGTCAGTGAGGAGAGATGCATGCACTGTGAGCAAAAGAACAGATGCATTGCACCAATACATTTTCAGTAAAATAATAAACGTGGAATATGTATCCTAGTCAAAGCCATAAATATTTGGTCGGTACAGATCTACCAGAGGGCAAATGACTCACCGGTCAAGATCTGATATCCCGTATTTTGCTGTTTTATTAACTGTATTTCCATAAGTGTTATGTCATATTATCTGAATTTAAAAATTTAGTTATATAAAAATTGTTAAATGTTAAAGATTCTTGAACTAATTAATGAGCTGTCAAAATATTATTAAGGAAACAGCCATTGAGACAGGAAAATGAAATAGCAAATCTGGACTCTGGACTCGTCGTGTAATATATCTCATTATGATTTTTTTTAATTATATAACTTACGACCCCTAATAGGAAAAAAAAGTATTCAAAATTTATTTTATGTCAGTTTAATTAAAGTGGGTGTATATGAAAATTAAGTATTATAAAAATAATATCTATAAAAGCAATTTATTACATAAAGTATTTCACGGTTCTATTAAAAATTGTAACTAACATCTTTTCAAAAAGTTTATGACTGAAATTTTATTAAAATTATTAAAATGACCGTTTTTTAATAAAATGATCACCAATTGACCAAGAAAATATTAATATGTTTTTTTGTTGATTGATTAGTGATTATTATGGTCAATCAATAATTGATTATGATTGTCATGGTCATAACTAATAAAGATCATTTCCTAATTCAAAAAATTTCAGCCATTTGTTTAAATAACTAATTTAAAATTTTCCATTTACCTAATTTTACTTAATTTTATTGATGATATAGACATAGATTAATATGTGCACTAAGACATCATAATTAAATCGACACATTTCAAATGTTTTTATCAATTACCCATATGATATTTTTAATATTAAAAGGAAAAAATAATAAGTTATAATAGAAGAAAAATTAAATTAAAACAGGCGTAAACAAATACAATAAAACCAAAACACAAAGCTTTAAGCAGGAAATAGATAGGTTTCCATAACAATATTGGGTATTTATGTAGAGATATTTTCAATTTTTTGGTACATCGTCAGTCCAGATTCCCTTAATATTACAATATATTAACTTCCACCGAATATCTAACATGAATTTTTATTCCGTAGTTATATTTGTACCCATTATTTACTTTTTATAGAATAAAAAAAATGTCCTTCTATAGTGATATTTCGTATTTTTTTCTTTTAGAAACGGGAATTTCATTAAATTTATTAAGTAGATACAAAAACACAAATATAACAAATGACCCCATATTATATGGACAAAACAATTTAATAAGAATGGATCTATCAGTAAATTCTGATGACGCTCAAATGGAAAGACATATGCTTGAGGCGATAACTGATACGTACCTCGGCACACTGAAATCGAATACATGTAAGGCTCTTTTGACTAAACCCTGACAATCGATGGAAAATCCCGATCTATCGAGGGCCAAGACTCAGTAGCACTAGGTTCACCACTAGCTCCACATAAAAGCAATTCTAGTGGGATCAAAAACAACGCCAAGACTCAGATCTGGCGGACAAACAACGCGGAAAGTGGGGAGACCACCTCCATTATCAAAATTAACAAACTGAAACACAATACTAAAATAAAAGATGGCAAAGACATTGTCATTAACACCACCTCCATTATCAAAATTAACAAACTGAAACACAACACTAAAATAAAAGATAACAAAGACATTGTCATATTATACATAAAAACTACAAACCAAAAACACAAAAAAATAAATAAATAAATAAATCAATCACATAGAAAGAATTCTTGCCAAAAATAAGATACACGTTGTCGAGAGAAACCGGATTGTCGAAACTGAGTCAATGCATGACTTCTCCGTCTTGCTTCTTCCGGCAATTCTCCTCCAATGGGCTCGTCTCTTTCAAAACTCTCACCATATGATTCTCACATCTACCTTAGGGCCGGGAAACCAGAGACAATCCAAAGGCTGCCACTGGAGTCCCAGCCCCAAGAGAAGAAAACGATTGAAAAAACCCTAAACTCTCACGTGTTAGAGAAAGAAGAGAAGAAAGAGAAGAGGAAAGTTTCTTTTCGTAATACTTAAGTAAACCTATTATACATCTACTTAATTTGATTTTGATTTAGGAAAATAAAATCTATAACAATTATAATTAGAAAAAATAATACTTTCCCTAGTTAAATATTTTTTTTCCTAAAAAGAAAAAAGTAAAATACCCTCTACGTTGTTTAACTGCATTCTTCGTACCATTATTCTTGTTCTTCTTCGTAATTTTCTTCTACTGCTTCTTCATAATCTTCTTCTTCAAAAAAAAAAAATGTCATTTAAAAAAATTAAAAAAAATCATAATACTTAATGCTTTCACTAAACAATAGTACTAAACTCTCAATCACAAAAAATTCAAGACTTTCCAACTTATTCATATTCAACAATCACAAATAATATAAGTGCCCATAAACTATTTGATGATGGGGTTGAAAAGAAATATATACATATATGTTACAATATCGATTGACTTTTCTAGATATATATTTTTTTTTTTCGTGAGAAAGAGTATGATAAAAAAAAAATTAGGGTTCATTAAAATGAATTAGAGGTAATCACAGATAAGCGGGTAATTTTTTTTTTTTTTTTTACTCATTTGGGAAAAAAAAATTTATAATGAACAAGGGGTATGCTTTTTATTTCTTTAAAAACATACTATATATATAAATGTGTATTTTTATTTGGTTTTTATGTGATTCTACTATGAGATAAAATGGTAATAACAATAGTTTATAATCAGATAAAAAAAATTTCCTAACTTTTGTCTTAAAATCACTCGCATTTTTTATTCCCTCGTAGAACAGATATGCTATTTCATTAACATCCCCTCTCAATTACAAGCTCATTCTCATACAGGTGGTTTGCTTCCATAACATCAATTGACAAAAATTAAAAAACAAATAATAAGTAAATTATCGACAAAAAACAATATCATAAGAAGAAATGACATATTTATGTAAGCAAATTTTTTATAAAAAATAAAGTACATAGTATATTTAGAAACTATTGAAGCAAAGCATATTACTAGTAAATATGTCTTTTACTAGGAGAATAAATTATCCCTTTTTTAGTAAATAATTTATTTACTAATAACTATATTATTTGCCACAGCTATTTACATGTTTTAGCTTTATTCCTTAACTACTATTTACCATACACTAGTTGTATTGTATGTGTTTCGTACGTACGGAATAGACAAACAAAGTAAAAATAAATAAATTAAAAAGTTAAAATATTTTCTAAAATTTTTTAGAAAATTATTTTTTTTCAATTTAAAGTTAACACGTGACAGGCATAGAGGACTCAGAGGCCAAGTACGAAAGGCAGGGAAGAAAACAGAGAGAAGAGAGAGAGAGGCGTGAGAGCAGGGATGAAAGAAGGGCGAAAGAACAACAAAAAATAATAATAATAATAATAAGGAAAAAAAGACAAGAAAAAAAAAGTGACACGCGGCGATAGGGGAGGCATGACAGAAAACTAACTAACATTCACACTTATTGGTAAGAGATTCTCATATCTTAAACAGGCAAAAACATCCACACACTCATGTTCTGCAGCCAAAAAGACAAGAAAACTCCTAACATAAACTTGAAAACTACGAGAGACTGAACCATCATTTCCCACCAAAAGGAAAAAGAAAAAAAGTAATAATAATAAGTTTCAAACCATATGCTTAACTTAGAAAGATAAATACTCAAACTTTAATACCATCTGGACTTCCTAAATATTGTTGTTTCCTCCGCATTTTAAACACTTTTTACTTCACATGAATTTATAAGATACTTCGGTCCGAGAGTGGATTTCTTTTCTTTAAATATTCATTACTCAACTTAGTTCCCGGCGACATTGCAGTTAAGTATTTCCCCGGGCTCCATCTCAGCAAATTTCTGCTTTTTCAGTACTTCTTTCCGAGAATAAGTTTCAGTGCTGCAACATTCAAAACCAAAATTTAAACAGAATTCAACAAGATCTACCCAGGAAGACATGAATGCTTGATTGTAAAACAGTTGAGACACAACATAATCACAAGGTAGCGATGTAGCGAACTTGAAGATCGAAGCAGCAACCAACAATATTTGGTAGCAAAGTTCATTTAATTATCACAAAAGACCTGGCATTACAAATGCGGTGAATGTGGTAAGTCAATTAAATGCATGTTCCGCTTAAATCTCACTTAGGTACGCATGCCAATAGCTGCTGAAGCAAGAAAAGGAAAAAAAAAAAAAAAAAAAAGTAGAAAAAAGATAGAGACAGTAGGGGTTCGAAGAGAGAGGTCTGGGGGGAGGCCGAGAGTGGAACATAGGCCAAACTGAGTAGGGGTTCGAAGAGAGAGGTCTGGGGGGAGGCGAGAGTGGAACATAGGCCAAACTGAGAAGAAAGAATGAGAAGAAAAAAAATAGAAAAATAGAAAAAAGCCAAAAAAAAAAAAAAAATAGTAGTGTAGTGTTTTTATGTTTAGGATTTAGTGTTTATTTTTAGTTTTAAGTTTTTACTTTCAAAAATTTAAGGGAGATGACATTTGAAGAGCAAAGAGAGGAGGAGGAATTTGGAGGAAATCTTAAAGATGTGTAGAAACAATCATTGGGTTTTCATTCTTTTTTTCTTTTTTTTTTTTTTATTTTTTATTTTTTGAATCCTTGATCTGCTTAATTTTGTCTTACTTTTCGTTTATGAGTATTGTGTAGTTTGTTGATTCTATGGTTTGATATAGCTGTACTTGAACTATATTTTGACGATTTAGTTAGTTGTGAATCTAATTTCATTTCAATTCATTTGTGTTCTCTATATTTAATGCATCTAGTTTATTTTTTCTAAATAAAGTAGTTGATTTTGATATGTGGAATTTGGCACTTGGGAAAGGGAATTTTATATGTTGAAACTGAGATACACAACCTTAGTAGTATTGAGTTCGGAAAGCCAGTAGTACTTGAGTAATTGCATTTGTGGTTTGATCTTAATGAATGTTTGTGCATTTTAGTTGATAGGAATATCAATTTTAGGTATTCATGCATATTATCTCATTTGACACTCATGAGAGGTAATGAGGTTATGTTAGAGTCATGATTAATAAATTGGATGAAGTTGATTAACAATTGTTAAGCTGGTTAAGCATAGGAATAGTAGAGTGAAATCAAATCCCTAGAACCTTGCTTGTGTCTTTTATTCCTTCGGTTTTGTTTAGTCATTTTAGTTTAGTTTATTTATTTTAATTTGTATTTTTGTTATTTTTCATCGATTGTTTAAATAATCCTAACGTTAACGAATTTCAGTAATTAACTTAAAATTAAATGCAATTCTCGTGGGATCGACAACCTTACTTATTACTTTATTACTTATGTGACTCGTACACTTGCGAGATTTCACACAAGAAGACACATGTGAGAATAACGCTTGACAGAATTTGGATCATGAGTAACGCTTATGGATAGTGCTTAGGCAACTCTAGGTTTGCGAGACATGGTTTAAACTTTAAATCATTCTAGTTTGTTATTCAAAAATGGCCATTTCTAGGATCCTGAAACTAATCTTTTACGGTACCAATCCCTTAAGAGAGAGCAAATCATGTAGTACAAAAGTAAAGTACATTATGTTTCTTTTAACCAGTTGATTATAGAAGGTTGGTGTTATTGACTTTTGCATTTCACGCAAATCAAGATGTAATTCAAAATGATATTAAGGGTAGTTTCATCTTTTAATTAGTAAAAAAAGCTTACATGAAGGTATGATTGTAAATTTATTGAGGACAAGCTTGTAAATTTAGAATGAAAAAGTGTTTTTTAATTATTTGGTACAAAGTATATTGTGATAGTATGTCAACGTAATGACAGAGAAGCGAAGTAACGAATGTGTGTGGGTGATTTAAACAATACATAAGTGTCGTTTTAATATTTTCAAACTGTTGTGGATTAAGGAGGTCGCTGTCGTGGAGTCTCGAATTTGACGGTGACAGCGGCGGAGTTCAAAGTGTAGCCGGAGGTCGCCGTTGTGCTCTCGAATTCGGCGGTAAGGTGGTTGCATTTAAGTGTAGCCAAAGGTTGCTGTCACAGAGCTCTCAAATTTGGCGGTGACGGCGGCAGTGTTTAAGGTGTAGTCGGAGGTTGTTGTCATGTAGTTCTCGAATTTAGCGGTAACAGCGGTGGTATTCGCGGTGAAGCCGGAGGTCACCGACATGGAGCTCTCAAATTTGGCAGTGACGGCAGCCGTAGTCGAGATGAATCCAGAGGTCGCCGTTGTGGAGCTCTCGATTCGATCCGTGACACCTTAAAGTATGCCAAGTTCTACATTGAAGGAGAGAAGTTGGATTTTTATTTTTTTTTCTTTTCTTAATTAAGTAGACCCATTCTCTGGCTAATACTTCTTCTTCCTCCTCCGCAATTAAATACCTTCCTCGCCAAAACTCTGCTTTATTGCACCTAAAACGTGAGCTTGCACTGGAACACCTATCATTCACTAATCAATTTGGTTTTTATGGGTCTATTCTTGTTATTTCTTCACCAAAGATGATGCTCTTAAAGGCAGGAAAGAATTGGTGCGAGTGGGATGGTATTGTATGCCACCTGAAAACAGGACAAGTGGCGAAGCTTGATCTCAGTAACTATGGTCTAAGAGGGCATTTGCTTCCCAACAGCAGCCTTTTCAATTTGCGTCAACTTCGACGGCTCAAACTTGCCTTGCGGCGGTAGTGTTCGAAGTGTAGCCGGAGATCCTCATCGTCGAGCTCTCGAATTCGGCGGTGTTGGCGGCGGTGTTTGAGGTGTAACTGGAGGTCGCTGTCGTGGAGCTCTTCAATTTGGTAGTGACGGTGGCAGTGTTCGAGGTGAAGTCGGAGGAGGTCGCCGTCGTGGAGCTCTTGAATTCGGCCCGTCATACCTTAGAGTATGCCCAGTTTGAAGACATGGTGTTGAAGGACAAATTTTTTTTTTCTTTTCTTAATAAAGTTAACTTACTCAACCGGTATCAGATAGATGTATATTAAATTACTCTTTACATATCTTTGATTACCTTTAATTAATATTGACCATTTGATACGTTTTGGTACAGATTTATAGGGGACCAATCTCTTAAATCTGAACTTGGAGACTCTAGAAGAGCCCTTTAAAATGTATATCTTGAATAGTAGATTTGTTTCTATTGTGATAACCATCATTTTTCAAATGGAAATTTAGAAAATAATGCTCATATGATAAGAAATATATATATCAAAAGAATTTAATATGTTCGAAGTATTTATATCACTCAATTTATTTAAACATATTCATATTAACACATGATATTTAAGTAGTTTCTTTTATAATTTTTGACATATCATTTGACATATCATGTATATGTCCGTCGATCTCTATCCACTATATATTCATGTTAACTAAATTGTGAATGAAGAAAAAAAATTAAAAAAATATGAATTTTATTACATTAAAAATATAAAAAATATTAAGAATCGATACTTTATGAATATTCGATCGATATTTTCATAAACATTTACATAAATTTCTTTGATATTTTGTCATTTAATATTAGATTTTTAACAGAAATCGATATTTTTGAAAAAAAAAAAAAAAAAAAGAATTGATATAGAATTTTTCAAGAAAATTTTGTGATATTCGGCGAAAAAGATGTTGCACCCATGATTACAAATACATAAATTTTTTTACTGAAATATCAACGAAATGTTGATTTTTTGGATGATGTTAAAAAAATAAGAAATAAATAAAATAAAATAAATAAAGTTGACGGCCCACAAGACAAGTTTGTCATTAAAAAATAAAATAAAATAAACAAACAAGTGCTTCGAGCGTAAGAAAATGACGATCGTGCCAAATAGCAATCCTCTCCCTTTTTTGACTCGCTGTCCATCATCCATGTGAAGAGGTAAAACTTCTCGAACCCAAACTTCTGCTGACAAACCAACTAGTTTAGTCTCTATACAAGTAGTGAAATTCGTAGTTCCCAAACTTCTATTCACCTTTATGGTCTCTGTAATTGATTCCCCCCCCCCCCCCCCCCCCCCCCCCCCTGTTTTGCAGTAGTGTCATCATCCTCAAATCATAATCATGGAAGGTAATTTTTCTCTCTGTTTTTTTTTTTTGGTGTCAAGTATTCTGGGTTTTGTCATTTTAAAATCTCTGCAAGTTGTTTGGGTGCTGGCGTAGCCTATAATAATTACAAACCACTTCTATGAGTGCTCAAGACTTTAGTTTTCTTGAACAAACAGGGGTTTAGTAAGTATATTCCAGTATTTCTATAAATACTCAAGACCATTTTATTTATTTATTTTTTTTTTTTTTCAATTTTTGGTCAAGAGATTTAGACCACGAAACTGAAGACTTGATATTTTTTATTTTTATGTTCACACTAACACACTAAGACAGTTTTTGTTGATCATAGACATTCAAGGTTGAAAGTTCCTTGCCAGGACAACAAGTTGCCATATCTTTTTTAGGATTTGAGATGAGTTTCTCCATAATAAACTTATGACTCGTTTGGTTCATAGATTTGAACAAAAAGTTTAAATTTTTGTTAGAGAAAACACGGTAGAAAAATATTTAAATTGTGGGTTCAAACCTATGATCCAAAATCTCATTGAATTCAAGATAATAAATGTAAATTTGAATAAGTAGGCTCAGTGAAATATTAGTGCCAAAGTTTGTTCTTTTTCTTTTACTTTTGTTTTTTTGTTTTTATTGTTTCTCGATATCCAATCGAAGATACAGTTGACTGACGCTAGTAGCTCAAGCAGAAAAACTTAATGGTGGGAATTCTCAGCCCGTGGATGATTCTTTTTCTTCATCTGGGAGGTTCACATGGAAAATCGAGAACTTTTCTAATCTTATTGTTGGGAAGCTATATTCTGATATTTTCGATGCAGGAGGTTACAAATGGTGATTACTTATTTGTTTCTGTTTGTCCACTACATTGGTGTATAAAAATGTCTTTTGGTAAATGTTGGATCTGATTTAAATTGAAATGTGCAGGAGGATGCTAATTTTCCCAAAAGGGTTGAAGCAGAGTGATCATTTGTCAATTTATCTAGTGGCTGCTGATTCGGCAACGTTGCCTAGTGGCTGGAGTAGACACGCCCGCTTTAACATTTCAGTTATTAGTCAAATTCCAAAATTCACCGTTGCACAAGGTATCCTCTCTCTTGCTAATATTCCCAAATGAAGAAATCCCCGTTGAGCCTAGCTCAGCCGGTGGGAGGGGAGAGGTTTGGGTAAGAGCTCCCAGGTCACACCGTTAAAAATAAATTGTAATCACATGAAGAAGTAAACTTCATTCAGCAGCATAACAAAATAGGATTTACATACCTGATTATAATTGTGTTTTTGCACACTTGCAGAATCAGAGTATATATTCAACGCGACCAAGAATTACTGGGGTTTCCTTACTTTCATGACTCTTAGTGAATTAAATGATCCCCTTAAACGTTATCTAGTGAATGGCTCATGCACAGTAGAAGCAGAGGTTAGTATATGCAGGGTCATTGATTGCACTGTTTGTCAAACTTGTTATGTTTGGAACTAAGAACCAAGGACTTCTTTTTAGATGAATTGTTTCCAAAACTTTGCCGTTGATTTTAAGAAAGGATTTAAATTTTCTCATTTTGCTGTTATAGGAACATATTATTTTGCTCTTTGAAAATGTCATTGCAGGTCTTGTTTGATTGCAGGTCATGTTGAATGAAGAACAAATCAAAGAGGAGCTAAAGAAAAAGGTAAATTTTGATTTACGCAAAGGTAATATTAATATTTGGCTGATGCCATTTGTATGGTATATGATGCCATTTGGATCAAGAATATTATGTACCTAATTTCCGAGAAGCCAAAACTGGGAGACAATTGTACTCTTGCTGATATGTTCTTGGATAGTTTCACAATTTTGTTAATTGTGTTTATGCTTAAATATTTTGGAGCTTGTTGATTCCAGGGAAGCAATAATCACAAAGCACTTCTGACATGACCAAAATGCTTGAAAATGATATTTCAGTTTTCCGGGAAAAAAAGGGGAAAAAAAAAATCTCGAATGATTTGTTAGGAATCAGGAAATCAGAAACCTCATGAATTATACCTTAGACGCTCCTACAATTTCACAACAGAACTTCACAACAAGCTGAGCAAGTAACTTTTGGGGCCAAGGAGATTCAGGAAGAGAATAATTACCACCATCATAATTTAACCATCATATTGCTGATCAACCAAATGTCCAGCCTCCTCAACTGAACTTTGCTTCACCTGGTTCCATTTTATTAAGTGCTCCAACTGTATTCTTTCTTTGTTTCAGGAGCCAACTTCTGATGAAGCAGGAAAAAATTCCTCTTATTTTGCTGAATTTGACAAGTTGTTTACCGACCTTCAAAATCTAGTGGAAGGAAAGACTTCTAAAGCGGAATATTTGAGTAGCTTCTGCACCTCTCCATCTAGCGCTGAGGAGATTGCAGACGCTAAGAAAATCTTCAAACAATGCATTAATATGGATCTTTCCAGCATCATCCAATTGGGGAAAGCTTCTGAGCTCAAGAACTCACTTGCTATTATGCTGACTTCCAATGCATTTGCCGATAACATGGTTGATGGGACAAGCAAGTTTCTAGCAGAATTTGACCAAACTTGTGAGCGATATGAATCTGCAAAGCAAGACCTAAGCGAGGCCCAAGAGGATGAAAAGGAAGTAGATGAGCTGATGGCCACTCTAAAGCAACGAATTGCAGAGTTCATACCTCTAAGGAATCAAGCTGAGGCTGTTGATCGAGAAATAGCTAGGCTAGAGAAACAAGTGGTTGAAAGGAAGGCGAAGAAGGAACGGCTAAGTAAGAGACTTGAAGATCTGGCTGGTCAAGCAACTACGTCAATAGAGGCACTGGTCGGTGCTGAACAGAGGATGAAGCCGTCTGCGATCAAGAAGGAACAAGCGGAGAAGGCAGTTGATGATATCAAAAAGTCATGGGAATCACTGAAGTTTAGTTGTTCTGTACTGCGTTAGTATATCCTTAAACATTGTTTGACATCTTTGAGTTGGGAACCAATATTTTAAGCTTCTTTCATGCAAAAGAACAATTTGTTTTGGATTGAAATTTGGACATTCAACAGCAAGTCAAAGTTCCCCACTCAGCAAATACTCTCTTTTGGATTACTTATAAACTATTAAAGCTTTGTTCGAAATTCCCAATCCCCTCTATTCCTAATCTCACTTACTTATTGCTCTGGATCCATGTATTTTTGTACATCTTTTTTTTTTTCCCCGTATTTTAGATCTTTTTGATTTATTGTTGTTGTTGGGATCAGGTGTAGAGAGATTGATCAGTTATGAGCTAGTCGGAGTATTGCTAGACTGAAAAGATTATTTAGGGTACTAATCTCATGACTTTAGCCGCCTTTAGGTGGGCAGAAGCTGCTCAAACTTTTGACCTTGGAAGTCTCTTCTACTATGTTTTGAATGTCTGAAAATGATATTTTCTCTGCTTCTACCGAAGTTGGTTCCGAAACGAGAAAGAAAAGAGTTGAAGCTCCATGAAAATAGACGCAGGTGAAGCAAGATAACCAACATGAGGGAACTGTTTTACTTTCCTCCAATATATCCTTAGCCACAAAAGTTTATCATCTTGTGAAGTTTCGTTGAGAAAGTAGAAGGAGCGTCTTCGGTATGACCCGTTAAGTATGAATTTAAAGCATTTTGGCCAGGTTGGACGATCTGTGGAAAGTGCTTTGAGACAATTGCTTCAATGGAATCAACCATTGAAGCAACCAACTCCCAAAACATTTTAGCAAAACAAAATCTGGTACACGTTATTTTTGATCGAAAAAGCAAGATAAATGATACAACTAAAATCCATTCATGTCTAGAAACCAAACGACAGTTACCATAATCCAACAAGAAGAATCATCCACAGGCTGAGAATTCCTAATATTTGCCTTTTCTGATTTGAGCTACTGAGGGTCAGTCAACCAAAAAATCGAAACTATAATACATGTATCTTGATGGGATGTAGCACGAGGGGAAAAAAAAAGGAAAAGGATAATAATTGGGAAGCGGGAAGGGGGGGGGGGGGGGGGGGGGACAAGTTGGCAACTTTACCTCAAATTTTAGAGTTAAGATTTAAGTAGACAATTTATTTCACACAGAGGCTACTTACTACAATGTCCAAGTAATATGAGTCACTAATATCCAAGCTTTATACAACTCTAGTTTGAAGCATGTGCTCTGAACATATTTAAGAAAATTTATCTCAATAAAGAAAAATTAAAAGAATAAGTAATTTAATAAATTACATTTAAGAATTATTAAAAAATTAAGAGAAAACCAACATGACTAATATGAAAAAAGGACCAAAATAAAAAAAAAATGTCTAAATTGAAAACAAAAAACCAATATGGAGAAAGGACCATATTGAATTTTTTTTTTTTAAAAGACCCAAAAAAAATAAACAAAGGACCTTAAAATAAAATAAAATAAAAGGGAGATGTGAAAAAAAAAATAAAGATAAAAGGACGAAAATGGAAATAATAAACCAACGTTTAAAGAAAGAGAGAGAGAGAGAACTAAAATAAATAAATTAATTAATTAATTAAAACGATCCGAAAGAAATCTGAGAGACTAAAAGAAAACTTTTTTGAGCAAGAATCGTAGGAGACATTCTCCTTTCTATAAAATATATATATATATATATATATATCATATAGACAATATGGAAATTCCAAACTCACATTTGTTGTCACGAATCTAATGTAACACATTCGATGTTAATTGACGAACCAAAAAAATTAATGATTCCAATATTAATTCCAATGTTCAACCAACCAAACGTTGTAATTAAAATATTCATTCAATGTATTCAAATTCTTATTTTAACTCTTATCTAGGTTGAGTAATGGAATTTTTTTTTTTTTTTTTGATAAATTAGGTTGAGTGATGTTGGTGAGTTGCGTATTCCGATCTCCAAAAACTTGGACAAACGATTTTGAATGAGAAATGTCAAGAGGCTTATGGAATGTCGTTCTATAATCCAGACAGGTGCTACTAGGGCTTTTAGGCTGTGCTGAACATTATAAATATACTAAAAGGATGTTAGCTTTTTACTGTTAACAGTAATGAACAGTGATTTTTGCCTTTCTTTTTTTTCTTTTTGTTGCTTCTGTTACAGTAATGTACAGTACTTTTACTACATTTGCTACAGTGATGTACAGTGCTTTTTTTCTACAGTAAAAATGTCGATTTTGCCCCTATTCAATATGCTGATTTGGCTTATCTACAGTGGAAGGACAGTTTTGTCCTCACATATTTTGTTGTTTTGTTTATAGTGGTGTATAGTGAAATGACTTTTTCATCCTTCAAAACCATTGGCTTTCCTCCAGACTGCACAGTAAATTGCTAGTTCTGCCCTTTTGGCAGTGTCCGGTCATTTTTGCCCCTCTCAGTGTGTGGACCGGATATGGGATGTACAGTGACTTGACTATTTTGCCCTCGAACCCTATGCTTGCCTTTCTCTTGCTGTTGTTGCCGCCTCTTTCTTGATTTTGTGTTTAGCCTCTCACTGTTCATTTCTCTTTCCCCTCTTTCTCTCGCCGCTGCTCTCTCTCTCTCTCCATACCCTTTTTGCTCCCCAAACTCTAAGTTTGCCTTTCTCTTGCTGTTGTCGTCGCCCCTCTCTTCATTTTGTGTTTGTTGTCTCACTGTTTATTTTTCTCTAACTTTTTCTCTCTTCGCTGCTTTATCTCTCTCTCTTCAGATTTTATGTATTTTGGGTTTTGAAACTTTAGCTTTGAGTTTTTGTTATTGTGTTCGCCGGTCCTCTTTTTTTTCAGATTTTATGTATTTTGGGTTTTGAAACTTTAGCTTTGAGTTTTTGTTATTGTGTTCGCCGGTCCTCTTTTTTTTTTTTTTTTTTTTTTTTTTTGCTTCCTTTTTTCGTGCTTTACTCTTTTCTCATTTTGTTTCTCTCTGTTGTTCTCTCTCTCTCTCTTTTGGTTTTTTTGATTCTTGGTCTTCAAATCCTAGGTTTTGGTATTTTTTTTGTGTTTTTGTTGGTTATTTATGTTTTTTTTACTTTCTTCGTCTAATGTTGGTGTTCACCTTAAATTTTTCCTTTTTTTCCGGTGATTTTGTTGTGTCGGATTTTTAGGGTTTCATTTTGGGGGGTTTTTTTTTTTTTTTACCGGTATGTACTATTTTTTTGCTTTTTTTGTTGTTGTATGATTTTTGTTTTGGAGGTTTAGGTTTTTGTTGGGGTATTTTTTTTTTTTTTTTTTTTTTGCCTTTTTTTTTTTCTCCTCTGTAAATATTTTTGCATTTTTTTTTTCCGGATTTGGGGAGTTTTTTTTTTTTTTTAATTCCGTGTATATGTATAATGGAATAAATATATAACGCAAGTTTTTTTTTTAATGCTTTCTCTATTTTCTTATTTTTTGGATTTATGGTCTTCGAAATCTAGGTTTTTTTTTTCTTTCTTTTTCCGTCTTCCTTGGTTAACCTTTTTTTCCCATCTTCTTATATTGTTCAGGCCAAATTTTTTCTTCCCCTTCTGTGTGTTTGTTTTATCAAAACCCTAAATTTTTATTCGGGGAATTTTTTCATAATTATTGATAAAATAAATGTAGAGGGAAAAAAAAAGGTATGCTTTTGTTTTTTGTTCTATTTATTTTAGTAAATTTTTTCCAATTTTTTCCTTCTTACATGTAATATAAATTGATTTTGATTTTTGTTATTTGTTAATTTGTTTTTGTAGATTACAGTGGTAATACTACTAAGGTGGCTGATTGGGAGTATTGAAGGCATTTTCTCTGTGATGTTTGTATTTATTTTTTTTTGGTTTTTATCCCCTGGGTAATATTTTTTCGATTTTATGGCCGAATTTGTTCATTTATTTTTTCTGTTTATAATTTTCTATTGTATTTCATAACTATATTTTATCTTTTAGTTGGATTTGAATAGATTGTTAGGGTTTTCCATTATTTACTCTTCTGGATTATTCGAGCAAGTTATTTTTGTGGTCAGAGAATTAGTCTTTTTTTACTGCTTTGTCCTACACATTTAATGCTTCAAGATTATTATATTTTTAGTTCAAGATTATTTTTTTAGTTGTAATTGTGCTATTTTTTAGTTATAATACTTAGTTTTTTCTATTTATATTTTTTCTTCTTTCCCCCGTGCGTTGGGTAGTTAGTCTAGTGAAAACTATAATAAAGAGAAGCCACATTTTCAAGGATGAAATTACCTTTTCAAAATTTTTTTTTCCTTTAAAGGCCATTTTTAAAATTTAAAAAACTTAGGCCATTCGTTAAACAATGATATAAACACCAAGTTTAATTTCAATTTCTAAATATAAATTCATGTGCCTGTCAATTATCATTTTTTTATTGATAACTTTTACTGATAGAAACATTTCTACTCCATAAACTTTTGTACTTTTTCAATTTTGCTCTCTGAACTTTTAAAACTAATAAAAAAAATGCTTCATGAATTATGAAATTTTATCATTTTGCTCATTCTATCAATTAAATAGATATAATTTGTTACTCTCACAATAAGCTTATGGAAAATTAAAGAAAAAAAGATTGCTAAAGCGGTTTAGCTCCTCCCAAAACAGCTTACTAGTTGCTAATGAAGATTCTCGACAATCTCATTAATTGTTCAAAGAAAGACTTAAATACAATGACTCCAACATTTAGAACCTAAGAAATATAAACAAATTAACCAACACATAATGGGCACAATATCTCCTATAACAGAATTAGCTAAAATTAAGGAAACAAACTACACTACAAACTTGAAGAAGTCAAACATAAACAAATGCAACGTCACTAACTACTATCACAGAGACTTGGAGACTTGCATCAGAATTGCTGACATGACAACAATTAAAGTGTAATTAAAAAAAAAACTTTATTTTTGTCCCAAGAACTTTAATACTCTTATAACTTTACCCCCGGAATTTTAAAAACTGGTATTTATACCCTCAAACTTTAAATTGTTAGTAAGATTGCTCCTCGAGCTTTAAACCATCAACAAAAATATCCCTCGTTTCATATTTTGGTCATATAAGACTTGAAAAAACTTTAATTTTACCCCTAAATTTTAGTACATTTATGATTTTACCTCTAAATATTGAAAAATTAGTGCTTATACATTTCGATCTTTAAACTGTCAGTAAAATCATTTATATTTAGTTCACTTAAAACTGATGTAACACTAGTATAAAAAAAAATAAATATAAATTAAAATCTTTATAATTACAAAAATAACCTTAAAAATCTATAAAAATTTAAGGGATCTAAGTATACAAATTGCTTTAATTTAGAAGCGTCTCTAACTACATTACAAAACCAGGAAAGATACTTTCCGTTGTGTCTATCCCCTTCCTTCATTGACCATCAAATGGCGGGTGTTGACACATCTTATGACAATTTTTTTATTTTTTATTTTATTTTAATTATCTATTTCGAAGTGTCTAATTAATTTGATCATAATGGTACGATCTAAATCTGACTGTAGCTATTTTATGTGATTGGATACAATCTACGATTAAAATCATTGAAGGTATTTTATGGGAGTACATACAATAAAATACTTTTTTCACATTGTACCGCATTTTATTGTCACCATGCGATTGATATCTATGGAAGCCGATTGAATATCCGCAAAATATATTTTAAAAATAAAATAAAATAACTATTTTTTTTAATTAATAAAGAGAGAGTCTGTGGTAGAGACTCTCCAAATGACTCTATCGGTAAAGCTCTTTTTTTAACCATTAGATTTAAATCGAACGGTTGACATATCAGGGGTGTACCATATTATCATATATCTTACCTCATTTAAACTTTCTCACCCTAAGACTTCTCCATCGCCGGTGACTTTTCCGCCGCCTCCGGCGACCAACGCCGGCGACCGTCCCCTGACGCCGGCGACCCACCCTCGGCCCCCTACCACCAACCCCAGCCCCGGCCGCCGGCGACCACCCTTTCTCTCTCTTCTCCACGCCGGCGACCCACCCCGACCTCCCCTCCACTCCAGGCTCCAGCCCCGGCCCCCCATGCCTGGCACCCTCCAACACCCCCCAGGCCCCCCCCGCCGGCCCCCTCAGCCCCCAGCCCAGCCGACGCTGGGGAAGTTGAGCCCAGCCCAGCCCAGCCCAGCCCCGCCCCCCCACCCCCACCCCCGACGGGGGGAAGAGAGAGAGAGGGGGGTGGGGGGGGCCGGGAGAGAGGGGAAGAGAGAGAAGGGGGTGGAAGGGTCCCGTCGGGGCCGGCGCCGGGGGGGGTGGGTGGGGGGGCCGGGAGAAAGGGGAAGAGAGGGGGTGGGGGGTTCCGTCGGGGGGGGGGGGGGGGGGGGAGGGCGTCGGCTGGGCTGGGGGCAGAGGGGGGGGCTGGGGGGTGCCGGAGGGTACCGGGCGTGGGGGCCCGCGGCTGGAGCTTGGGGTGGAGGGGAGGCCGGGGTGGGTCGCCGGCATGGAGAAGAGAGAGAAAGGGTGGTCACCGGCGGCCGGGGGTAGGTCGCCGGCGTCCGTTGCTGGCGGCGGAAAGGTCACCGGCGACGGAGAAAACTTAGGGTGAGAAAGTTTAAATGAGGTAGGTGTATGATAATATGATGCACCTCTGATATGTCAACCATTTGATTTAAATCTAACGGTTAAAAAAAGAGCTCTACCGATAAAGTCATTTGGGAGAGGCTCTACCACAGCCTAGCTGTCTCTGCTCCCCTACCTCCTTTATCACTGAGCGGTCATTTAGGGGCCTTAGCTGGTGATCCGGGCTGTTTCCCTCTCTCTGATTCGATTAAATTCTGAATAATCAGGAATACTGCTTTCTTTTTTACCAGAAAGACCCGAAGTAAAGAATTTGTGTTTCCCTTGATCATTATTTACTAACGGGATGTCCTAATACGTTACAAAATCGTATTTTAGCCAACGATCCAATCAGAGGACTAATTGGAACTAATGTATCAATCTTCTTCATAGCATTATCCATTAGAAATGAATTTTCACGAGATTCAGAAGCTGAAATTTCACCTCGACCATCAATAGGTTTAGCCAGGGCATTTATAACACGACCCAAAAAAGCCTCACTTACAGGTATCTGAGCAATTCGTCATGTTACTTTTACGGAACCTAAATCTTCTTTTACATCATTCTTAATCCACTATTTCATTAAAAAAAGAAATTGGATTTTTTTAATCATTGATGATTTAATACAAATCTGGATTTATCTTTCTTAATAAAATTACTTCCCGAGTAAGCTTTCAACGAAAATAAAAATAAAAAGGGAAGACAGGGTGGGAAAGAAGCAAAGTCCTCTTGCAAAAAGAAAGGTTCTTTCATCTTCATGTACTGTTGAACATAATAGCTTTTCTTTTTTTCTTTTTTTATATTTATTGTTTCTTTGTTTGACGGGATATAATTTCCGCTTCCTAGCTACACATTGATGAAAATTCTCTCTTCATCACCTCATGGAAGGTAAAAATCTTGTCGTTTCTGATCATTTCAAATTTCTGGAAAAAATTTATCCTGGTCATTCTGAACAATAGCCATTGGAAATGGCATATTTTTTAAAGCCTTTTCACTTCATTGTTGTTAATCCTTTTTTCTTGTTTCAAATTTCAAACACAAGGAACCCATTCAAAAAAATAGCTTCTTTATGATTTTATTTATTTATTCTTATATAAACTTAATTTGGTTAGGCTCTATTTTAGTATTTATTTATTTTCTGTTTTTATATAGTTTGTTGAGTATGTGTGCGCGTATTATCTAACTAGAATTGCTAGTTGCTTAAGCAGAGAAGGCAAGTAGTGTGGAATGTCACTCAGTGGGTGATTCTACATGTTGGAGGTTCACATGGACAATTGTTAACTTTACCAAGCTTAAAGTGAGTAAGCTCTATTCTGACGATTTCTATGCAGGAGGCTACAAATGGTAATTAAATTTCGCCGTATTTTACTAATGTGGTCAAAGTATGTCGTTAATTAATTCGTCATGTCAGTTTGTGAAACAACATTCTGATTTGAAATCGAAAAGTGCAGGAGGATACTGATTTTCCCGGAAGGGAACAACGTGGACTATTTGTCGATGTATCTGGATGTTGCTGATGCGGAAAATTTACCTTCGGGGTGGAGTATATATGCCCAATTAAGCTTATCTGTTATAAATCAGACATGTGGTCTAAACTCGGTTAAAAAAGGTACATTGATCCTATAAAGAAGTTACTACCATGAAGTAGCATTGCTAATATTGGATAGTAATACCGGTTACCGGTTACGCGGCTAGCTAAAATCGTGTTCCTTTGTATATTACAGAGACACAGCATGTGTTTAATGCAAAAGAGAGAGACTGGGGTTTCACTTCATTCATTAGTCTTACTAAATTACATAGCTCTGCTGGAGGTTTTATTTTGCAAGATAAATGCATCGTTGAAGCAGAGGTATGTTGTTATTGAGTACTGCGAAAAAAAAAACAAAAACAAAAAATTTGTGTGTCTGACTAAAAACCGCTGAGCTTCACTTATTTGAATTCTCTCACCCGCATGTTACCAGAGTCCTTACGTTAGGAGAGGTCGAATCTTCACATTTTGTTGTCAAGAAAGCATTGTTATGATCTTTTACTATTGTACTGCAGGTAACGTTGAAAGGTGTGGACAAACAGGAGCTAAAGAGAAGGGAAGAAGTTGAAGAACGTCCCGATACCGTCATAAAGGTAACATTAATTTGTAGTTGCTTGACGTGTTTTAGTCCTTGTACCTGGAAATTTTTCAGTGAAAAAAACTTTGAATTTCACTGATTCAAAGAGGGGGAAAAAAAAAAAAAAGAGATTACACTGACTTGTAGAGTACGATAGGATCAACAAAACCTATTGATAGCTATTTATAGTCTATTTACAATCCATTGCGAGTTGCAACCCATGTCTGCTTTTTCTTCTTTTTGGTGGTTGTTCTTTATCATCACCGGACTCAATTCAGTAGGACACTTCTAACTCCCGTGTTCCGAACCAAAAGTGTATTTGATGTTTCCATTATACCTATTATGAAGAGCTGAACTTTGGGGAAAATTTTGAATGAGAAGAATTTGACCTCATCGGTTTGCCTGTGGAGGTTATATATGTGTGAACCTTGAGCTACAATAGTGACTAATTTCTTGCCAAAATTAGTAATCTAAGTCTCTCGGACTGGTTATCTTGGTAATCTTTTCTCTCAAACCCGAACCTTGTGCCGCTGAGTCAGGGGAAAACCTATTAGTTTTGGTTTAGCCACATGTTTTACAGTACCACACTTCCTTCCTTTGACCTGGTTTACTTCAACAAGATTGGCAGGAGATTTCCCTAATCATAATTGCACCAAATACTCGCAAATTTCCAATGATTGTGTAAGGATCAAGGAGACCAAAACCCTCAAGTACTTTGTTTCCTGAACTCTGACGTAACCGACGCATCTCCATTAGATGTGATTATTGCTGATCCTTCTTAACTAACATTTTTTTAACCAATTCGTTGATCAAATATTTTCTTAGCCTTAGCAAATTTCTTCAAATAGTCCTAATATGTGCAAAAAAAGTCTGTTGAAGCTGAGCAGGAACAATCTAAGCCACCCAATTCAGAAGCTGGAATTCCAGGTGCTCACGAAACTGAGCTCCCTCCGACACCAGTGGATGTGCCCCCCGAGCAAGTAATACCCTTGGCTGAAATTGAAGAACTTTCGGAGCAAGCACCTGTTCTGGAGGAAACTAAAGTTCTTACTGAGGCTGAACATGATTCTTCTAGCAATTCACCCTTGGATGTGCCCCCTCCGACACCAGTGGATGTGCCCCCCGAGCAAGTAATACCCTTGGCTGAAATTGAAGAACATTCGGAGCAAGCACCTGTTCTGGAGGAAACTAAAGTTCTTACTGAGGCTGAACACGATTCTTCTAGCAATTCACCCTTGGATGTGCCCCCTCCGACACCAGTGGATGTGCCCCCCGAGCAAGTAATACCCTTGGCTGAAATTGAAGAACATTCGGAGCAAGCACCTATTCTGGAGGAAACTAAAGTTCTTACTGAGGCTGAACATGATTCTTCTAGCAATTCACCCTTGGATGTGCCCCCTACGACACCAGTGGATGCGCCCCCCGAGCAAGTAATACCCTTGGCTGAAATTGAAGAACATTCGGAGCAAGCACCTGGTCTGGAGGAAACTAAAGTTCTTACTGAGGCTGAACATGATTCTTCTAGCAATTCACCCTTGGATGTGCCCCCTCCGACACCAGTGGATGTGCCCCCCGAGCAAGTAATACCCTTGGCTGAAATTGAAGAACATTCGGAGCAAGCACCTGTTCTGGAGGAAACTAAAGTTCTTACTGAGGCTGAACATGATTCTTCTAGCAATTCACCCTTGGATGTGCCCCCTCCAACACCAGTGGATGTGCCCCCCGAGCAAGTAATACCCTTGGCTGAAATTGAAGAACATTCGGAGCAAGCACCTGTTCTGGAGGAAACTAAAGTTCTTACTGAGGCTGAACATGATTCTTCTAGCAATTCACCCTTGGATGTGCCCCCTCCAACACCAGTGGATGTGCCCCCCGAGCAAGTAATACCCTTGGCTGAAATTGAAGAACATTCGGAGCAAGCACCTGTTCTGGAGGAAACTAAAGTTCTTACTGAGGCTGAACATGATTCTTCTAGCAATTCACCCTTGGATGTGCCCCCTACGACACCAGTGGATGCGCCCCCCAAGCAAGTAATACCCTTGGCTGAAATTGAAGAACATTCGGAGCAAGCACCTGGTCTGGAGGAAACTAAAGTTCTTACTGAGGCTGAACATGATTCTTCTAGCAATTCACCCTTGAATGTGCCCCCTCCGACACCAGTGGATGTGCCCCCCGAGCAAGTAATACCCTTGGCTGAAATTGAAGAACATTCGGAGCAAGCACCTGTTCTGGAGGAAACTAAAGTTCTTACTGAGGCTGAACATGATTCTTCTAGCAATTCACTTCACTCTGATGAAAATCTCGTTCCTCGCTCAACTGCACTGGAAAACAAGGATGTTGAAACTCTCAAGATGGAGGATACACAAGAAGAAGTTATCACGGTCAGGACCCAATACAACTCGGCTTCATTTTGTTCTATTTTACCTTGGTTGTTTTCACACGTCTTCTTAACGCTTTACTCTCTCTGATTCAGGAGACAACTGTCGTCGAAGCAGAAACGATTTCCTCTTCCTTTGCTGAAATAGACAACTTGTTTTCCGACATTCAGAATCTCTTGGACGGAAAATCAACCAGCTTTCAGCCTCCTCAACTAACCAATGAGGAGATTGCCAATGCGAAGGAAACCTTCAGACAATGCATCAACATGAAGCTTGCCAATGTCATCGAATCGGGGCGAGCACCTGAGTTCAAGAATTCACTTTCCATTATGCTCACTGTCAACGCCTTTCCTAATGATGTCGTGCATGAGATGACCAAGTTTCTGGTGAACTTTGACCGTCGTCGTGAGCTATATATGTCCGCGCAGCAAGACCTAAGAGAGGCCAAAGAGAAACAAAACTCGGTAAGCAAGCTGAAGACTACTCTGAAGGACTTGTCCTTGGAATTCGTGCCTATAAGGAATCGAGCTAATGAGATTGATCAAGAAGTCGCTAGGCTAGAGAGACGGTTGGCTGAAAGGAAAGAAGAGAAGGCACAACTCAAGCACGGTCTTGAAGATTTGGTGGGTCGAGCAAGCACATCAAGGCAGGCACTGATTGATGCTGAACAAGAAATGAAGCTGTTTTTGCACAAAAAGGAAGAAGCGGAGGGCATGGTTGCTGACATAGAAAGGTTGTGGGAGTCCTTGAAGAAGAATTAATGGTCGCCTGGTAGAGCTTTTGCTTTTAGTCGGTAAAAGAAGAGATGTTTTTAGTAAAACGACATTTGAACTTTCCATTAAGCACTAAGAACTTTCCATTAAAGCTCTAGTACGAGTTTTAAAGAATCTAGAAGAGCTTCTTTAGAAGCTATACTTCATGACTTTGATTGAAAAATCTTCTATAGGGTCAAATATCTTTTGAAAAGTTATTTATACACTTGCAAATGTGACTGTTGAACTCAGGGAAAAAAAACAAAAAACAAAAAAACAAAACCAACAACCTTATCCTGAATCTCCTCGTCCTCAGAGAAGCCCATTCTTCTAGCTTTTCAGCACAGCATTGAGGAATTATTCAGCAAACAAATAGAAAACAGAAATAAAAATAAAGCAACCAAAAGCCAAATGCCACTCTACCCTCCCTTGGCTGCATAATTTACAGACCCGTTGGGAAAGGAGGGGGGGGAAGGGAAGGAAAGGAAAAAAAGGGGGGTGAAATTGGGCATGAACGTTTTATTTGCTATTGGAACAAAGTTTTTAAGGAAATAATAATAAAAAATTCAAGGGTACGGAATGCTTTCAAAGGTAAAATGGAATTAATGACGTAGTTGATGGAGGGTAAAACTCAAAATAATCCTTTACTATATGGACAAGGTTGCGTGACTAACTTATTTAAATAGTAGTTAAAGGATCGTGTTTCAACATGTGATTTGAAAAATTCCTAATGCAAAGTTTTGCAATGATGAATGGTAACTTTTGTCATGGATAGTTTATTATTACCAACAAAAAAGTTATATTTCAAAAATAAGTATTTTTTTTTAATCTTTGGAATTAATAAACGTATTTAAAATTAAATTCTAATTTTTTTTGCAGGTAATTTCTCATTTTATGACTTCATAATTATATTTAGTATTTAATTATTAATAATTTTGAAGTGCATCAGTTCCTAATTTTAAATTACATAGTAGTTCATAAGAATAATGATACTAATGTATTTAAAAATTCAAACCAAATTTAATTATAACCCAAATTTAAATATAATCTTTTAAAGGAATTTAGATAGAAATTAAATAAAAGTTATCAGCAATGTCGTTTTTGTACTATCGCCAACGTTAACTCTCTATATTACGTACGTGTTAATCCTAAGATCTAAAACGTAATTAAATTTTGCAGCCCTTGAGTCTAGAAGTCCCGCTATTGTGTTTAAGCTTGGGGACATCAGATCTAGCTATACTGGTCTAAAATTATTAAAAAGAGAGATAGAGAGAGAGAGGCAATTGAAAAAGGATCACAAGAGTTTTGGAAATTAGCGCCGAGGAAACAATATGGACAGATAAAAGTTTATATGTGTGTGTGTGTGTGTGTGTGTGTGTGTACACGTTGAAGCAAGGAACAATTGAAATTAAAAGTTATCATGGAAAAAGGAAACCTTTAATTTAGATTTTAAAGGAAAACGAATCTCTGTTTTGTTTTTTTTTTTTTTTTTTAATAAGAGAAAAATTATTATAAAGGGGAAAAAAAGGAAAAGGTCTCTTACAAAAAGGGCAAAAATTTGAGAAAACTAATAAAACCGTTAAGAAAGTAATATGAAAAAGGGCAAAAAAAAAAAAAAAAAAAAGGAAATACAATGAGAAAACTAAGCAAAAATTTTATTTAAAAAAAAAAAAAAGGCAGAAAAGAAAGCAGTCCAACGGAAAAATATATTAAGATTTTCCCTATTTACAATCCTTTATCACTACAAGCCATAAATTGATACTTTAGGTTATTCTTTGTTTCAAGGCTCTTCATCTGATGATTTTTTTCCCCCTCAAAATATCCATTCTTTAATTTGTCCCAAGAGCTTAACGAAATAATTTTCTTCTGTTTTTGAGCAAGTACACAGCTTAAAACATTGACTTGGATTTTTTAACAAGGTCTTTATCTGTTATTCTACCCCAAAATTTCATGGCAAAAGCGTTCGGATTTGCTTATAATTTTTCTCTTTTTGATTGTCAAAGATTTTAACTTTTAATTGTCCAATTTATATATTTTCCTTCAACTTTTGGACTGTCAAATTGAATTAGGCTCAATTTATCAATTGGAGAAAATCAAAATTGGAATGAAACCACCGCTTAAAAGCAGGTTGTTATTACAAATGCCAAAACTAACAAAAATAAAAGTGAGCTCTGGCATTGTCTCATGAAAGGTTGCACTCCATACATTGCTGGAATAGGCGAACTAGATCTATGCACATCTCGCCGTATAAAGCGAGCTCCGGTATATGGTCGTTCCTTTGCACCGACTCGGCGAGGAAACTCTATCATGCAAATCTCATATCTTGTCAGTGAGGAGAGATGCATGCACTGTGAGCAAAAGAACAGATGCATTGCACCAATACATTTTCAGTAAAATAATAAACGTGGAATATGTATCCTAGTCAAAGCCATAAATATTTGGTCGGTACAGATCTACCAGAGGGCAAATGACTCACCGGTCAAGATCTGATATCCCGTATTTTGCTGTTTTATTAACTGTCTTTCTATAAGTGTTATTTCATATTATCTGAATTTAAAAATTTAGTTATATAAAAATTGTTAAATGTTAAAGATTCTTGAACTAATTAATGAGCTGTCAAAATATTATTAAAAAAACAGCCATTGAGACAGGAAAATGAAATAGCAAAGCTGGACTCTGGACTCGTCGTGTAATATATCCCATTATGATTTTTTTTAATTATATAACTTACGACCCCTAATAGGAAAAAAAAAAAAGTATTCAAAATTTATTTTATGTCAGTTTAATTAAAGTGGGTGTATATGAAAATTAAGTATTATAAAAATAATATCTATAAAAGCAATTTATTACATAAAGTATTTCACGTTCTATTAAAATTTAACTAACATATTTTCAAGAAGTTTATGACTGAAATTTTATAAAATTATTAAAATGACCGTTTTAATAAAATGATCAACCAATTGACCCAGAAAATATTAATATGTTTTTTTGGTGATTGATTAGTGATTAATTATGATCAATCAATAATTGATTATGATTGTCATGGTCAATAACTAATAAAGATCATTTTCCTAAATTCAAAAAATTTCAGCCATTTGTTTAAATAACTATTTAAAATTTTCCATTTACCTAATTTTACTTAATTTTATTGATGATATAGACATAGATTAATATGTGCACTAAGACATCATAATTAAATCGACACATTTCAAATGTTTTTATCAATTACCCATATGATATTTTTAATTTTAAAAGGAAAAAATAATAAGTTATAATAGAAGAAAAATTAAAATTAAAACAGGCGTAAACAAATACAATAAAACCAAAACACAAAGCTTTAAGCAGGAAATAGATAGGTTTCCATAACAATATTGGGTATTTATGTAGAGATATTTTCAATTTTTTGGTACATCGTCAGTCCAGATTCCCTTAATACTACAATATATTAACTTCCACCGAATATCTAACATGAATTTTTATTCCGTAGTTATATTTGTACCCATTATTTACTTTTTTATAGAATAAAAAAAATGTCCTTCTATAGTTGATATTTTCGTATTTTTTTCTTTTAGAAACGGGAATTTCATTAAATTTAATAAGTAGATACAAAAACACAAAATATAACAAATGACCCCATATTATATGGACAAAACAATTTAATAAGAATGAATCTATCAGTAAATTTCTGATGACGCTCAAATGGAAAGACGTATGCTTGAGGCGATAACTGATACATACCTCGACACACTGAAATCGAATACATGTAAGACTCTTTTTGACTAAACCCTGACAATCGATGGAAAATCCCGATCTATCGAGGGTCAAGACTCAGTAGCACTAGATCCACCACTAGCTCCACATAAAAGCAATTCTAGTGGGATCAAAACAACGCCGTGACTCAGATCTGGCGAACAAACAAACGCGGAAAGTGGGGAGACCACCTCCATTATCAAAATTAACAAACTGAAACACAACACTAAAATAAAAGATGGCAAAGACATTGTCATTAAGACCACCTCCATTATCAAAATTAACAAACTGAAACACAACACTAAAATAAAAGATGGCAAAGACATTGTCATTATTATACATAAAACTACAAACCAAAAAACACAAAAAAAAAAAATAAATAAATCAATCAATCACATAGAAAGAATTCTTGCCGAAAATAAGATACATGTTGTCGAGAGAAACCGGATTGCCGAAACCGAGCCATTGCATGACTTCTCCGTCTTGCTCCTTCCGGCAATGCTCCTCCAATGGGCTCGTCTCTTTCAAAACTCTCACCATATGATTCTCACATCTATCCTTAGGGCCGGGAAACCAGAGACAATCCAAAGGCTGCCATTGGAGTCCAGCCCCAAGAGAAGAAAACGATTGAAAAACCCTAAACTCTCACGTGTTAGAGAAAGAAGAGAAGAGAGAGAAGAGGAAAGTTTCTTTTCGTAATACTTAAGTAAACCTATTATACATCTACTTTAATTTTGATTTGATTTAGGAAAATAAAATCTATAACAATTATAATTAGAAAAAATAATACTTTCCCTAGTTAAGTATTTTTTTTCCTAAAAGAAAAAAGTAAAATACCCTCTACGTTGTTTAACTGCATTCTTCGTACCATTATTCTTCTTCTTCTTCGTAATTTTCTTCTACTGCTTCTTCATAATCTTCTTCTTCAAAAAAAAATGTCAGTTAAAAAAATTAAAAAAAATCAAAATACTTAATGCTTTCACTAAACAATAGTACTAAACTCTCAATCACAAAAAATTCAAGACTTTCCAACTTATTCATATTCAACAATCACAAAATAATATAAGTGCCCATAAACTATTTGATGATGGGGTTGAAAAGAAATATATACATATATGTTACAATATCGATTGACTTTTCTAGATTTTTTTTTTTTTTTCGTGAGAAAGAGTATTATAAAAAAAATTAGGGTTCATAAAAATGAATTAGAGGTAATCAAAGATAAGCGGGTAATTTTTTTTTTTTTTTTTTTACTCATGTGGGAAAAAAAAATTTATAATGAACAAGGGGTATGCTTTTTTATTTCTTTAAAAACATACTATATATATAAAGGTGTGTTTTTATTTGGTTTTTATGTGATTCTACTATGAGATAAAATGGTAATAACAATAGTTTATAATCAGATAACAAAAATTTCCTACCTATTGTCTTGTGGGATCACTCGCATTTTTATTCCCTCGTAGAACAGATATGCTATTTCCTTAATATCCCTCTCAATTACAAGCTCATTCTCATACAGGTGGTTTGCTTCCAATAACATCAATTGACAAAAATAAAAAAAAAACAAATAATAA
Source organism: Ficus carica (assembly GCA_009761775.1). Lineage (NCBI taxonomy): Eukaryota > Viridiplantae > Streptophyta > Magnoliopsida > Rosales > Moraceae > Ficus > Ficus carica. The sequence continues at coordinate 24,505,232 of CM019748.1, read as the reverse complement.
GTAAATTATCAACAAAAACAATATCATAAGATAAATGACATATTTATGTAAGCAAATTTTTTTAAAAAATAAAGTATATAGTACATTTACGAAACTATTGAAGCAAAGCATATTTACTAGTAAATATGTCTTTTACTAGGAGAATAAATTATTCACTTTTTTAGTAAATCAATTATTTACTAGTAAATATATTATTTGCCACAGCTATTTACATGTTTTAGCTTTATTCCTTAAATACTATTTACCATACACTAGTTGTATTGCATGTGTTTCGTACGTGCGGAATAGACAAACAAAGTAAAAATAAATAAATTAAAAAGTTTAAAATATTTTCTAAAATTTTTTAGAAAATTGTTTTTTTTTTCAATTTAAAGTTACCACGTGACAGGCATGGAGGACTCAGAGGCCAAGTACGAAAGGCAGGGAAGAGAACAGAAGAGAAGAGAGAGAGAGGCGTGAGAGCAGGGATGAAAGAAGGGCGAAGAACAACAAATAATAATAATAATAATAATAATAATAATAAGGAAAAAAAGAAAAGAAAAAAAAAGTGACACGCGGGCGATAGGGGAGGCATGACAGAAAACTAACTAACATTCACACTTATTGGTAAGAGATTCTCATATCTTAACAGGCAAAACATCCCACACACTCATGTTCTGCAGCCAAAAAGACAAGAAAACTCCTACCATAAACTTGAAAACTACGAGAGACTGAACCATCATTTCCCAACCAAAAGGAAAAAGAAAAAAGTAATAATAATAAGTTTCAAACCATATGCTTAACTTAGAAAGATAAATACTCAAACTTTAATACCATCTGACTTCCTAAAATATTGTTGTTTCCGCATTTTAACACTTGTTACTTCACATGAATTCATAAGATACTTCGGTTCGAGAGTGGATTTCTTTTCTTTAAATATTCATACTCGACTTAGTTCCCGGCGACATTGCAGTTAAGTATTTCCCCGGGCTCCGTCTCAGCAAATTTCTGCTTTTTCAGTACTTCTTTCCGAGAATAAGTTTCAGTGCTGCAACATTCAAACCCAAAATTTAAACAGAATTCAACAAGATCTACCCAGGAAGACATGAATGCTTGATTGTAAAACAGTTGAGACACAACATAATCACAAGGTAGCGATGTAGCGAACTTGAAGATCGAAGCAGCAACCAACAATATTTGGTAGCAAAGTTCATTTAATTATCACAAAAGACCTGGCATTACAAATGCGGTGAATGTGGTAAGTCAATTAAATGCATGTTCCGCTTAAATCTCACTTAGGTACGTATGCCAATAGCTGCTGAAGCAAGAAAAGAAAAAAAAAAAAAAAAAAAGTAGAAAAAAGATAGAGACATTAGGGGTTCGAAGAGAGAGGTCTGGGGGAGGCCGAGAGTGGAACATAGGCCAAACTGAGAAGAAAGAATGAGAAGAAAAAAAATAGAAAAATAGAAAAAAGCCAAAAAAAAAAAAATATTAGTGTAGTGTTTTTATGTTTAGGATTTAGCGTTTATTTTTAGTTTTAGGTTTTTACTTTCAAAAATTTTAAGGGAGATGACATTTGAAGAGCAAAGAGGAGGAGGAGGAATTTGGAGGAAATCTTAAAGATGTGTAGAAACAATCATTGGGTTTTCATTCTTTTTTTCTTATTTTTTTTTTATTTTTTTTATTTTTTGAATCCTTGATCTGCTTAATTTTGTCTTACTTTTCGTTTATGAGTATTGTGTAGTTTGTTGATTCTATGGTTTGATATAGCTGTACTTGAACTATATTTTGACGATTTAGTTAGTTGTGAATCTAATTTCATTTCAATTCATTTGTGTTCTCTATGTTTAATGCATCTAGTTTATTTTTTCTAAATAAAGTAGTTGATTTTGATATGTGGAATTTGGCACTTGGGAAAGGGAATTTTATATGTTGAAACTGAGATACACAGCCTTAGTAGTATTGAGTTCGGAAAGCCAGTAGTACTTGAGTAATTGCATTTGTGGATTGATCTTAATGAATGTTTGTGCATTTTAGTTGATAGGAATATCAATTTTAGGTATTCATGCATATTATCTCATTTGACACTCATGAGAGGTAATGAGGTTATGTTAGAGTCATGATTAATAAATTGGATGAAGTTGAATAACAATTGTTAAGCTGGTTAAGCATAGGAATAGTAGAGTGAAATCAAATCCCTAGAACCTTGCTTGTGTCTTTTTATTCCTTCGGTTTTGTTTAGTCATTTTAGTTTAGTTTATTTATTTTAACTTGTATTTTTGTTATTTTTCAATCGATTGTTTAAATAATCCTAACGTTAGCGAATTTCAGTAATTAACTTAAAATTAAATGCAATTCTCGTGGGATCGACAACCTTACTTATCACTCTATTACTTATGTGACTCGTACATTTGCGAGATTTCACACAAGAAGACACATGTGAGAATAACGCTTGACAGAATTTGGATCATGAGTAACGCTTATGGATAGTGCTTAGGCAACTCTAGGTTTGCCAGACAATGAGACGAGATGGTTTAAACTTTAAATCATTCTAGTTTGTTATTCAAAAATGGCCATTTCTAGGATCCTGAAACTAATCTTTTACGGTACCAATCCCTTAAGAGAGAGCAAATCATGTAATACAAAAGTAAGGTACATTATGTTTCTTTTAACCAGTTGATTATAGAAGGTTGGTGTTATTGACTTTTGCATTTCACGCAAATCAAGATGTAATTCAAAATGATATTAAGGGTAGTTTCATCTTTTAATTAGTAAAAAAAGCTTACATGAAGGTATGATTGTAAATTTATTGAGGACAAGCTTGTAAATTTAGAATGAAAAAGTGTTTTTAATTATTTGGTACAAAGTATATTGTGATAGTATGTCAACGTAATGACAGAGAAGCGAAGTAACGAATGTGTGTGGGTGATTTAAACAATACATAAGTGTCGTTTTAATATTTTCAAACTGTTGTGGATTAAAGGAGGTCGCTGTCGTGGAGTCTCGAATTTGACGGTGACAGCGGCGGAGTTCAAAGTGTAGCCGGAGGTCGCCGTTGTGCTCTCGAATTCGGCGGTAAGGTGGTTGCATTTAAGTGTAGCCAAAGGTTGCTGTCACAGAGCTCTCAAATTTGGCGGTGACGGCGGCTGTGTTTAAGGTGTAGTCGGAGGTTGTTGTCATGTAGTTCTCGAACTTAGCGGTAACAGCGGTGGTATTCGCGGTGAAGCCGGAGGTCACCGACATATAGCTCTCAAATTCGGCAATGACGGTAGCAGTAGTCGAGGTGAAGCCAGAGGTCGCCGTCGTGGAGCTCTCGAATTCGTCCCGTGACACCTTAGAGTATGCCAAGTACTACATTGAAGACACGATGTTGAAGGACAGAAGTTGGATTTGTTTTTTTCTTTTCTTAATTAAGTAGACCCGTTCTCTGGCTAGTACTTCTTCTTCCTCTTCCGCAATTAGATACCTTCCTCACCAAAACGTGAGCTTGCACTGGAACACCTCTCATTCACTAATCAGTTTGGTTTTTATGGGTCTATTCTTGTTATTTCTTCACCAAATATGAAGCTCTTAAAGGCAGGAAAGAATTGTTGTGAGTGGGATGGTATTGAATGCCACATGAAAACAGGACAAGTGGTGAAGATTGATCTCAGTAACTATGGTCTAAAAGGGCATTTGCTTCCCAACAGCAGCCTCTTCAATTTGCGTCAACTTCGACGGCTCAAACTTGCCTTGCGTCGGTAGTGTTCGAAGTGTAGCCGGAGATCCTCATCGTGTAGCTCTCGAATTTGGCGGTGTTGGCGGCGGTGTTTGAGGTGTAACTGGAGGTCGCTGTCGTGGAGCTCTTCAATTTGGTAGTGACGGTGGCAGTGTTCGAGGTGAAGTCGGAGGAGGTCGCCGTCGTGGAGCTCTTGAATTCGGCCCGTCATACCTTAGAGTATGCCCAGTTTGAAGACATGGTGTTGAAGGACAAATTTTTTTTTTTTCTTTTCTTAATAAAGTAAACTTACTCAGCCGGTATCAGATAGATGTATATTAAATTACTCTTTACATATCTTTGATTACCTTTAATTAATATTGACCATTTGATACGTTTTGGTACAGAGTCATTAGGGGACCAATCTCTCTTAAATCTGAACTTGGAGACTCTAGAAGAGCCCTTTAAAATATATATCATGAATAGTAGATTTGTTTCTATTGTGATAACCATCATTTTTTCAAATGAAAATTTAGAAAATAATGCTCATATGATAAGAAAATATAAATATCAAAAGAAATTTAATATGTTCGAAAGTAATTATATCACTCAATTTATTTAAACATATCCATATTAACACATGATATTTAAGTAGTTTCTTTTATAATTTTTGACATATCATATGTATATGTTCCTTGATCTCTATCCATTATATATTCATGTATACTAATGAATAAAAAAAATTAAAAAAAATGATGAATTTTATTACATTAAAAATATAAAAAATATTGAGAATCGATATTTTACGAATATTCGATCGATATTTTCATAAACATATACATAAATTTCTTTGATATTTTGTCATTTAATATTAGATTTTTAACAAAAATCTATATTTTTGAAGAAAAAAAATTGATGTAGAATTTTTCAAGAAAATTTTGTGATAGTCGGCGAAAAAGATGTTGTACCCATGATTACAAATACATAAATTTTTACAGAAATATCAACGAAAATGTTGATTTTTTTGGATGATGTTAAAAAAATAAGAAAAAAATAAAATAAAAAAATAAAGTTGACGGCCCACAAGACAAGTTTGTCATTAAAAAATAAATAAAATAAAAAAAGTGCTTCGAGCGTAAGAAATTGACGATCGTGCCAAAGAGCAGTCCTCGCCCTTTTTTTGACTCACTGTCCATCATCCATGTGAAGAGGTAAAGCTTCTCGAACCCAAACTTCTGCTGACAAACCAACTATTTTGGTATCTATACAAGTAGTGAAATTCGTAGTTCCCAAACTTCTATTCACCTTTATGGTCTCTGTAATTGATTCTTTTTTTCCCCCTTGTTTTGCAGTAGTGTCATCATCTTCAAATCATAATCATGGAAGGTAATTTATCTCTCTGAAATTTTTTTTTTTTTTTTTTTTTTTTTTTTTTGGTGTCAAGTATTCTGGGTATTGTCATTTTAAAATCTCTGCAAGTTGTTTGAGTGCTGGCGTAGCCTATAATAATTACAAACCACTTCTCTGAGTGCTCAAGACTTTAGTTTTCTTGAACAAACAGGGGGTTAGTAAGTATATTCCAGTATTTCTATAAATACTCAAGACTATTTTATTTATTTTTTCAATTTTTGGTCAAGAGATTTAGACCACGAAACTGAAGACTTGATATTTTTAATTTTTATGTTCACACTAACACACTAAGACAGTTTTTGGTGATCATAGACATTCAAGGTTGAAAGTTGCTTGGCCAGGACAACAAGTTGCCATATCTTTTTTAGGATTTGAGATGAGTTTCTCCATAATAAACTTATGACTCGTTTGGTTCATAGATTTGAACAAAAAGTTCAAATTTTTGTTAGAGAAAACACGGTAGAAAAATATTTAAATTGTGGGTTCAAACCTATGATCCAAAATCTCATTGAATTCAAGATAAAAAATGTAAATTTTGAATAAGTAGGCTGAGTGAAATATTAGTGCCAAAGTTTGTTCTTTTTCTTTTACTTTTGTTTTTTTGTTTTTATTGTTTCTCGATATCCAATCGAAGATACAGTTGACTGACGCTAGTAGCTCAAGCAGAAAAACTTAATGGTGGGAATTCTCAGCCCGTGGATGATTCTTTTTCTTCATCTGGGAGGTTCACATGGAAAATCGAGAACATTTCTAATCTTATTGTTGGGAAGCTATATTCTGATATTTTCGATGCAGGAGGTTACAAATGGTGATTACTTATTTGTTTCTGTTTGTCCACTACATTGGTGTATAAAAATGTCTTTTGGTAAATGTTGGATCTGATTTAAATTGAAATGTGCAGGAGGATGCTAATTTTCCCAAAAGGGTTGAAGCAGAGTGATCATTTGTCAATTTATCTAGTGGCTGCTGATTCGGCAACGTTGCCTAGTGGCTGGAGTAGACACGCCCGCTTTAACATTTCAGTTATTAGTCAAATTCCAAAATTCACCGTTGCACAAGGTATCCTCTCTCTTGCTAATATTCCCAAATGAAGAAATCCCCGTTGAGCCTAGCTCAGCGGGTGGGAGGGGAGAGGTTTGTGTAAGAGCTCCCAGGTCACACCGTTAAAAATAAATTGTAAACACATGAAGAAGTAAACTTCATTCAGCAGCATAACAAAATAGGATTTACATACCTGATTATAATTGTGTTTTTGCACACTTGCAGAATCAGAGTATACATTCAACGCGACCAAGAATTACTGGGGTTTCCTTACTTTCATGCCTCTTAGTAAATTAAATGATCCCCTTAAACGTTATCTACTAAATGGCTCATGCACAGTAGAAGCAGAGGTTAGTACATGCAGGGTCATTGATTGCACTGTTTGTCAAACTTGTTATGTTTGGAACTAAGAACCAAGGACTTCTTCTTAGATGAATTGTCTCCAAAACTCTGCCGTTGATTTTAAGAAAGGATTTAAATTTTCTCATTTTGCTGTTATAGGAACATATTATTTTGCTCTTTGAAAATGTCATTGCAGGTCATGTTTGATTGCAGGTCATGTTGAATGAAGAACAAATCAAAGAGAAGCTAAAGAAAAAGGTAAATTTTGATTTACGCAAAGGTAATATTAATATTTGGCTGATGCCATTTGTTTGGTATATGATGCCATTTGGATCAAGAATATTATGTACCTAATTTCCATGAAGCCAAAACTGGGAGACAATTGTACTCTTGCTGATATGTTCTTGGATAGTTTCGCAATTTTGTTAATTGTGTTTATGCTTAAATATATTGGAGCTTGTTGATTCCAGGGAAGCAATAATCACACTTTTGACATGACCAAAATGCTTGAAAATGATTATTCAGTTTTCCGGGAAAAAGGGGGAAAAAAAAAATCTCAAATGATTTGTTAGGAATCAGGAAATCAGAAACCTCATGAATTATACCTTAGACGCTCCTACAATTTCACAACAGAACTTCACAACAAGCTGAGCAAGTAACTTTTGGGGCCAAGGAGATTCAGGAAGAGAATAATTACCACCATCATAATTTAACCCTCATATTGCTGATCAACCAAATGTCCAGCCTCCTCAACTGAACTTTGCTTCACCTGGTTCCATTTTATTAAGTGCTCCAACTCTATTCTTTCTTTGTTTCAGGAGCCAACTTCTGATGAAGCAGGAAAAAATTCATCTTCTTTTGCTGAATTTGACAAGTTGTTTACTGACGTTCAAAATCTAGTGGAAGGAAAGCCTTCTAAAGCGGAATATTTGAGTAGCTTCTGCACCTCTCCATCTAGCGCTGAGGAGATTGCAGACGCTAAGAAAATCTTCAAACAATGCATTAATATGGATCTTTCCAGCATCATCCAATTGGGGAAAGCTTCTGAGCTCAAGAACTCACTTGCTATTATGCTGACTTCCAATGCATTTGCCGATAACATGGTTGATGGGACAAGCAAGTTTCTAGCAGAATTTGACCAAACTTGTGAGCGATATGAATCTGCAAAGCAAGACCTAAGCGAGGCCCAAGAGGATGAAAAGGAAGTAGATGAGCTGAAGGCCACTCTAAAGCAACGATTTGCAGAGTTCATACCTCTAAGGAATCAAGCTGAGGCTGTTGATCGAGAAATAGCTAGGCTAGAGAAACAAGTGGTTGAAAGGAAGGCGAAGAAGGAACGGCTAAGTAAGAGACTTGAAGATCTGGCTGGTCAAGCAACTACGTCAAAAGAGGCACTGGTCGGTGCTGAACAGAGGATGAAGCCGTCTGCGATCAAGAAGGAACAAGCGGAGAAGGCAGTTGATGATATCAAAAAGTCATGGGAATCACTGAAGTTTAGTTGTTCTGTACTGCGTTAGTATATCCTTAAACATTGTTTGACATCTTTGAGTTGGGAACCAATATTTTAAGCTTCTTTCATGCAAAAGAACAATTTGTTTTGGATTGAAATTTGGACATTCAACAGCAAGTCAAAGTTCCCCACTCAGCAAATACTCTCTTTTGGATTACTTATAAACTATTAAAGCTTTGTTCGAAATTCCCAATCCCCTCTATTCCTAATCTCACTTACTGATTGCTCTGGATCCATGTATTTTTGTACATCTTTTTTTTTCCCCCGTATTTTAGATCTTTTTGATTTATTGTTGTTGTTGGGATCACGTGTAGAGAGATTGATCAGTTATGAGCTAGTCGGTTGCTAGACTGAAAAGATTATTTAGGGTACTAATCTCATGACTTTAGCCGCCTTTAGGTGGGCAGAAGCTGCTCAAACTTTTGACCTTGGAAGTCTCTTCTACTTTGTTTTGAATGTCTGAAAATGATATTTTCTCTGCTTCTACCGAAGTTGGTTCCGAAACGAGAAAGAAAAGAGTTGAAGCTCTATGAAAATAGACGCAGGTGAAGCAAGATAACCAACATGATGGAACTGTTTTACTTTCCTCCAATATATCCTTAGCCACAAAAGTTTATCATCTTGTGAAGTTTCGTTGAGAAAGTAGAAGGAGCGTCTTCGGTATGACCCGTTAAGTATGAATTTAAAGCAATTTGGTCAGGTTGGACGATCTGTGGAAAGTGCTTTGAGACAATTGCTTCAATGGAATCAACCATTGAAGCAACCAACTCCCAAAACATTTTAGCAAAACAAAATCTGGTACACGTTATTTTGATCGAAAAAGCAAGATAAATGATACAACTAAAATCCATTCATGTCTAGAAACCAAACGACAGTTACCATAATCCAACAAGAAGAATCATCCACAGGCTGAGAATTCCTAATATTTGCCTTTTCTGATTTGAGCTACTGAGGGTCAGTCAACCAAAAAATCGAAACTATAATACATGTATCTTGATGGGATGTAGCAACGAGGGGAAAAAAAAAGGAATAGGATAATAATTGGGAAGCGGGGGGGGGGGGGGGGGGGGCGGACAAGTTGGCAACGAAAAAAAAGGAAAAGGATAATAATTGGGAAGCGGGGGGGGGGACAAGTTGGCAACTTTACCTCAAATTTTAGAGTTAAAGATTTAAGTAGACAATTTATTTCACACAGAGGCTACTCACTACAATGTCCAAGTAATATGAGTCACTAATATCCAAGCTTTATACAACTCTAGTTTGAAGCATGTGCTCTATAGTTGGACATATTTAAGAAAATTTATTTCAATAAAGAAAAATTAAAAGAATAAGTAATTTAATAAATTACATTTAAGAATTATAAAAAAAAAATTAAGAGAAAACCAACATGACTAATATGAAAAAAGGACCAAAATAAAAAAAAAATGTCTAAATTGAAAACAAAAAACCAATATGGAGAAAGGACCATATTGAATTTTTTTTTTTTAAAAGACCCAAAAAAAATAAACAAAGGACCTTAAAATAAAATAAAATAAAAGGGAGATGTGAAAAAAAAAAAAAAAAAAAAAAAGAAGATAAAAAGGACGAAAATGGAAATAATAAACCAACGTTTAAAGAAAGAGAGAGAGAGAACTAAAATAAATAAATTAATTAATTAATTAAAACGATCCGAAAGAAATCTGAGAGACTAAAAGAAAACTTTTTCGAGCAAGAATCGTAGGAGACATTCTCCTTTCTATAATATATATATATATATATATATCATATAGACAATATGGAAATTCCAAACTCACATTTGTTGTCACGAATCTAATGTAACACATTCGATGTTAATTGACGAACCAAAAAATTAATGATTCCAATATTAATTCCAATGTTCAACCAACCAAACGTTGTAATTAAAATATTCATTCAATGTATTCAAATTCTTATTTAACTCTTATCTAAGTTGAGTAATGGATTTTTTTTTTTTTTTTTTTTTTTTTTTTGATAAATTAGGTTGAGTGATGTTGGTGAGTTGCGTATTCCGATCTCCAAAAACTTGGACAAACGATTTTGAATGAGAAATGTCAAGAGGCTTATGGAATGTCGTTCTATAATCCAGACAGGTGCTACTAGGGCTTTTAGGCTGTGCTGAACATATAAATATACTAAAAGGATGTTAGCTTTTTACTGTTAACAGTAATGAACAGTGATTTTTGCCTTTTTTTTTTTTTTTTCTTTTTGCTGCTTCTGTTACAGTAATGTACAGTACTTTTACTACATTTGCTACAGTGATGTACAGTGCTGTTTTTTCTACAGTAAAAATGTCGATTTTGCCCCTATTAAATATACTGATTTTGGCTTATCTACAGTGGATAGACAGTTTTGTCCTCACATATTTTGTTGTTTTCTTTACAGTGGTGTATAGTGAAATGACTTTTTCATCCTTCAAAACCATTGGCTTTCCTCCAGACTGCATAGTAAATTGCTAGTCCTGCCCTTTTGGCAGTGTCCGGTCATTTTTGCCCCCTCAGTGTGTGGACCGGATATGGGATGTACAGTGACTTGACCATTTTGCCCTCGAAACCCTATGCTTGCCTTTCTCTTGCTGTTGTTGCCGCCTCTTTCTTGATTTTGTGTTTAGCCTCTCATTGTTCATTTCTCTTTCCCCTCTTTCTCTCGCCGCTGCTCTCTCTCTCTCTCTCTCCATACCCTTTTTGCTCCCCAAACTCTAAGTTTGCCTTTCTCTTGCTGTTGTCGTCGCCCCTCTCTTCATTTTGTGTTTGTTGTCTCACTGTTTATTTTTCTCTAATTTTTTCTCTCTTCGCTGCTTTCTCTCTCTCTCTTCAGATTTTATGTATTTTGGGTTTTGAAACTCTAGCTTTGAGTTTTTGTTGTTGTGTTCGCCGGTCCTCTTTTTTTTTTTTTTTTTTTGCTTCCTTTTTTCGTGCTTTACTCTTTTCTCATTTTGTTTCTCTCTGTTGTTCTCTCTCTCTCTTTTGGTTTTTTTGATTCTTGGTCTTCAAATCCTAGGTTTTGGTTTTTTTTTTTGTGTTTTGTTGGTTATTTATGTTTTTTTACTTTCTTCGTCTAATGTCAGTGTTCACCTTAATTTTTCCTTTTTTTCCGGTGACTTTGTTGTGTCGGATTTTTAGGGTTTCATTTTGGGGTTTTTTTTTTTTTTTTTTTTTTTTTTTTTTTTTTTTTTACCGGTATGTACTATTTTTTTTGCTTTTTTGTTGTTGTATGATTTTTGTTTTGGAGGTTTAGGTTTTTGTTGGGGTAATTTTTTTTTTTTTTTGCCTTTTTTTTTCTCCTCTGTAAATATTTTTGCATTTTTTTTTTTCCGGATTTGGGAGGTTTTTTTTTTTTTTTTTAATTCCGTGTATATGTATAATGGAATAAATATATAATGTAAGTTTTTTTTTAATGCTTTCTCTATTTTCTTATTTTTTGGATTTATGGTCTTCGAAATCTAGGTTTTTTTTTTCTTTCTTTTTCCGTCTTCCTTGGTTAACCTTTTGTTCCCATCTTCTTATATTGTTCAGGCCAAATTTTTTCTTTCCCCTCTATGTGTTTGTTTTATCAAACCCTAAATTTTTATTCGGGGGATTTTTTCATAATTATTGATAAAATAAATGTAGAGGGAAAAAAAAAAGGTATGCTTTTGTTTTTTGTTCTATTTATTTTAGTAAATTTTTTCCAATTTTTTCCTTCTTACATGTAATATAAATTGATTTTGATTTTTGTTATTTGTTAATTTGTTTTTATAGATTACAGTGGTAATACTACTAAGGTGGCTGATTGGAAGTATTGAAGGCATTTTCTATGTGATGTTTGTATTTTTTTTTTTTTTTTTTTTTTTTTGGTTTTTATCCCCTGGGTAATATTTTTTTGATTTTATGGCCGAATTTTGTTCATTTATTTTTTTCTGTTATAATTTTCTATTGTATTTCATAACTATATTTTATTTTTAGTTAGATTTGAATAGATTGTTAGGGTTTCCCATTATTTACTCTTCTGGATTATTCGAGCAGGTTATTTTTGTGGTCAGAGAATTAGTCTTTTTTTTACTGCTTTATCCTACACATTTAATGCTTCAAGATTATTATTTTTTAGTTCAAGTTATTTTTTTTAGTTGTAATTGTGCTATTTTTTAGTTATAATACTTAGTTTTTTCTATTTATATTTTTTCTTCTTTCCCCCGTGCGTTGGGTAGTTAGTCTAGTGAAAACTATAATAAAGAGAAGCCACATTTTCAAGGATGAAATTACCTTTTCAAAATTATTTTTTTCCTTTAAAGGCCATTTTAAAATTTAAAAAACTTAGGCCATTCGTTAAACAATGATATAAACACCAAGTTTAATTTCAATTTCTAAATATAAATTCATGTGGCTGTCAATTATCATTTTTTTATTGATAACTTTTACTGATAGAAACATTTTTACTCCCTAAACTTTTGTACTTTTTTCAATTTTGCTCTCTGAACTTTTTAAAACTAATAAAAAAAAAATGCTTCATGAATTATGAAATTTTATCATTTTTGCTCATTATATCAATTAAATAGATATAATTTGTTACTCTCACAATAAGCTTATGGAAAATTAAAGAAAAAAAGATTGCTAAAGCGGTTTAGCTCCTCCCAAAACAGCTTACTAGTTGCTAATGAAGATTCTCGACAATCTCATTAATTGTTCAAAGAAAGACTTAAATACAATGACTCCAACATTTAGAACCTAAGAAATATAAACAAATTAACAAACACATAATGGGCACAATATCTCCTATAACAGAATTAGCTAAAATTAAGGAAACAAACTACACTACAAACTTGAAGAAGTCAAACATAAACAAATGCAACGTCACTAACTACTGCCACAGAGACTTGGAGACTTGCATCAGAATTGCTGACATGACAACAACTAAAGTGTAATTAAAAAAAAAACTTTATTTTGTCCCAAGAACTTTAATACTCTTATAACTTTACCCCCGGAATTTTAAAAACTGGTATTTATACCCTCAAACTTTAAATTGTTAGTAAGATTGCTCCTCGAGCTTTAAAACCATCAACAAAAATATCCCTCGTTTCATATTTTGGTCATATAAGACTTGAAAAAACTTTAATTTTACCCCTAAATTTTAGTACATTTATAATTTTACCTCTAAATATTGAAAAATTAGTGCTTATACATTTCGATCTTTAAACTGTCAGTAAATCATTTATATTTAGTTCACTTAAAACTGATGTAACACTAGTATAAAAAAAATAAATATAAATTAAAATCTTTATAATTACAAAAATAACCTTAAAAATCTATAAAAATTTAAGGGATCTAAGTATACAAATTGCTTTAATTTAGAAGCGTCTCTAACTACATTACAAAACCAGGAAAGATACTTTTCCGTTGTGTCTATCCCCTTCCTTCATTGACCATCAAATCGCGGGTGTTGACACATCTTATGACAATTTTTTTATTTTTTATTTTATTTTAATTATCTATTTCGAAGTGTCTAATTAATTTGATCATAATGGTACGATCTAAATCTGACTGTAGCTATTTATGTGATTGGATACAATCTACGATTAAAATCATTGAAGGTATTTTATGGGAGTACATACAATAAAATACTTTTTCACATTGTACCGCATTTTATTGTCACCATGCGATTGATATCTATGGAAGCCGATTGAATATCCGCAAAATATATTTTTAAAATAAAATAAAATAACCATTTTTTTTAATTAATAAAGGGAGAGTCTGTGGTAGAGACTCTCCAAATGACTCTATCAGTAAAGCTCTTTTTTTAACCGTTAGATTTAAATTGAACGGTTGACATATCAGGGGTGTACCATATTATCATATACCTTACCTCATTTAAACTTTCTCGCCCTAAGACTTCTCCATCGCCGGTGACTTTTCCGCCGCCTCCGGCGACCAACGCCGGCGACCCACCACCAACCCCAGCCCCGGCCGCCGGCGACCACCCTTTCTCTCTCTTCTCCACGCCGGCGACCCACCCCGGCCCCCCATGCCTGGCCCCTCCAACACCCCCCAGGCCCCCCCCCCCCCCCGGCCGGCCCCTCGGCCCCCAGCCCAGCCGACGCTGGGGAAGTTGAGCCCAGCCCAGCCCCCCCACCCCCACCCCCGACGGGGGGAAGAGAGAGAGGGGGGGTGGGGGGGGGGGGGCCGAGAGAGAGGGGAAGAGAGAGAAGGGAAGAGAGAGGGGGTGGGAGGGTCCCGTCGAGGCCGGCGCCTGGGGGGGTGGGTGGGGGGGCCGGGAGAAAGGGGAAGAGAGAGAGAGGGGGTGGGGGGGTCCGTCGGGGGCGAGGGGGGGCGGGGGTGGGAGGGCGTCGGCTAGGCTAGGGCCGAGGGGTCGCGGGGGAGGCTGGGGGGTGCCGGGCATGGGGGCCCGCGGCTGGAGCCTGGGGTGGAGGGGAGGCCGGGGGTGGGTCGCGGGCATGGAGAAGAGAGAGAAGAGAAGAGAGAGAAAGGGTGGTCGCCGGCGGCCGGGCTGGGGCCGGGGGTGGGTCGCCGGCGTCCGTTGCCGGCGGCGGAAAGGTCACCGGTGACGGAGAAAGAAACTTAGGGTGAGAAAGTTTAAATGAGGTAGGTGTATGATAATATGATGCACCTCTGATATGTCAACCATTCGATTTAAATCTAACGGTTTTAAAAAAAGAGCTCTACCGATAAGTCATTTGGGAGAGGCTCTACCACAGCCTAGCTGTCTCTGCTCCCCTACCTCCTTTATCACTGAGCGGTCATTAGGGGCCTTAGCTGGTGATCCGGGATGTTTCCCTCTCTCTGATTCCATTAAATTCTGAATAATCAGGAATACTGCTTTCTTTTTTACCAAAAAGACCAGAAGTAAAGAATTTGTGTTTCCCTTGATCATTATTTACTAACGGGATGTCCTAATACGTTACCAAAATCGCATTTTAGCCAACGATCCAATCAGAGGACTAATTGGAACTATTGTATCAATCTTCTTCATAACATTATCCATTAGAAATGAATTTTCACGAGATTCAGAAGGCTGAAATTTCACCTCGACCATCAATAGGTTTAGCCAGGGCATTTATAACACGACTCAAAAAAAGCCTCACTTACAGGTATCTGAGCAATTCGTCCTGTTGCTTTTACGGAACCTAAATCTTCTTTTAATCATTCTTTATCCACTATTGCATTAAAAAAGAAATTGGATTTTTTAATCATTGATGATTTAATACAAATCTGGATTTATCTTTCTTAATAAAATTACTTCCCGAGTAAGCTTTCAACGAAAAAATAAAAAATAAAAAAGGGAAGAACAGGGTGGGAAAGAAGCAAAGTCCTCTTGCAAAAAGAAAGGTTCTTTCAGCTTCATGGACTGTTGAACATAGAGCTTTCTTTTTTTCTTTTTTATATTATTGTTCTTCTTTGTTTGACGGGATATAAATTTCCGCTTCCTAGCTACACATTGATGAAAATTTTCTCTTCATCACCTCATGGAAGGTAAAAATCTTGTTTTCTGATCATTTCAAATTTCTGGAAAAAATTTATCCTGGTCATTCTGAACAATAGCCATTGGAAATGGCATATTTTTAAAGCGTTTTCACTTCATTGTTGTTAATCCTTTTTCTTGTTTCAAATTTCAAACAAGGAACCCATTCAAAAAAATAGCTTCTTTATGATTTTATTTATTTATTCTTATATAAACTTAATTTAGTTACATTAGATTGATCTTGTACACAAGTAGGCTCTATTTTAGATTTATTTATTTATTTATTTTCTGTTTTTATATAGTTTGTTGAGTGTGTGCGCGTATTATCTAACTAGAATTGCTAGTTGCTTAAGCAGAGAAGGCAAGTAGTGTGGAATGTCACTCAGTGGGTGATTCTACATGTTGGAGGTTCACATGGACAATTGTTAACTTTACCAAGCTTAAAGTGAGTAAGCTCTATTCTGACGATTTCTATGCAGGAGGCTACAAATGGTAATTAAATTTCGCCGTATATGTTTACTAATGTGGTCAAAGTATGTCGTTAATTAATTCTCATGTCAGTTTGTGAAACAACATTCTGATTTGAAATCGAAACGTGCAGGAGGATACTGATTTTCCCGGAAGGGAACAACGTGGACTAGTTGTCGATGTATCTGGATGTTGCTGTGAGCGGAAAAATTTACCTTCGGGGTGGAGTAAATATGCCCAATTAAGCTTATCTGTTATAAATCAGACATGTGGTCTAAAACTCGGTTAAAAAAGGTACATTGATACCTAAAAGAAGTTTACTACCATGAAGTAGCATTGCTATATTGGATTAGTAATACCGGTTACCGGTTACGCGGCTAGGCTAAAATCGTGTTCCTTTGTATATTACAGAGACACAGCATGTGTTTAATGCAAAAGAGAGAGACTGGGTTTTCACTTCATTCTTAGTCTTAATAAATTACATAGCTCTGCTGGAGGTTTTATTTTGCAAGATAAATGCATCGTTGAAGCAGAGGTATGTTGTTCTTGAGTACTGAAAAAAAAAAAACAAAAAATTTGTGTGTCTGACTAAAAACCGCTGAGCTTCACTTATTTGAATTCTCTCACCCGTATGTTACCAGAGTCCTTACGTTAGGAGAGGTCGAATCTTCACATTTTGTTGTCAAAAAAGCAATTTTATGATCTTTTACTATTGTACTGCAGGTAACGTTGAAAGGTGTGGACAAACAGGAGCTAAAGAGAAGGGAAGAAGTTGAAGAA
The DNA here is from genome assembly GCA_009761775.1 of Ficus carica. NCBI lineage: Eukaryota > Viridiplantae > Streptophyta > Magnoliopsida > Rosales > Moraceae > Ficus > Ficus carica. The sequence goes on along the minus strand of CM019748.1, from coordinate 24,488,538 downwards.
CGTCCCGATACCGTCATAAAGGTAACATTAATTTGTAGTTGCTTGACGTGTTTTAGTCCTTGTACCTGGAATTTTTCAGTGAAAAAAACTTTGAATTTCACTGATTCAAAGAGGGGAAAAAAAAAAAAAAGAGATTACACTGACTTGTAGAGTACGATAGGATCAACAAAACCTATTGATAGCTATTTATAGTCTATTTACAATCCATTGCGAGTTGCAACCCATGTCTGCTTTTTCTTCTTTTTGGTGGTTGTTCTTTATCATCACCGGACTCAATTCAGTAGGACACTTCTAACTCCCGTGTTCCGAACCAAGTGTATTTGATGTTTCCATTATACCTATTATGAAGAGCTGAACTTTGGGGAAAATTTTGAATGAGAAGAATTTGACCTCATCGGTTTGCCTGTGGAGGTTATATATGTGTGAACCTTGAGCTACAATAGTGACTAATTTCTTGCCAAAATTAGTAATCTAAGTCTCTCGGACTGGTTATCTTGGTAATCTTTTCTCTCAAACCCGAACCTTGTGCCGCTGAGTCAGGGGAAAACCTATTAGTTTTGGTTTAGCCACATGTTCTACAGTACCACTCTTCCTTCCTTTGACCTGGTTTACTTCAACAAGATTGGCAGGAGATTTCCCTAATCATAATTGCACCAAATACTCGCAAATTTCCAATGATTGTGTAAGGATCAAGGAGACCAAAACCCTCAAGTACTTTGTTTCCTGAACTCTGACGTAACCGACGCATCTCCATTAGATGTGATTATTGCTGATCCTTCTTAACTAACATTTTTTTAACCAATTCGTTGATCAAATATTTTCTTAGCCTTAGCAAATTTCTTCAAATAGTCCTAATATGTGCAAAAAAGTCTGTTGAAGCTGAGCAGGAACAATCTAAGCCACCCAATTCAGAAGCTGGAATTCCAGGTGCTCACGAAACTGAGCTCCCTCCGACACCAGTGGATGTGCCCCCCGAGCAAGTAATACCCTTGGCTGAAATTGAAGAACATTCGGAGCAAGCACCTGTTCTGGAGGAAACTAAAGTTCTTACTGAGGCTGAACATGATTCTTCTAGCAATTCACCCTTGGATGTGCCCCCTCCGACACCAGTGGATGTGCCCCCCAAGCAAGTAATACCCTTGGCTGAAATTGAAGAACATTCGAAGCAAGCACCTGTTCTGGAGGAAACTAAAGTTCTTACTGAGGCTGAACATGATTCTTCTAGCAATTCACCCTTGGATGTGCCCCCTCCGACACCAGTGGATGTGCCCCCCGAGCAAGTAATACCCTTGGCTGAAATTGAAGAACATTCGGAGCAAGCACCTGTTCTGGAGGAAACTAAAGTTCTTACTGAGGCTGAACATGATTCTTCTAGCAATTCACCCTTGGGTGTGCCCCCTCCGACACCAGTGGATGTGCCCCCCGAGCAAGTAATACCCTTGGCTGAAATTGAAGAACATTCGGAGCAAGCCCGTTCTGGAGGAAACTAAAGTTCTTACTGAGGCTGAACATGATTCTTCTAGCAATTCACCCTTGGATGTGCCCCCTCCGACACCAGTGGATGTGCCCCCCGAGCAAGTAATACCCTTGGCTGAAATTGAAGAACATTCGGAGCAAGCACCCGTTCTGGAGGAAACTAAAGTTCTTACTGAGGCTGAACATGATTCTTCTAGCAATTCACCCTTGGATGTGCCCCCTCCGACACCAGTGGATGTGCCCCCCGAGCAAGTAATACCCTTGGCTGAAATTGAAGAACATTCGGAGCAAGCACCTGTTCTGGAGGAAACTAAAGTTCTTACTGAGGCTGAACATGATTCTTCTAGCAATTCACTTCACTCTGATGAAAATCTCGTTCCTCGCTCGACTGCACTGGAAAACAAGGATGTTGAAACTCTCAAGATGGAGGATACACAAGAAGAAACTATCACGGTCAGGACCCAATACAACTCGGCTTCATTTTGTTCTATTTTACCTTGGTTGTTTTCACACGTCTTCTTAACGCTTTACTCTCTCTGATTCAGGAGACAACTGTCGTCGAAGCAAAAACGAGTTCCTCTTCCTTTGCTGAAATAGACAACTTGTTTTCCGACATTCAGAATCTCTTGGACGGAAAATCAACCAGCTTTCAGCCTCCTCAACTTACCAATGAGGAGATTGCCAATGCGAAGGAAACCTTCAGACAATGCATCAACATGAAGCTTGCCAAAGTCATCGAATCGGGGCGAGCACCTGAGTTCAAGAATTCACTTTCCATTATGCTCACTGTCAACGCCTTTCCTAATGATGTCGTGCATGAGATGACCAAGTTTCTGGTGAACTTTGACCGTCGTCGTGAGCTATATATGTCCGCGCAGCAAGACCTAAGAGAGGCCAAAGAGAAACAAAACTCGGTAAGCAAGCTGAAGACTACTCTGAAGGACTTGTCCTTGGAATTCGTGCCTATAAGGAATCGAGCTAATGAGGTTGATCAAGAAGTCGCTAGGCTAGAGAGACAGTTGGCTGAAAGGAAAGAAGAGAAGGCACAACTCAAGCACGGTCTTGAAGATTTGGTGGGTCGAGCAAGCACGTCAAGGCAGGCACTGATTGATGCTGAACAAGAAATGAAGCTGTTTTTGCACAAAAAGGAAGAAGCGGAGGGCATGGTTGCTGACATAGAAAGGTTGTGGGAGTCCTTGAAGAAGAATTAATGGTCGCTTGGTAGAGCTTTTGCTTTTAGTCGGTAAAAGAGAGATGTTTTTAGTAAAACGACATTTGAACTTTCCATTAAGCACTAAGAACTTTCCATTAAAGCTCTAGTACGAGTTTTAAAGAATATAGAAGAGCTTCTTTAGAAGCTATACTTCATGACTTTGATTGAAAAATCTTCTATAGGGTCAAAATCTTTTGAAAAGTTATTTATACACTTGCAAATGTGACTGTTGAACTCAGGGAAAAAAAAAACAAAAAACAAAAAAACAAAACCAACAACCTTATCCTGAATCTCCTCGTCCTCAGAGAAGCCCATTCTTCTAGCTTTTCAGCACAGCATTGAGGAATTATTCAGCAAACAAATAGAAACAGAAATAAAATAAAGCAACCAAAAGCCAAATGCCACTCTACCCTCCCTTGGCTGCATAATTTACAGACCCGTTGGGAAAGGAGGGGGGGGAAGGGAAGGAAAGGAAAAAAAAGGGGGGTGAAATTGGGCATGAACGTTTTTATTTGCTATTGGAACAAAGTTTAAGGAAATAATAATAAAAATTCAAGGGTACGGAATGCTTTCAAAGGTAAAATGGAATTAATGACGTAGTTGATGGAGGGTAAAACTAAAAATAATCCTTTACTATATGGACAAGGTTGCGTGACTAACTTATTTAAATAGTAGTTAAAGGATCGTGTTTCAACATGTGATTTGAAAAATTCCTAATGCAAAGTTTTGCAATGATGAATGGTAACTTTTGTTATGGATAGTTTATTATTACCAACAAAAAGTTATATTTCAAAAATAAGTATGTTTTTTTTTTAATCTTTGGAATTAATAAACGTATTTAAAATTAAATTCTAATTTTTTTTGCAGGTAATTTTCTCATTTTATGACTTCATAATTATATTTAGTATTTAATTATTAATAATTTTGAAGTGCATCAGTTCCTAATTTTAAATTACGTAGTAGTTCATAAGAATAATGATATAATGTATTTAAAAATTCGAACCAAATTCAATTATAACTTAAATTTAAACATAATCTTTTAAAGGAATTTAGATAGAAATTAATAAAAATTATCAGCAATGTCGTTTTTGTACTATCACACATATATTACTTGAAAAAACCATTTAAAATTAACTGATGTGAAAAAAATAAGATTAATGGTATAAAAAATGATAAGTTTAAGAGGTCGTTGTTAAGAGGGGAAAAAGGGGAGGGAGAATTCTATAATGAAGTAAGCTTATTTTACCCCAGGATAAAAATTATCCGCCCTTCAATTGAAATCGAAAGATTAAAAAGGGCTGAAGACCACCGAAAAAAAATAAACCCTCCCACATATAAACCAAAACCCAGTATGAGATTAAAAAAAAAACCCCCACTACCGGCGAAACCAAGGCAAGTTTCCGGTGGCATCGACTGCGTGTAGAGGCCGAGAATGGGTCAGCGACGGAGGCCGCATGGAACAGCGACAGAGGGTGCGACGGATCTGGAGTTCGACGAGGCTCACGTGGCGAGGGGCTCCGAGCTCGCGACGCGATTCCGTCGAGCGAGCACAAATCTCTGTCGACTGCGTCGAAGGTGT